>VZSV01000004.1:2032242-2092722 GCA_013398735.1 Nothocercus julius
CTGGGAAAGGTGTGTCCTTGGCATTTTAAATTTTGCTTCTGATAGAGTTGTCCTAGTGTGAAATTTTCCTTAACAGCAATGAATTTCAGTATTGAAATCAATGCTAAAAATATTGCCAATTATGTGCAGAAGGCTTGTTAGGACCAAATTTAGTTGGCCAAGGCAGGTCTGTGTGGTTGGAGACCGGAATAGTGTTTGGACTATATAGTTTTGCCTAAGACAAGAAACAGAAACCCATAAAGGTGCATAAAGGATATATCTGAAAAAGATAAATATGAGACAAAGATACAACTGGCACTGGAAACCATGGCAACAGGTGGGTGAGTATCAAGAGAGCAGTAAATCCAGGATCAGGGGTTAAGACTGAAATATATTAATCTCTTCTTTATGAACCCCCTGTGGTCTGGGGAATTGTCTTTTTGCAGCTTGCAAGATTTCACGCTGAGTAATATTTTAAGAACGTGTTCATTTCTCTGAAATATTTTAGGCACATAATTATGAGCCAAGTATTTATGTGGAATAGCCGCCTTGGGGTGAAGATGTGCAGACAGGACTGCTGTGCCCCAGATGTATTGTACAAACTTCATGCCTAGTAAATCATAAGAACGCTAGATCTGTCCCTGAAGTAAGAATTTAAGGAAGATGTGAGCAAATGGCAGTGTTGTGATGACAAGGCTGAACAAGAGGGACCTGCTAAAACTAGAGAGTATGTTAGGAAAATAACTCAGGGAGGAGGGGATGGACTCAGTGCATTACACTGTGCAGAAAAATCCTCAAAGGTTCAGTGAATCATAATTTCCCTCAGCTACATTTGCCTAGGTTGCCTCTTGTTTTATAAAGAACAGGTCGGGCTATTAACAGTATTACCCTTTCATTGAAGGCTTGACCTGCCAGAATTGGTAATGTAATCGTTGCCTGGAAGGAAGATCCTCGGGGATGCTGACTCCAGGAGCGGGAGAGGACTGGCCATGGATCCTTTTCGGGCTGTGGTGAGATGGAGCCTCTTGGGGACAGCTTTCTGCACCCACCTGCGTGGTAAACAGACATCAAAAGCAGTCACCAATGGGTGGAAAATGAAAAGCCTGACTGAGACCATTTGAGGATAAGGAAGTTGATTCTTAATCATGCACTTCATTCCACTGATCATCATCACTATTACAGCAGGGCAACATTATCATGTTTGAATTTATGGAGCTGTGCATGACATTTTTCAAAGTCTTGCTGCTTTGTACTCTCAGCAAAACCTGTCATATTTGGTAACAATATTTTGATCTTGCATTGTACATCAGATTTAGTCACAGGATCCCTAAGCTTTTTCAACACCAAAGTTCTCAGATGTTTTTTGCATAGAGACAACGACAGATGTTTATCCAAACATCTGATCAAGGTGATATATCTGATTTTGAAAGATTTAATACAACTGTGCAAATGCAATAGTTCAAATACACAGAGTGAAACTAAGACAATGAGTGCAATTGCCCTGGAGTGATTTAAAAAAAAAAATCCCACTAATTCAGGCATGTCAAAGAAGTTTGATTCCATAAAATGTTTTGAAATACCAGAAAACTGAAAAATCCAAATTTTTTTTTTTTTAATGAAAAAAATCTAGGCATTAATACAGCTGAAATATGAAATAAATAACATTTTTTCTGGCTTTCTTTTTATACTAATATTCAAGCTGATAGATGACCTGAAGACTTCACTCCACTTAGAAGAGTCAGCATCATCTGTTTTACTCCCAAGAGCCAAGGTGCCTTTTGAAATTCAAGCTTTTAGGGGATATTTATTTTCCATTTTACGTACATTCCTCAAAATTTTGGCTACTCCATTACCAAACCTGTGTTCACCCTAAAAGGATGGTCATATTGCTCTTCCACCTGTGCTGCTGTTCTCCAGAGTTTCTGTCTTGTAAAATACTCAGGACTCAGTGACTTAAAATTCAGTGCAATCTGGATGTTTTCAGATAATTTCCAAATTTTGAGATTTGTCTACACATCTATTCAGAGACTTTTTTTTATGCAAATCTCTTTATCTTTTTTTTTTTTTTTTCTTGCTAGAGAATTCTGACTATTTTTTGAGTGAGTTGCTGTTTTGGCCCACTGTATGTGTTAGTTCAAGTAGATCTTTGCACTGCAGATGTCAGTGTCCCTCTGACCTAGAATTTGATATTTATAGAAGATATCCTTTCTTTATATTTACTGCTGATGACAGCAAAACATGTCTATCCAGCAAAATGCTTTCCTTTACCATTTAATTATCTTTGAGTTTATGTCTTAAACATCAGTTCTTTCCCTGACTGCCTGCTGCAAGATTCAATGAAAAAATGAAATGTCCGGGTTCACACTTTATTCTCTAAAAATAATAGCATGAAAAGTGTGACAGACTTGTTCTAAAACCTGTTAAATAGTCCTGCTCCTCCTGCAGTTTAACAAAGGTTTTGTAAAGGAGATATCTGGAAAACAGTTAAATGATTCTTTCATAACAGTAAAAAGCCCATTATTTTATCTGGTAAGTTTTGAGGAAATAGTAGACAAAAGTCTACTTCCTTCTGAGGTCCTTGGGAGTTTCGCAGCAAACGCCAGGAAGCCCAGATTTCATTCACTGGAAGATTTAACAGTGGGAGATGGGCCTTCTGTCTGCAGCACTGTCAAGTGATCCACTCTACAGATTTAAAAGGTGTGATTTAAAATAATTTAGTATTTAAAAAAAAAATCTTCTCATAAATTCCTTAAACTAGTGGGCCAGTTCTCATTCCTTCTCACAATTATGGGAGAAGATGATTCCTATCTACCTCTAAGATACTAATCTTGACTCATTAGCATGAATTCTGAGTCCTGTGCTAATCGGGTCTTCTCAAATGTCTAAGCTGGGAGACTTTGGTGGCACTTTTGGCCATGTAAAGACTAGATGTCTGATGTATATGAATGGTAACAGAGGCTGAATTACAAGTGGAGGCTTTATCTCAGCCCCCGGGGATGCCCCTGCTTTCTTTTGGCTCCTCTGGGCTGGCACCCCAGGGCTGGTGGCTACTGTGGGGCTGGCAGGAGCTGGAGGACTTGCAGCAGATCAGAACTGCTGGCAAGATGTGCGCACAATGTGTGACTGATTCACAAACCTACTATAACTGATCAGGTGACCAATCAGATGCCTAAACATAAAACAAAATTAAAAATTAAGAGGAAAAAAAAGCTGAAAATAGAAAGTATGAGCACATGTCCGCAAATAGCTGGACAGATGGCATCTCTTTAAGCAGGGCTAATCCATATGGCAAGCTAGTGTATTGAATCTGAATGCTGTATAAGATCCCAGTAGAACAAAACCTGGGTTTTTGGGCTCCGAGAGTGTATGCTGTATATCTTCCTTTGCCTTAGATGACAATGTAAACAATTTCCTGTCATCAGTTTCTGGTGCTAGGTACAAATAATGAGAGAGAGAGGGAGAGAGATGAAGAAACATGAACTCATCAGGGAAGTAGGAAACTCTCCAAGCAGGGATTTGAATAAATAGAAATAAGCAATAGGAGAAAAAAAAAATCTTAACTGTTAGATAAGCATCTTTTACAAATGGCAAAAAAAAGTTGTAGTTACTGAGACAAATGCAAATGGTGGTTTCCCTCCCTGAGGTGACTGTCAGCTTCTCACCAGCTACCTCGTAATAACACCTTGACAAAACATGCGTGTTCCTCTCCAGCACCATTCTCTTTTAGCACTGACAACCACCAGAATCCTGCTTTACCAAAAAGTACATGCTGCTCCGGGAAGGCTTCTGAGGGCACTCCCTTCCTGTGAAGACTGCCCAGGTACAGAAGATTTTTAAATTAGAGTAAGCACATCCCTTGTGTGTTCCTTCCTCCGAGGAGTTTAAGCATCTGGTGCATGCTTGGGTTATTGTTCCTGAATCTCTAAAGCGAGATATTCCAGGCATAAAGGAAAGCCTGTAGTTGCTACAGTATTATCTGTAATGGCACTTGGATTATATTCCTTGAGCAGAGCAAGCCCATCTGCCCTGCAGTTTTATGGTGCTGGAGAACTGGGAGGAAACCAGTTTTATGTATGAATAAAATGCAGAAGATATTTGGACCATCCATTTCAAACCCAGAAATCTCCATACCCTTTCAAGTGTAAGGCAGGCATGCTTTGACCTTTGAAAACCAAAAAATCAAATACATTGGTATGAAATGTTTGCATTTTAATGAAGGTTTATTGGCGGGAGACTGCTGACTATTTTCCACCAACCCTTTTTACTTGTTGACATGCCAAGTGTTGAAAAAATATTTTACATTTTTAAATTAAAAAAAAAGCATAGAAAAATCTAATAATAGAAAGAAAGCAATTTAAATATCTCTTACCTAAGTAAGCATGTATATCTATACATTCAGTGGAATACCCAACTAAATGTAAATGTTTTTTATATTAATACTTCTGTGAATATTCACATTTTCAATTCAGTCTGACAATTCTTGACTCTTCTCAGGCAGACAGTGATGTCTTTTGAAGCAGTGCAATATGGAGTTTGAGCACAAGTTTAAAGAACTTCTTGGGAAAAGAAGCATCAGTGCTAACCTAAAAAACATAGAAAAATCTGATGATTTTGGTAAACTGGTGCATTTTTGCTACTACATATCACTATCAGTTGAACCAATTAAAATGATAGTGGTATCTGAAATAAACTGATAATGAACCAGAATTTATTTTCAGGCATAAATTGTACTTTCAAATGGAAGGTCATACCTGAACACGTTTCTCATGACTTCATACCATCCTGTCCTGGAACAAGACCTGAATACACAGATAGCCTTTGCTATATGCTGTTTTTTTAAGAGTTTGTCAGGGCTTTCAGTGCAATGAGATTTATCCATACAGGCTGTAGGGCAGCAAAATAATGAAGACTTGTCTTCCAAAGATTACTAGATCATTTCTGAGTCTGATATAAACCAGCACATGTGCAATGGATGAGATTTCAGTGGTTTACAACCTGGGTATCACATCCCACAAAGGCTGATGAGTTTCCATCTCCATCCGTCCTGGTCTTTATAATCATTCACAATATACATCAGTTCTGTTTTGGGATCATTTTGTGTTCTGTAACAAGTATGGGTGCCACCAGAAGCTATAACTACCAATAACTATTGCTATTACTGGCCACCATACTATTGCTCATACAAGTTCCCCAAACACAAGAGGCATCTGCGACCTTTCTGCGTGGAGATGAAGTCCAAGGCAACCATTCAGTTTTTCAGTGCAAGGGCGACTGGGGGCTGATGGCGCTCTCCTTACCTCATTTAATGCTTATAGAAAGAGGATGTAAACCTGTGAATGTATGTCATGGTGGTGAGTCATATGTATTAGCCGTTATTTAGCCAGGTTCATTTGCTTAGCCTTAATGCTTGTCAGACGTCATGCAGAAAATCCACTGTGCATTACAGTGCGTATGACATCATGGAAGCAATTATTTCAAAATAATTCTGATAGATTAAAGAAAAAAAGAGTCAGTTTGGCCCTAAAAAAATGTCTCTAATGAGAATGTTTCTGTGCCTGCAAATCCATAGTCATGTTTTATTTATAGCCCAGCTTATGATTCATCATTAGAGTTTCTTTCAGATTTTTGGAAGAAAAATTGTTCTTCCGTGCACACGTGTTTTTAGATAACCACAGCTGCTCCTCACTTGCTGCTGTTCCAAAAGCAGAAAGCCTAACACCAGCATCCTTATGTATCTTTGCTCCTATCTGCTTGCATTCACATCCTTTTCACTGCACACAATCAGCCCCATTGTAAGCACGTCAGGCAGCAGCCACTGCAGCCATGATTTGGCTTGTCAGCAAACCAGCCCCTTTTCTTTCCAAAGAGCAGCAGCTGATGGGATGAAACTTTACGGCTGGCTAGGAATCTTTGAAAGGAGCATACTGCCCCACCTCTGCTTTCATCTTCTCCCACAAAAACATTGCCTGTGCCAAAAAAAAAAAAAAGAAAGAAAGAAAAAATAAAGGAAAAAAAAAAGGCTCTGTGAGGTTTTAAGGCAATTGGGAGAAGCTCAGCTGGATCCACAGCAAAGGAAGGCAAAACACATACCCTGCCCTTCTGCTGCTCTGCCACAAACTTGTAAGATTTGAGTTGCTTTGTATATTGCTGTCTGGGTGATAAAAATGATCAATGATCTAAATGATCTAACAATTGATCAATGAGCAAAGACCTAAAGTGCTTTGTCACTTAAAAAAAAAAAATAAATGCAGAGGTGCAGAGGTCTTGTGATTGTAGTTACAGTTTCCACTCCCTCTTGCTTTCAGAACCTTCCCTGCAAAGAGCCGTATAGTTTGTTTATGAAGTAAAGCTTATCCTAAACTTTTCTGGTATTTTCTGTATCAAATTGAATGTTGGTCCTCTCTCTGCATACACTCACATGCATATATATATCTAAATACCTAGTTTTTTTTTTTTGTTTTGCTAGCAAGACAGAAATAATCTTGTTAAACCCACCACGCTGCAGGGCTATTTTTTATCAGGAGATTGCTTCTGTGCTTTCCAGTTCTGTGCTGGGTCATTATTTCCCTTGCATTTCTTCTCTTTTTAGCGTCCGATCAGACTTGAATCTAGAGAGCCTAGAGGTTGTGCCTGGACTAATCCCCTCCTCGCCAGGCTGGTGCTGAGGAATGGGGCTACAGTCACACCCATTCCTGGTGTAACAGCACAAAATGCAATTGTTTTGTTGTTTCACCTTCATTCAGCTAAGTGTGGGTGATGGATATGAATAAAATGTTGTTCATCCAGCTGCCGGCTGGTCTTGCACTCAGTTACACTTCCACATCTGGTGCAGATGCGGCCAGAATTGTGCTACGAGCAACGCAGAGCCTACGGTATTCTCACGGCTGTGTGAGTGAGTAGACAGCAACCGAGGCTTAATGACTCTAATTAGTGTGTCCAAGGGACTCACAGTCTGAGCTTGCAGTCTCACCTTTTGTCACTTACTGCCACCTGGCACCTTGGAGAAGGCACAAAATACTGAGGGGAGTAGCTAAGTGGGTGGCTTTTGACTCTCTGCAAACAGAAAATGAAAATCTGAGATTTTTAAATAGTCCTGGGGCTCCAATATGAGGAATCTACAGGTATGCTCTCATTTTCATCCCCGAAGGCATCCTGAAGTTTTGTCCCTTTATATTACCTCTTCAACATTACTGTGATCATATGGACATACAGCACAGCCCTCCCCCTAATGCAGAAGCTCAGATCCCACAACTAATAACATTTACACAGATCCAAGTAGAACAGCTTTGTTTCTTCTTTAAAAAACACATAAGCATAAGCAGTCAGTAAGTACATATTCAAAGAACAAAAGAAACATCCTCCAGAATCATAAATTTCTTTCCACAAAAATAAGGAAATGAAAAAAACTCAAACGTGTGCCCCATCCTAACAGTTTGCAGATTCCAGTGAAACATGTCTGCATGATCTGTCATGTCAGTCTACATTTCTCCCAGTTTAATTTTTGCTTAAATAGATTTTGCTGAACTTTACTTCCTATGCCACATTTCTGTGCAGATTACCTCTTAAATATGCTAAGCGGAGAGGTCAGAGCTTTCCATATTTGTTAGACAAATTAACGTCAGAGATATGAGGAATTCTGATGCGGAAAGCACAAGAAAGGCAGTAAAGGAGAGAGGCAACTAGAAAATCCCCCCAAACTGTATTTTGTGTAACAAAAACACTAAAGTCTCCTCCAAACTTTTCATGCAAAAAAATTAACTTTGTTTTCATTTAAAATAAGAACTTCTCTCTAACAACCCCAATCCAGAACATATGCTAACTTTTTCTTTAAAATATGATCTGGAAAAAGTTAAGCTGGTAATCAGAGTGATGATATTGCTGCAAAAGATCATGGGTCTTCCTGTAGTTTAGGTAAGGATCTGCATGTGTCTGGATACGTAGCTGAATGTTTCTTTACCTTGTTCATGCCATCTATGCCTTTCTTCCCTTCTAGCTAGCAAGAAACTTGTTGGGCTGTATCCTTCTTCCAACAGGCAGCCAAGACACTTGTGGACTGCCTCCCTCCCGAAATAAATTCCCAGCCAGCGGTGCCTCTTTCCTGAATCCGTGCACCTCTGGTGCTGTGAGGCTGAGCATATTCCCAGGTCACTAAGAGACCCGTGCATCCCTCAGATGGTCAAGTTGCCCAGGGGTTTACAACCTGTGTAGTCTGTGCCTGCAGATTCATGGCTTGTGGAGAAAGTGAGGCAGGGAGGACAGCTCTCATGCCAGTCCAAGAAAGTCCCACCATACTGCTAGACTAGATGAATAACAGGTGGTGAGATGCTGATCAATTGTAACAGAAGAAAAGGAGATCTTCAGAGAGAAGAAAGAGGAGAAGGAGCTAGAAGGAAAGAATTGACTTTTGATTAGAGACTGTGGGAGAAAAAGGGACGAAAGAAAAAGAACCAGCAACCCCAGGAGAGGAAAAATCCACTGAGAGTCAGGGTTTTTGAGGGACTCACATGTCTTCTTGGCCAGGTGAGGTGACCAGACTAATCAATAAGACTTTTCACCACTGGGACAAAGTTTTGGGAAGCTGATATACTTAGCATTCATTACTTAAGAAAAAAAAAAATCAAAAAAACACATAAACTTTTAAACTTTGATTGCAATGCACAGGAGAACCAAGTGGGAATCATACTGCAGCAGAACTCATTCATTTAAAGGACAGCATTTCTGTTTCATGTCTTCTGTCTTTGTGTGAACTTCCTCTGAAGCTTCAGGGATGAAGATGTGGCCTTCAGTGTTTCAACTGGGCTGTTTTTTTTTTTTTTTGAATATTCTCCAAACCATAATACGCAAAAGTTATCAGATGTAAAAGGAGAAATAGACAAAGCACATGCATCACAGTATGACTGGTATTGTATCTTTTGGGAAAAAAAATCATAGTGACATATTTCCTTTCTGAAAGCTAGAGGATTTGCTTCTGTATCATTGAACCCTCATTAGTTTTTTTTCAGTTAAAAAGAAACCATAAAAATAAACCCAGTGAAATAAAACTTTTGCATGCTATTTTTAAAAATATTATCAGTTGTATATGGTTAAAGTTAGTTCCAATGTGCTGCTTTGAATGTTATGTATATTTTATAAACTCATTCAAAGATATATTTGAAAAAAAAAAGAGAATAAAAATAGAATCTCTCCATTTATTCATGACTCTTTTATATGGATATGAAGATTTATAATGATTTCCCCCAAAATCTACATGAAAGCAGCGGAAAAAAGAAATTATATTGAATATTTAAGCCAAAATTTTTAAATCTGTGTCTAAAATTAGGCTCCTGACTTCATATTTACGTAGCTAAATATAAGTAGCCTGATTTTCAGAGCTGCTGAGCAATCCCAGCTGCCACTGAAATCAGTGGGAGCTTTGGATAAATAACAGATTGTATTTAGGCTCATTATCATGTAAAGACTAAACAGAGATTAGAACATTTCAGCAAGTATTATTAATAAGGGCTATTGTGGTAGAACCAGGATCCATAGAAGTATATAAGAAGTATATAACAAACCCCCACCAACTAGGTGGCCCAAGTTCACCTAGATTCCTGCTAGTGTATCACTTCCTAAGTCATTTTGCACATTAACTAAAATCTCACAAAAATAGTCCCATGTCACTTTTTAATGATCTTTAGCAACTGGGCTGTAATTGCTTTCCTAGAAGAACAATTACACAACCATCATTATTGTCTAAAAGCTTTTCCTGATATATAATATGCTTAATTTAGCGCTTTTCAGCTTCTACTCATTGCTGCTCTTTCAGACGCAAGGTGAACATTTTATTTCTTATCCCACACCTGATGCCTGCCATGCTGCTCTGTGCAATATCCTCAATCACGTGCCAGGTTTTCTCAGAATAAAACAACGCTCTTCATTTTCTCTTCAGAAGCCCCACCTTGCGACATGGGTAGTTGTTAGGCCCTGCTGGACTTTATGTTGTAGTTTTAAATGATAAACTCTCATGAGAACAACATCCAAACCTACTTCTGAATGTACTTGCTCTTAAATTCTGGGTGGAAACAGAGCAGGAGAAAAACCATGTTCACCCATTTGCCCTCAGTATAAGCAGGAACAGCTGGGGTGGGACTTGGATGGACTTGTGGACTGTCAGTGCTATTTTCAGGTGTCCCAGGGTCCTTCCTGTGGGGCTGGCCAAGGACACAGAAGGAGACCATGTGTGGACTCATGTCTTCCTGGAGAAGCAGCTGGACTGAGGCCTGAGGGCATCTCAGGTGACAAGTGGGCAACTAAACCTCAGGTCAAGCTCCTGGGGGTAAAGCAGGTGCAGGGGGAGTGCATGTCCATCCCTGTCCATGTCTGCTGCCCACATATGTGTATGCATTAAGGCCTAGGAAGAACCTGAGTCATCTTTCTGCACCTTCAGGGTGTAGCATCCTCCTTTCAAAGGAGCCCTCAGGTACTCTGCAGCTGTAGGTTAGTATAACTGTGACTTCCATCCATGCATTTCTTCTGTGTAAGGTGGTTCTAAGTGATACCATACAGCTCTTACACTGACTGTATAACCCAGAACAAAACAAGCTTCCCTGTATGGGCACTGTATGCACAACTGCATTTTCTGCTTGTAATTTTTGAAGAAGTACTCTGCTATGTTGTTTGTTCTCCATATTCTCCTCAAGCTTCTTTCACTATGATAACAGTTGCCTTGTGTTTATCTTTATTCTACTGAGCTAAGGACTGCCTCAAAAAGCTTTTTCTGGGATTTCTGCAGACTCAGAACAAGCAAGAACCTAGTTGCTTCTCCTCTCCTCTCCTCTCTTTACCTCTTTACCCTGCAGTGACTGGATACCACTGATTATGAAATAAAACAAAAGAGAAACATCTTCCATTAAACATGAAATTGATGCAAAGATCAAAGTAGAATATAACAAAATAGGACTTGAAAGAGAACAGTTCAAAGAATCAAGCAGGTGCTTTTTTTGCCCCTGTCTTTTGGTACAGATGTAGAGTGAAACCTCAAGTCACTGAAGTCAACATCCAAAGTGACAGGAGCCAGGATTTCACTTCCAGTGTTTTCCTCTCTGACTATGCTACAATTGCAAAGTTCCTGACACTTTTTTTTTTTTTTTTTTACTCTTATTTTATATTATTTTTAGAGGCAATGAAGCTTTCTCCACTTTTTATCACCTTTCCTAATCTTTCCAAAAAGTAAAATGCATCCTCTGCCATGTCTTTGTCAGGCCAGTGACCTCCAAGAGTTATATTTCTCTTTAGCTTCTGAAAGCTTATTTAGCTGTCATGGTCTCATTCGGGGGCCATGACTCTGGGTCTGAGAAAATCTAATTTATATTTTAAGTTGTGGAGCGCATTCATTACTGAGTGTTCTTTTTCATGGTTTATAATTTCACCAGACTCTAGCCATTTGTGTTCAAATCCTCCACGTAAAATATCTGCATGTTTTTCATATTATTTATTCTTTTTGGAAAAAGGCCAGAGAAGCAGCATCAATATTTAATGTAGGAAGAAATGAAAAATGTTTGTTTTGCTTACATTAAGAAGAAAAACTTGGCATCTGTTTAACTGAGAGGCTTAAATGCCTCCATGCCAAGGAGCAGAAAATTCCTTGAGGGATGGGGAAAAAAAGAAAAAAGAAAGAGAACCTAAACACCTTTCTTTTCTATACTGGTGTAATTTTCAGTGTTTAAAGCAAGTGAAGTTTGCACCTAAATTCAGGGGAAGAATTGCTCTACTTAAAGGTGTCACATAAGATGAAAGGGGGACTGAATATTTTCAAAGGCAGGTACAAGAAACATAGTGTGAATGTTGATGGGCAGAGCAGAAGGCACCAGCTTTTCTGAAGGGCCTGAATTAGGAACCTGGCTCCCACTGAGTTTCAGTGATGACTTGGAAAAGTCATTCAGTTCTGTCAGGCAGCAGTGAACAACGAGATTATTTCTGAAATCTCTGTGAGCTCTGGGGCCTGTGTATGGGGAATGAACGAGATTTGTATAATTATTGTTGTCCCCACCAGCAGAATATCTACTCCAAAGTCAACACTGCTTAGTGGTATTTCACTGTATTTGGAGGATATAGATCTCCACTCTAGAGATGCTTAAAAGCAGAGGAGGACTACTTGGAAAGCAATGCAGCTCTACGCGTGATAATGTAGGATGAAGGACATTATGATACCCCGTCCAGGAAACTGAAACTGAGGAGCGTTGGGAATATGACTTTAATTTCAAAAAGATGTCAGTGTTGCCTGTTCTTGTTTGTCCGGGGAAGAAGTCCCAGCAGTAGGGAGGAGGAACCCCAGGATCCCAGGCTCCATCAGGAGTGAAAAAGTTGTTTCTTGGACAGTGCTGTCATCCTGGTTGCAATGCACTTTCCAAGGATGATCCTGAGTACTGTGTTCAGTGGGAACTCATGCATGAGGACTCAGTGAAGCCCATGAGATCCTTCACAGCGTATTCTCCTTTGAGGCTGTAGCTTTTACTTGGGACCGTAGGGCCAGGTTTCCCAAGCGCATCGTTGATTTTGGATGTGGTAAGTGATGTGATAAAGCATATGGCTTTTCCTCTTTTGCTCCCCAGTGGTGTTTGCAATATGGTCCCTGAAATCCTGCCACCTTCTTTAAGAGAATATTAACCTTTTTCCCAAAGAAATCAGTAGTTATTTTGAGAAGTTTGGTTTTGGAATTTTGATATAACAGACATTAACTTACTATTTTTCAAGGCTTTTCGGTAGTGGTTTCATTTAATGGATTTTCGGTGAAGTAAGGCATAGGTTTATTTACGGAGCGAGAAAATCTTAGTCTTTCCTCTACCTTAGCTTCTAACACAGCACAGTAGTATTTTCTGGCCAGAGTGACTCTTTGCTCCCTTTTTTGAATGTAGCTGTCCCTGCCCCTTCAGGGAATGGAAATATGAAGTTGAAATGATAGAAAAATGCACAATACTTGGAAATGTAAAATCACGGTAAAGAAAACTGCGAATATTGACAGCTAATCAGTAGTTTCTGTATTTCAAATAATTCCATTTGTTCCAAAAGACAAACAAATTTTTCAATAGACTGTGCTGAAAAATGTCTTTGGACACATATTCCTGATGACAGGATGTGATTGTCAGAAAGCCAGAGGTGGAATGTTCTCCACTGTTATTCCTTATGATGATAGATTTTATATTTTCCTACTATAAATTATGAGAGAATATAATGTCTGACGAGATTCACTTCATCTTTTTACCTTAACAATATTCTCAACTTTGTTTCTAGACTGGATGGCTTCCTTTTCATATTTCTTTGTCAGCTCTTACAAAAAGAAGTCTGACAACATCTGGCAAGGCTGAACTTTCTACCTCCCCAAAACCTTCTCCTATCCACTGCTAATTTCACCTTCACTTTCATAGCCTGTCTTCAACTCTGAGGTCTGACTCCTGTTATCTGCCTCTAACCCCTTCAGCTTTCCCTGTTATCTCAGGTTCCCTTTACTCTTTTATTTCTGTTCTTATTATCTCTACTTCACCTTCATCTCTCCTGGCTCCTGTCCCACTGCCTGCAAACATGCTCTTGCATATTCTACATCAAAATAAGTCTTCTCTATTCAACCCGCCTACTTACAATCCTATCTATCTCCTTCCTCACCCTTTTTTTTTTTTCCCTTTTTCTTTTTTTTTTTTTTTTTTTTTTCAGTATGCTAGGGCCCAGATCCAAATATCTATTTAGACTCTTGACTTGTCCTTGAATGTTTAAAACTATTCACAGTACTGTCCTGCATTTTTTTTTTTCTCTAGTTCTCACAAAGGGCCTTTTTAATTTCTCCTGTACCTTCCCCACTCTTTTGTGTAAACTGAATTCTTTTTTGGAGAAAGAATCTCTCTTTCTATATATATGTGTGTGTATTTATGGAAGGGACATTGTAGTTGCTGTATGGATTCACCTCTAAGCTTCGTTTGGGAGTTTTATCTCTGATTACTCAGATGGGAGGAAACAACATCTTGTGGTCATGGAGTGCTCAGGAAGGCTCCTTGTTTTACTACTTATCCACATATGACGGCTGAATGTCACATTTTGGAGCCTGCTCACATTTGTGTTAGTGGAAGGATATTGTACAGTTCTTCAATGGAACATAACAATAACAATAACAATATCTTCCTTTCTTAGAAATGAGACAGCATTGTAACAGATAATGTTTTAAGTGACATCAATAGCTATATTTTCCTTATACAATTCATTTAGATAAATCACTTCCTGTCTGCTTGTCATGTCAACTGCAGAAAAACATGGTTCACTAATACCAGTATGTAAAGTATACTTCATGTCTCAAAAATGTCTATACAATATCACTAAGTTCACCTTCGATTTTGAGAGTGCAAGTATTTAAAATCTTTGTTGTTAAGTGCATGCTCGTTAACTAAAATCCAATGTCTTACAGAGTACAAGTGGAAAGCGGGAGATCCTATAGCAATATGATGCAAGGCACAGCATTCATGACAGGGAACAAGATGCACTATTTTGTGAGTTTAGTGCTAAGTCAAGGTTGAATTTTCAACTCACTCCCTAAGACTCAGTCAAATTCCACAGAGCTGCACTCATTAACTCTAGGAGAAGATTATCTGATAAAGATAAACCTCCTTGGTTATTTCTCTTCTGATGATGTGTAGGCTGACTTGCTCCAGAGGATAAAAAATTGGAGAGGAAACAAAGTAAAATTAAGCATAATAATGTATATTCTAACAACCCTTTGCAGAAAGAATGAAAAGAGATATAAAGGTGTAAGCTGAAAACTAAAGGAAGTATTAATTCACCTCCATCAGTATATCCATGAATGCTGACTGCAAGTGACTTCCTTTTTATTAGAAGCCCTTGGTTTCATTAACTTTTGAGGCAAAAGAAGCACACTTTAATGGGAATATTTTTAAACCCCACAATTTATCACAAGACCTAGTAATACTGTTCTCAGAAAGGGAAATAAACTTAGTTCAGAAACCTTTGCTGAAAAGCTTCCAGCGATGTAGCATTGAAAACTGCCCACCCTGCACTTCAACAAGAATTCATTTGGGAAGTAAAAAGAAGAAATTGAGAAATGAGGAACAGATCTGAGAGGAAAGAATGGAAATCTTCTTTCCTTCTTCCTCGCAGGATTTCATGTGAGATGAAGAGCTGGTGCCAAGGTTCACCTGGTTGAAGCTGGGTTAGCAGCTCTCCCTGAAACATCCCTCTTGATGTAAGATGAGCAAAGATGTTTCTGCTGCCAGTATGAAATCTTTGTGGTGTTTTGCACTTGTTTAAATTGCAGGATGGATCCTTTTTTTTTTATGCTAGGCAGGTGGATAGGACCCATGTGCTTGGGCAGTTTGACCCCTCTCCAGAGATGGCCAAAGGTGCTGAAGGAGCAGTAAGCTCCGTGGGAGCATGGGGACAGCAAAGCAGGGCTCCCCTAGGGATGTGCAGCAAACTGAGTCTCCAAATAACATTCACAAAACCAGTGCTCTTTTTGCCTTATCCTGATTTAATGCTTTCAGTCTCCACTGATCTGAAGAAGGATCAGGGCACCAGGAGACTGGGGAGTCGAGGAATGGAGTCTTGTGACTGGCGCAGGAGGGCAGATCCAGAAAACTGGAAAAGTACAGGGGGAAGAGAGTCTTTCTGCAATATGCAGACATTTATTTTGGCCACCTCCTTTCACTCAAGATTCATAAGATATTATGAAATCAGCTTCCTAAGGCTTCTCTTTGAAACTGATGCTAGTGATGTTTCTTGTTGAGCTGGTAGGTCAGCATGCATCTAGGATGCAAGAAGTATATCTCTTTTTTTTGGTTTATTTGTTTTTGTTTTGTTTTGTTTTGTTTTGTGAGGACCTTTCAGTCTCACGTTTACCCCAAAGTATTCTGTAGGAGAAGCATTACGGGCCATTTGCAGGCACCCCTCCACGGAGGGGAACGCCACATGTGCACGTGCATAGGAGATAAAACACCTGAGACATGGTTCTTTTTCCCGGTGGTCTGGGTACTCATTTGCAAGTGGGCTTGGGCTTCAGTAACTGCCCCTGTTAATGTTTATGAGCTTTATTCAGTGATGACAGAATAAATGATTTTTTTTTATTTTGTGTTATGTAAAGACGGGACCATTCATCACTGAGGAGCTCCCGGGCATGCTCAGATATGGTGCCATTCATTGCCTTATCTAGGTACTGAATCCAAATAAAGTGGCCAGATATCAAAAGAGGTCACCTAAATGCTAAGCTTTGTTCAGCCCTTGGCAAATGCTGGCTCAGATTTGGGAGAGGTGCTATTTCTGGTGCATCGTTATGTTATTTGATATCCAGAGTTGTCAAAGTACTTGAAGTTTTCACAGAACTACTCTCGAGTCCATAACATCCAAGGTCATAAGGCTCTCACAGATAAAAGAAATGCAGAAAAGAAGGAGCTGGCATTTGTCCTAGAAAGATCCTGTCAGTGAAGGAAAAAAACAGATCAAATCCCTAAGCATCTGTTTTCTACTTTTTGGAAACTAATGCTAAATTAAGGTCTGAGCTTTTGGTAAGCCTTTCTAACGGCAGAGTTGATACAACAACATATTACCTCTCAGAAATAACCCCCCTATTGAGACGCACAAAGACAAAGGTAAGAGAAACAAAAAAACAGAAAAACAAACTTGTTTCAGAGTATTTCTGTGTTTTGTTTTGCTCTTCCTGAAGTCTTTATGCCTGATACTTCAGGCCAGTGCTGGGTCCAGGGCAGCTCTACATAATGCAAAGGACCTCAATGAGCAGGATTTGTGTCTCATGTTCTGACAGAACTGCCTGTGTTTCAGTTTGTGCCCGTTGATTCATGTCCTATTACTGGGCACCACAGAAAAGACTCTGTCCCCATCCTCTTCACACCTTCGCATCAGATACTTATGTGAACTGATAACATCCCTCCTCAGTCTTCTCTTCTTCAGTTCCAGCTCTCTCAGACTTTCCTCATAGGAGAGATGCTCCAATCCCTAAATCATCTTAGAAGCTCTTCACTGGACTTGCTCCAGTAGCTCCAAGTCCGGTGGAACTACTGTGTTGCCACAGTCTGAGGAAGTTTTTTTTTCAATTGAGAAATGGTGTTTTACCCCATTTTAATGAAGAGTGGGTTAAGAACACCTTTTTGGCACATTAAAGACTATTTAAAACAATTGCCTTGGACAATGAAACTCATCTAAATTCTCAGCTGGAAAAGGCCCTTAACTTCCCTGTGAATGCTGTTGCCCATTGTGGATAAATTAAATGCGTGCAATATTTGAGGCGTAATTGTCTCGAGAGCCAAATTTCACAGTGGTGAACAACAGCAACTTTTAAGCCCTCCTGCAAGGGTGGGAGGGATATGCGTTACAGGGAAGGCACTCAAAGCAGTACCTTTGTGCTGATACTAGTGCCTTTCCCATTACTTGCTCCATTTAATTTTAATCACTGAGTTTGTTTGACCCAGGATGATGTAGGAGGAGGAATGAAGGAATCCAATTACTGTAGTTCTACTCAGCAGAAATTAGAAATAAAAGAGAATGCTGAGTAAGATTTTAGTTTTAAATAAAGCAGCAATGACCTGCCTAATCTGGAAAAGCAGTTACGAATGAGTCTCTCTAAATTCCTATTGAGAAGGAAACTACTCAGAATGAGTAAACAAGATTCTGTATCAGTTTTGGAAAATTGCTTATTTCTATTTGCTATTTAATTGTTTTATTAATGATGCAAATTGAGTATGCAATAAAATGCTTGTCAGATACTTACTTTGTCTGCAGCAAAACTGATAATGATTGAAATTCTTTCCATGCTTCAGTTGAAAGGCACTAAGTGAATACATCTAAAAATGTGTTACGGTGTATTCTAGTTCTCACGAAAGCAAATCTGCTGGAAATTCTATTATAATACCAACAAAGCATGCTTTAATAAAGAAAACTGATGGTGCAAAAATGGTGCCAGCTTCAAAGCTCAGGAGATAAGTTTGCTAAGTCAAAATCACTTAAAAAGAAATTCTTAATGAATCAAGTCCCAAGTCCTGCATGTTGTAGTGCTTTATGCAAAAAAAAACCACACGTGGTGAGTCCCAATAAAGGCAATACTATCAGTATGTGTGGTGAGTTAAAATTTCCTCATTAATAGTCTATTAAGGCAAGATCTTTCTGAACTGTTTACCAGACTGAGGACTTAAAGATTCTCCCCTGTCTGCACAGCAGCATTGTCAGGATCCTGTTCGTGCTGCTGGTTTTGAATTGCAGTTGCGTGCTGAGGGGAGCCTGCAGCCTTCTCTGCCCTGAGTCCTTTTGGACAACAGGAAGGATCCTTTTGTCTCTACATTGTCATGAGAGCATGCAAATGCTCAGTGTCTGAACTACAGGCACCTTCAGGTTTGCTGTCCTCCTTCTTATCGGTGGTCTGTCACTATTGCTTTTGATTCTCCATCTGCCAAGAATGTAAAATCCACTATTTTGGTGACCTGGAGTCCCAAGCTCCTATTGTCTTCCTCGTCTTCTTGAAGACAAGATTACTTTGCAGTCCCAAGGATGAAAGGTGTTTGGTTAGAAGGAAAGATGAAGGAAGCCATAGGAAGTCATAAACACTCTGATGTGCATCTGGTGAACATCTAGGGATGATCTTTTTTTTTTTTCCTACAGACAGACTGGGTAAGGGGAAATATTTTCCTGATACCAGTGATGAGGACAACACTAGCCAACCAAGCACAACCTATCACCGTATATTCAAGAGATTAATCCAATATTTTTGAACAGTGTGAGCAACATGATGTTATATAATTGCCAGACAAATTTGGTCATCATGAAATTAGCACTTTTTTCTGCTACACACAATCAAAACTAAGGTCAAATGAAAGCTGATAGAGATGATTTATCCATTTTTCAGAATACCTAATCACTCTTCCTTTTTTCAGTGTTTGTCTCTTTTATGGTTCACAGATCATGATTGATAAGTCACAACTTGAGCTGATACTAAGATTAGTTCTTTGTCTTTGCTCAAGCTGTACAGCAAGGAGCAGACTATCAGTGTATTGATGATCAGGCACATTCCTTTTATCTGTTTTGTGACCTGAGCCCAACGGCATTCTGGCCCCCCTTTTTATGCAACCTCTTTCCTGTACGTCATAACTCACATTTGCTGAGTGGTTGCACTCACATGCATTGTACTCTCATTGCGCCAGGCTCATGTGTCTGGCAGCTAAGTTGGCAACCGTGCTTGTGTTTTAAATTCCCTTCTCAAATTATTCATGCTTGTTGGTAATATCAGGGGTAATATCAGTCCAGGTCACAACTGGACTGTGGAGTATCAGACTGTCTGACTGCATAGCTCCCTCTTTCATGGTGACACATATACTAGCAGAGACAGTGACAATTCACAGTCTATCACATTTTCCACTAAACTGTGGACTGATAGAAAATTAAATAGTGCCTGGTTTCCAAAAAACAATGTGTTCTGTTGATAAGGAGGCTGTATTCTGCTGATAAGAAGGCTTGTATTTAAAATTAGGTATGACCTCTTTCCTGCTAGCAGCCTGTTTGAATGGTGTCCTTCCGTCTTCTCTTCTAGGGAGAAAAGAGATGATCATCAGAGGTGTGCCTGGACCTTTGGCTATCCTTGTGCATGTTCTGCAGCAGGTGTTATGCAAGGGACAAATAAAGGTAATACTTTCTACAGAAGTAAGAACACCAACAGCATGAAGAAGGCATGAACTTCATATAAGTATGAGGATATGCTTTAATACAGTACATGTTTTCATAATGGCCTTAATTATAATTGGACTTGCTGTTTTTTGTGTTGTTACTGATGTTTTCTAGATAGCTTAACATTTTTTTAACTTTCTAAATGGTTTATAGATTTTAACTTTCTATATGGTACTATCATCCTAATGGTAAACTTTTGCCTAAGAGTAAGCTGCTGCATGTACTTATGTAATTCTTCGGAGGAGAGTTATTGTTATATTCTACTATTAGAACATGTCACTCCCAAAAGAGAGGGTTGCAGTGGGTGCAGAGGATGTGCGCTGATACGTGCATACCAGTTTCCCCTGGCAGCTCTGTCTCTGAGCTGTTGCCCCATGCAGGCCTGGCTGCACGGCAGCTCCATCAGTGCCATCACTGCCTGCTTGCTCCTGGATGACCGCAAAGTACACAAGTCCCGAGCTGTGGTTACCTGACACCAACCTACAGCCATTCACAGTAAGTTACTTTGCAAAATCATGACACTTTTTGTGATGTTGGGTGAAGAAGATCACAAAGAAGACAGAAAGAAAATGAAGAGACAAAGGAGAATAAAGGATGGAGAAATACTGTATTGCATGTTCACATGCACGTGTTCAACAATTTGCTTTTCAGGAATTTAGCAAATAACTTACTCTCCTCATTACTTTTTTTCTTTTCAGTTAATTTAAAAGTTTGAGCATTTCATTACAAAAGGCAATGGAAGGACAACTTTCCAGTAACTTGGTAATGTTTATATCCCTGGTTAATGAATCTCAGCTGTGTTCACTGAGGCTATTCCACTGATACAGATGCTACCTTATAAAAAGACTGTAGCCTCAGGCTATCATTTAATAGAAGATGCTTTGTTTTACTGTTCTCCACTGTTACATTTTTGATGTGCTTATGAAGCTGTGCCTGACCAACTTGCTTGTGATAAATTCAGATCCGTATTTCAACCATAAATGATCACAGAATGTCCAGAAAAAAAAAAAAAAAAAATGCAGGCCTGATGAACTGTTGTCTTCGTCCATGTGCAGGGTATGGACTTGGGCTTCTCCCAACCCCCTCACAGAGTAGCTGTCATTTTCTCTCCACCTTGATCTGCCTCCCCTCCCATTTGCTCTTGTCCTCTCCCTCTGAAGAAAACCTTTTCCTCAGGTGAGTGGGGAGACAGGCCCTTTCTAAAGCAGGCAGAATTAAGTGGCATTGATATAATGGGATGAACAAGAGGGAAAATGATAAAATGATACTCCATAGCAACGGCCACATTACTGTCCTGCCGCTGCTCCCCAAGCACGGCAAGAACTCCCCCAGCTCTTCCACTGCTGCCTTATCTGCAGCTTTCAGGCATCTGCCTGAAGCTCTTCCCGCAGCAGGTGGCTCCTGCTGAGCAGATGAGATGGCAGCACGGAGCAGAGCAAATTTCAGGTATTTCACAAGCTCTGTTTTTGGCCTGCCTGAGGAACACAGACACCAGGACAGAAAAACAAAAGTTTTGCAAGTCGCAGCTGTCATCTAGGTCAGGTGTCTTCAGCTCTGCCAGATGCCTGAGTTGGAATTAGCTCTTGTATGATAAAACTGCCTCAAATGCATCCCAGAGGTGTGATTCCTCAGGTGCTGGACCCTACGTGGCTATTTCATTAAAATAGTTGCCCTTAGGCAAAGGTTTCCGGTCCCGGCCCATGTCTGTGCTTTACCATGCAATTAAAGTGCATCATGCAAGCTCCTTGGAAGAAGAGAACTTACCATATACTAGTCCCAAATACCCCCCTCTCATCATGGGCAACCACTCAGCAGATGTTTAGACCAAAAGGGCTGACAAAGATCTCTTCCACACACCCTTGCTCAGCAGAAGCCACAATATGCTCCCAAAAATTTCACTCTGACTTAGGCCTAAAGTATAAAGTTAAAAGCAACAACTATTGTGTGTTATGGGAAAAAAAGAGATCTCCTTTTACATGGGGCATTCATGGGGTGAAATTAGGTAATCCTCAGAAACAAGCCTTGACCATGTCTTTAAAAAAAGAGTCCCTGACAATTCTGGTCTGAAGGAATTTTTTTTAACCTAAATCTGACAATTGTAATGACTCCAATAATATAAAAAAAGATAAAGCCACAAAATATTTCCAAGATTTAAATATCGTCAGGAGTAGTTGTGTGTGGTTTTTTTCTACATTTTATCTCTGTGGTCAATCTTCAGTGCTTCAGGAAAGGTAAAAAATCTTGCAGAAGCCAAGGTATCCAGCAAATAAAGATCTAATCTGTCTCCTTCTACCAGAAATATTAAAGCTTCATTAAATATTTCATTAACATAATCCAGTTACGATGCATATGTATGCCATAAGCAACTAGTGATCAAACAGGGCGTCATTGCCTCCGTTAACATGCAACTAGGACCATGGGCACTTGTGAAACTCTCCAAATTTCCTATCTGTCAGGCCCTGACAGGACTAAATCCTCTGTCCCTCATGCCTGAGAAATATCCTGTCTTCGTTTCCCAGGGCAGTCTTGAATGATCTCATTCTGATGAGATGAAGATCTTTCTGCAGCAGTTCTGTATCTTAATCTGAAATACTGTGGTGGCTCTTTGCTTTCAGAAGTGATAATTTTGGTACATTTATACTGACCAGTGTAACCATGTGCTGAATATGTCTTACAAGAGTGAGTTAGGTAGCTGCTGCCTATGGATATTTCAAGTCTGTACTTGTACAGATTGTACTGCAAGAGCTCTGATTTGTATTACAACTGCATCTACCCCTACAAAGATACCCCACCTCTCCCCAAATACCTTAGCGCTGGAGTTGGGAGCCATGTAGCTCCTCTGGCAAAATGCCCACATGGTAGCTAGCCACATCACCAAGGACCTGTATTTAGGATCCTAGCTAATGTGTCTGCATTGCATGACCCTGTGCTATGGAGATATTTTGGTCCATTTGGAATCATCTCAAGTTCACCCTATGGTGAATGGATGCTTCCTTTTATAATATTGACTTAAGAGGTGAGAGGTTTCTAGTTAGTAGGGCCGTTTCTTTTAATCCAGTGATGACATTTGGACACAATTCATTTTTGTTAAAATCTTCAGATTTGATTCAGAACTCTGTGCCTTGTTGTGTCTGCCTGACTTACAGATTCTGATTTTCATTAGTGCCCTAGCTGCAGCAAAATCTTCAGATGCATTTGTGTTATTCAAAAAGCAAAGCTGCGTCTTAAAAGAGGTCAAGGCTACAGAGCATGTGAGTATGGGTCTACCTAAAGCTTAAAGAAGAAGCTACATGGAAGAGCAGCAAAGAATATATCCACCTTCAAGAACATAACCCAAAATCTCCTATCACTGTCATTGGATTTTTCTATTACCATATAGTTACAACATACAAGTTACTACTGACTTAGATACAAATCCAGCATAAGAGGTAGGGTGCTTTTCAAGGATGGAGGGTTTTAAACTGGTTAGACAGTTTTTCATGACACATTTTGTAGAGAGAAGAGCCCATGAACCTAATTTTAAAAGTTCACCTTCGTGAAAAATGGCTATATCCTTTTTAACTGGTTAATCAGGCTGTATTAAAGCTCATGATTCATGCCTGCAGTCAATTTTGAATAATTAGTCAAAAACTCAAGTGACAAATGCAGGAAGTGAAAGGACCAGATGAGGGCATCATAACAATGAGTCTTCCACTTAGACCTAAAAAAATATAATCATACCTATGAACTTGCATATACTGAAACTCTGTATTGTGAAATAAAGGAAGGCCTCACATTGTTTCCACTTCTTGCAATAATTTTCTAATAAATGATACATTATTTGGAGAAATCATGGAGAAATCATTGCCCCATGAGAATTGGTGTATGCAGTCCTTACAGCTTGTGTACCAGGGACACCACTCTGGAGGGCTGGAGTTGGCTAACGGAGAGGTATGGCAGCAAATTTTGCTCCTGGATGATTTCATGATGCCACACTGTCATGTCTCACTACTGAGCATGGGACCACTGAGTTCTCCAGTCTCTATACGATATTTGAATACAGTAAAACAGTGGTTACACCGATGACGGCCATTTAAAGGTATGGATGAGAAGGACAGGATTTGTCCTGAATGGAGGGTTCAACAATAATCCAAAAAGGGAGAGCAGAATGATGTTGCCAGCAGCACCTGTCAGAATAGCAATACAGAAAATGGACAAACTCACAGTGGCTCCTATCCACTCTTAACCTAGGTGATTTGCACCTCAGGGACTGGAAATGTTAAATTCACCTTACTAAAGTCCTGCAGGTACAGGTCTTTTAAACATTATTTTTATCCTTTCCTGCTCCAAGCCTTACCTTACTTACTACTCATTTCCCTTGAGCCCTCTTCTCCACTGTTTTTTATCCTTTGCTTTGCCTTCCTTTACTCTTTGTTATTTTCCTTGCTTTGACCTTTTGCTTTTCATGGTCCTCTCATCCTTTCCTCTCAGACACTGTCCCATTTTCTTCCTTCCTTTGCTTGTTGGTCATAATTGCCTCACTGAGAACCAAGTCCCTGTACTTTTCCGCAACACCGTATCTGGCCACCCTGCCCGCCAACCACCCTGCCATGAGAAGACATTCCTGTACTGGCTTGAAAAAGCTACAACATCTCAGCACAGCAGTGACAGGTAGAAGGGGACGACTACTAACCCATATAGAAAGTAAAACTATGTTGTAGAGACGCATGACATAGTCTGGCTCACAGGCTATGTCTAGAGTCAGGAAACTGGGCCACTGCATGGACAAAACAATGGCCTGTGGCTTCCAATAATGTTTTAAAAGCCAGCACACTCCCCAAACTGTTTTGGACTGTGCCAAAGAGCATTCTGATGGCCAGTGCCTCACACAGTCCTTTAGACGTCATCCAACAGGCAAACAAGCTGTGGCTCTCCTGCCTGGAGGAAGAATATGGGAATGGGAAAGAGTTGTGGACTAATGCTGGATAGCCACAGTCCCTTTGGTCTAATTATTTTACTACAAGAAAAAAGGAACTACATTTCAGCCTTCTTAAAACCAAAAGCTGCAGGGTCCTCTCATACAGCATTTGTATATCTTTCAGCAGAGGTTTAGAATAAGGATCTATTATTCAAAACTTTGTATTAGAAAAAGCTGGTCACACTGAGTGTAGTCATCTATGGAGAGGAAAACAAACACATCCATAAACAGCTGCTTTTACTTCACCACTTCCTTTGGAACTGAAGCAGTAATAAATGTATTCAGAACACATTACAAGATGTGCCTTAAGCACAGAAATGTCCCAGTATCCTTTACTGCTGCGCCATTTTCTGCTTAAGAGCTAGTGTTAACCTTGATCAGGGGAACTACTCGTCCTGTATTTTAGAGCACAATTCCTTATATATTTGGGTGACATCATAAGCATGCCACGTATTCTGTATTTTAAAGGTAGGAATAGGAAGGAAGGGAAAAGAATGGGAATACACCAGAAATATTTTTCTGTCTTTGATCTACAATGTGTAATGATGAAGAATCTTGACTCCTGACCCTATCTTTGAAAGACATTTTTTGGGTCTCCTTTGAATGGCAGGAACATCAAGAATGAAGACAATAAGTTGGGAACGTGAGCTTTTATTTTTTCCTCTCTCTAGAGAAGTGTTTTGGCAGCTTGAAGAAACTCTATTCACATTGGCTTTCTTCTCCTCACAGCAGATAACATAGTATGCTGGTCTCAGTTCTAGTCTAGTATTGTGGAGACATATACTTCTCTGTGGGGTATATGCATATGGTTGTTTGAAGATACCGTACTTTTATGGTGCTCGTGGTGACTGGGTGATTGCTGCTGGGGTAGCAGACATGGTCTGCTGAAGGAGAGGTGGCTCTACATCTGCAGTGGAAATCATGGAAATATTCCTGGGCATGATGGAGATGTCAGGTCTGCACCAGCTGCCCACCACAGGATTGGTAGTGCTGGCTGGCTCAGGAGGAGATTGCACATTACAGGGCCATCTTGGAAATAATGCAAACTGCCCCAGAGCAAACTACCAGCACAGCACCAGGTGAGCTCACACAGGGCAGAAATATCTGTCCAAATGCAGGAAATAACTTCCATTAAAAAACATCATTCCCTCCTAACACTCAGGAGATACAAAATATCTTCAAAAGATGTGATATGGAAATAAAATTAATAACCCCATTTTCTGTATGGTGAATACAAAGAATAATGGACTTGACAAAGATACAGGTTTTATGGCAAAAAACAGTTTCTCAGTCCCAATTAAACTCTCTAAGTTCCACAAGAAATTTTTTGTTCGTTCATTTAATAATGACAGAGATATGGATGAAGGAGAGAAACTTCCAGTGACTGAACACCACATATTTCTTTTGAAATGTGCTGAGCGTGGTTTCTTCATATAGCTTTCTTTAGAAACAATCTTCATTTAGCTTTCTTAGAACAATCTGTGCTGAAGGTTCTGATAATGCATTAATTAAATGATAAACATGTAATGACATTTTTTGTCATAAATTTAGCTTTTTTTTCTGGAAAAACACATCATAAGAAAATATAGAGAATAGGGAGAGTTTTCATTCATTATTGGATATTTAAGTCCCCGATATATGACTTTATACATTGGTTTCAGCAAAGTAAAGTATTTAAATTTGATCCAGTTCTTTCTCTGACTTTTTAGGAAATAAAGAATATTGCTGAAGTTCATAAAAGTCTTGACATGAATTTTTATATGAGGCAGGTTATGTAATGCAAGAGCCATGGAACTTATTTATATTTATATGCTTCGATGTTTAGAATAAGTAATTAGTCTAATGTTCCATCTTTAAATGGTTGCCTTCTCAATTAATTAAAAATCATGGAATATATTGTAAGGATTTAAAGATTCCCATCTCAGATGCAGCTAAGAGAAGATTGTTTACCCTCTGTATACAGATTAGAATAGATTTTAAGAACTTGTAAAATATTGATTTTTCAGGCTTTCAAATTAACTTTATTTGTAGATGTAAAGAGTTTAATAAACTGGTGTTCAAAAATGCTAGATATAATGAAATATATAAAACCTGATACTAATATAATATTAACAAATAAATTGATTCATGATAATCAACTTACACACTCAAGAACAGTAGAAATATACCTTTGAGAATAGAGGGTGGGGGGGAGATTAGTCAAAGTAAAACGGTTTTCTGAGAAGATATTTAAAACAAAATCTTGTCTTTTATTCTTTTCTGAGGCTCATTTCTCATTCCGGAGAAGAAAGGTCATCATTCTCTGTAGCTAGATTTGTTTACTTAATATTACTCGGAATAGTTTAAATTCATGCCGAGTTGGTTACTAAACGAGGCAAACTGATTCTTCTATGGATTTTATTTCTATAAATAGCAAGAGATACTAAAATAAGTTATTTGCCTTTCACAGCTAATTTCACATTCATCTGATATCATGTGTAAGATTTAGCTTATCATTTCAATCTAGCCTGTACAGATAGACCTTTGAGATCAACCCGGGAGGCTCTGGGCTTAGATAGCTAGATATGAAATTAGAGAACATCTTTTGCTTTGTAGATCTGAAAGTATTGGGACAAAGCTTATGCAGACAAGGTCACTGTCTCCTGCTGTTTTCAAGCAGGTTATTCTGAATATACATTCCTATTTAATTTCCATGTGCATGTACTTTACAGTGGAAAATAATTAAAAATGCAACCTACATGGAGGTGGTATGTTTTACTTTTATCATAAGTACTGAAAGCCTTTTTTTTTTTCCCATAAAATAGTGCTATAGCCTGGCCTCCATACACATGTCTAAAAGAGAAGTGGCACATCACAGTGGCCTGAAGTCTCTGTTGTGCCAGGGTGCAGCACATAGTCATCGGTGGAAAACAGAATGATGGTGCGCAGGGTTTTTCTGGCAGATGGGATTTCCAGGACAGAGATGCTTTGATTCACACGCTGCTCTCTGGATTTCAAGGACATGCAAAACTGATGACAAACCCACATCAAGGGAAGCATAGCCTCACACCAAAGCCTGCATGATTCTTATTTCAATGCCATACTCTGGAGGGCTTGTGCAGATCAGCCTTACTGAATTTGAGACTCAAGGGCATACCATCTTTGTGAGGGAATGCGTGCACTCCGGGATGAATTCAACCCTTGGCTGTGCTCGCACCAATGGTGTAAGAGAACCCACGCTGTTTTCAGTATCATAGCAAAAACATTTCCAAATAACCTAGAAATCACTTTCCAAAAGATAAGCAAATTAATTTTATGATTGCCTTCTCTAGTAAGAAATAGATTTACTAAGGTAGATCAAAAAGCATCTTACTAGAATAAGCTGATGAGTTTTGTTTGATTAGTTTTTCTTCCACGTCATTGTCATGTTTATTACAAATGAAAGCAGGACAAAGATTCCTAAAGGAAAATGTTGTGGAGTTAAAAGTAAGCAATTTCAAATAAATAAACATATCATCACAGCTTCATTTAAAGGCCTAAGATAAAGGCAGCTGAGAAGTTTGAGGGCAGCACATGATAACCCCTATGAAGGAAAGTGAGGGAAGAACTGGTTGATATTTTCTTTCCTTTAACATTTACCTGATAAGGAAAGGCAATCTACTTGATGGTCCGTACTTCCAATTTCCGAGGATGAGGAGCATCAGTGTTCCAAAGGAAGGTGAGACTACTGTATTTTGTTCAGCAGCAGAGGGTATTTATGCAATGAAATTACTAGAATTCAACCCCAACAGGAATATAGCTACAGTGCCATGCGCAGGCAGGAAAAAGGATTGTCGATCTTTTGCAGAAAGTTATTCTCTGATCTTATCGATGCACAAACTGTGGTGTGAGACCTAACTACCCAACCATTTTTCCCAACTTACCTAAGTTATTTCAATGGCTTTAATAGCTATAAAATGGACTTGCAAGGGCCCTGCTTGCCTGGACCCAATTTGAGTGACAAATTACATAATTCTGTTAATGCCATGGAAATTTATGACTACTTTCAATACTTGAGCAGCTATTGATCCAATGAAAGTTTTATTATAGCTTTGAGTCTTGCTGCAGAAAGAAATTACCTTTGTAATCATCCATAAGTGATAGTTCCAGTATGCGTTCTACTAAACTTTTGTGGAAGGAGTGAGCAACGAGAAAGTTTTCTCTTGTAAAGCACTGGTTTTTATGTGGTGCAATGAGAAACTATCCATGCAATGGATTTTTCACTAAGAGTCTGGAAAAGCTGCTCTGGCTTCAGGAGAGTCAGGGGAATTTTGGAAAACCATTCAGCGATACAAACAGTAAACTACCAGCCTTGTTCTGGATGGAGTTTTTCACTCCTCAGGAGAGTCTATAACCAGAGGTACTGATGAGCACATCTACTGCATTTCAGATACATACCTGTATGGGCATCTGATTTCCTTCCTTCCTTCCTTCCTTCCTTCCTTCCTTCCTTCCTTCCTTCCTTCCTGCCTTCCTGCCTTCCTGCCTTCCTGCCTTCCTGCCTTCCTGCCTTCCTGCCTTCCTGCCTTCCTACCTGCCTTCCTTCCCTTCCTTCCCTTCCTGCCTTCCTTTTCCTTCCTGCCTTCCTCTTTCTCTCTTTCTCTCTCTCTCTCTCTCTCCTTTTTTTTTGAATTAAAAGATTTTAAAAATAAATAAGTAGCAAGTTGAACTCAAGAAAAAAAAAGTAACCTTAAGGGACTTTGTTCTAGTGTGGGTCAGTTTTATTTTCCTCTTTGCAGTCATATGGTTATGAAGAATCACACTGAAATACGTTTGTAAAGCTGCCTACTGCCTTAAGTCCAAGATCTCAGAAAGAAAACTACTAAGACACAGCATGATTGTGCTTGTGAGATTCATTCATACAGGCCTTACACCAGTAGATCATTGTGGTAACAGGTCTGAAAGGCTGAAATGCTCTTTTCCTAGAGGCAAGAGGGAGAGATGGATTCATCAATAGTTAAGGTATGTAAAGGTACACACATATATACATACACACACATATATGGTATATAGAATGGTTACATATATAGTACATACACATACATATATGGTATATAAAATGGTTACATATATGGTATATAAAAGTGCTAAAGATACTCCCAACCTTCTGAGTATAGAAAGGTATGTAAACTTTCATCCTTCCACTGCTACATGTCAGGAGAGGAAATTTGCAGAGCGTGTGTAGCTACATGTAGCAGAAATATTAACTGATATCGTAGTACAGGAAGGGCTGTCATGAAGTGCTGCTGTCATGTCAGCAGTATTAGCAGTCTCTTAGGCTGGTCTGAATATTCATTTTCCACCACATGGCAATATGCCCAGACTGCATAGTATATTGTATAATATAGTATATTTAATATAGTATAAATAGGTTACATATATATTTTGTAGATTCACTTTGGCAACATTGTGCCCCCTGGCCTTCTTACTACATGGAATCCTTAAGAAAGCTGGACTTTCTTTAGGAAGATGTTTGAGTAACTCACTCATTTAACCTAAATGCTACAGACTTGTGAACTCACCACTTACTTACACAGCTACAATTAATCTCTTTTGTTGCTCAGCTCAAACATAGCTGAGGCACAGCAACGTGAGGAAAAAGGCCCTGTGGGTTCCCTGTTACTCACTTCATCTTTTGTACCAGCAGCATGATTAACTTTGCATCTGCCATTAATAAGGAAGATAAAAAATGCAGACATTTCTTACAGAACAATCCCATTTCACAGGCCCGTGAGAATTTCCGTCCTTATTATTGCTTTTGTTTCAAAAATGTTTGCTGTCATATCTGTGGATTTAGCATGGGAAAATACCCCTGGCTGGCAATTGTTTGTCATTTGTGCCTACATCAAACAAAAGACAAGGCTAGCTAATTTTCCGTAGGACGCAACTGAAGGGGAAACACTGTCAAATTCCATCTGTCTGTGTTTCAGCTGGAAAGAGCAGAAACACCTGCCTGGAGGGATGGAGCTTTGCAGCGCTCTCCCTCCACAAGATTGGAGCACTCGTACTTGGCTGCCTGAAACCTGTCAGGTGTAATTTGAAGAGACCTTTTCAAGCCTTCGGAGTGCGGCATCACAATACAAATTTCTCAAAGCTGATCAGAGACAAAACTCGTGAAAAATCAGTTGACCTATATGTAAAAAGAGTTATGTCCAGAAATAGCACAAAATGAAACCGTTTCAGGTCTAAACATGCAAGTTGTCTGAGTAAAATTTTCCAGGCAGGATACTTCATTTTCAAGGAAGCTGAACATTATTTTGTGCATGAGATTGTGACTCATGACATTTGCCATTCTTTTCTGATTTTCCCCATTTCTGTGACAAATTGAATCTCTGCACCTTGCATTTTAAATGTGATGCTTAATTTTTGCAGTTAGCTGAAACAAAAGCAATATATTCACACTTACTCACGTCTTCGTCTCACTGCCACATTTCTCTCTGCATGTTTACAGTAATTTGCCTATTCATACATGCAGTATTTCACGGGGTCATACCTGGGGCTTGTTAGCTTTTGACCCAGCTCCGAGGACAGGAGCGGGTCCTTAGCTGTGCCCTGCTCTTTGCTGGGTCTACATGGAGACCTCCTGGGGGCCTCCCATGACAGGAATGTCCCCACAGATTCAGCTGCCCCATTGCAGCTGAAGGCAAGGGATTGTGAGAGCAGGGACAGGACGCGACCGAGGTCTGATGCTGTGTTCCCAGCTGACGTTAAAGATGGCTATTTCTCACCCAGATTTATATAAAGCTATGACACCATTTGCTCCCGAACTCTGCTCTGTTAGACACCGTAATAAGGTGAAAATGGCTTCTGCTGGGCAGAGAAGCTTCCATCTGCTGGAGAAATTAATTCAGCCAGGAGCGTGTATCAGTGACATGTTGGCCCCCAAGGCCTGCTCCAAAGGTTTGAGCTTGAAATATATGTTGTGAAGCAACGTGACGGAAGGTGCAGATGCAGTGACAGGAAATATTTGCAGAATACTTCAAAAACACACAAAAAATTAGGATGCACTGTGGCTGGCTCACAGATAGGGCAAACACAAAGTGATGTGGGCTGATGTTGCTCTGCTTTGAACTGAAGGGTTTGCACATAGCTAACAAAGTTTTTCTCCCCTCCAAAACAAGATACTCAGGGCACTGAGAACCCGCCATTCAGATCGCTTCTGATTATCCAAATACAGTCGCCCCATACATCTGGCTAGCTATTAACAGATTAAACATCTGAATGAGACTATTCTGTATATGATTACAAAACTGTTGTAAGTGCCTTTGTTATGATCTGTAACTCTTTCTCACCAACAGGAAGCAGATAGCCCAGTTGTCTTGGTACTTCCATTTCATAAAGTAATGCACAAATATTTGTCTAACCACAGTATACCACCAGGGCTGTACTGCTATGTTGAGACAGCATGGGCAAGACCTGTGTGTCTGTCTCCTTCTATAAAAATGGGGACATCTGAAAATTTCTCTGCATCTTTGCATCTTTGTTACAATTCATTCTGAATGCATTTGGTTTTTCTTTGCCCAAAGAACATCTTCCTTCTCCACAGAAACAAGTCAGGCCTTTCACCTCCATGATGAACCTCCTCAGCAAAAATATTCACACTTAATAAACACTTGTATTTGGTCATGCAGCATCCATTCCAATCCTGAACATGCCATAAACTATGTCTGGCTGACAGGTTGGTTTAGTGTTAGGAGGAAGCTTAGTGTTAGAACATCAGGAAAGTCTTGTGGAGTGGTGAACTTCACTCACAAGCCACAGAAGTGTCAACATCTCCAATCATGTAGAAATTACCTCCTTTTGTGCCAGTAAAGTCTAGTTTACCAGACTCCTTGCTCAGGTTTTCATGCTTGCTCATGTAAACTTTCTCCCAGTGACATGTACCCAGGGGCTGGAACCCACTCTGTCACCTCCAGCTTTGCTCAAATCCTGGATGGGAAGCTGGTAACACCTGTGGGGGACATGGTCGGGTCAGCTAGCCAAGGTCCTTGACCTAGGAGAGCCAGAGACCCTGAAGAAAGACCCAGGCAAGGCTCAGCACTCAGAGACGAGCAGAAACAATTTCTTCACCTTCATTAGAGGATGTGGGATAGGCAACTGTGCAGCAATGGGCTGAAGGGGTCCCTGCTGCCTCCAACAGGCCATGAGAGGTGGCTATATCTCCATCTGGATGAAAGCTCATGGCCAGGCAGCAGAGTCAGCATGCCAGGCAAAACACTTACTACTCCCAAGGTTCATGCCAATGTGAAGCAGATCTACCATCATGTTTTTTATAGCCCAGAGAGCAGACATAATTAGGAAAGAGCTATTCCATGTCAGAATAGAATGGAACATGAAGCACATCCAGTCTTTCCCCTTCATTGCCTCATGAAAGAAAGCTGGAATTATATTCATATCTTTAGTCATGGTGGCCATTTCCATTGGCCCAGGGAGGAGAAAGCCTTTCTGCAGAAGGCCATTTCACAACATGCCTGTGAGTCAGTTTTCAGCAGCCAACAGATAGTAAGGTCCTACTGCTGAGAATATGTACTGGAAAAAAGAGAAGCAAAACAGAATGGAAGGGAATCCAGCAAGGACCAGGCCACTGCACTATAAGAATTTCATAGAATAGCACAGCTGGCTTTTAAAAGTAAAATACAACAAATTTTATGGAAGGAGATCAAAAAATATAAGGTAGCCTTTATTTATCCAGAGACTTGAGTAAAGTCTCTGAGGAAACATGTTATTATAATTCGAAATTATGACAATATTATAAGCTACATTTTAAATCATTATTTTAAGTCTATATGCTTCTTTTACAGTTATGTGAATGTAGATAGATGCATTTTATACAGCTCTAAAAACAAGCAAGGGAGAAAAAGCAAGAAAATGAAATGTATTCTACCACTGGCATGGCCAATATTTTATTATGGCTTCATAAATCTAACTGTCCCAAACTGTCCTTGATAAAAAGGTGAAACAAATTACTGTAGTCAAGTTCCCTGTAGGTGATAATGTGTGACATTACTGTGGTCGCAACTCTCTGCATGGCATTGAATCATTCAACTGGAAATGCAACATTACTTTCCTACTTTGGAGCTGACTAGCATTATTTTTTGCCCAGTCAGAATCTGGCAAAACAAAAGGCTTAGAGAAACATCATATTTCAGTGCAGTTTCTGAAACAAAATTCCATAAACACCGTCAAGGAACACTGCACTGAACTTGCTGTGCTAGGAAGTCCCAACCCTGACTTACTTATGTAAAGATTTTGTTTGCTTTTCAAAGAAGGTTAATAGAAGTAACCCCCCTTTTATATCTATACTGGATTTTCTCATTCAGAATCACAATGTTATGATCAGAAGTCATAGGTCATATTCATTCACATTCAACCAAGACTATTTTGGAGTTGAATGGAGAAAAGTCTCTGCTTCTTCTCTGTAGTTTTAAATTTGCTCCACATCCTCTCTTCCAGTGCTACAAATTTATCCCACTAATAAAAGAGTTGAAGGACATAGCTTAGCAATTCCCTAGCTGTATGGTTGACTGTCCTTCTGGGTCTTTCATGTCTCAGAAGGAGATCTTAGATAAGCTATGCAATCAGTTTATTGCAGCTGAAAATGAGTGAACACTTCTGAACTCATTTTTTCACAGGAACACAAAACACCTGTTGGTACTTGGTGAAAAGTCCTAGCTGCAGGTGATGTCGATTGCTGGAAGGGATAACAGGTTAATAAAAGGATATTACAGATTTTCTCAGGAGCATTCAAAAAAATGCAAAGGTAGTTCTTGAACTTACAGTGACATTCAGAGTTCACTGGTTGACTGAAATATCATATGCAAACTACTCTCTTCTCTCAATCACAAAAATAGCGAGATTTTATCAAAGTACAGACATCGATGTAGAAGCTGCCTTAGCACTTGAACAGTTCCAGGAGTAATTGGGCAAATACTGAAATAATAATAAAAAAATGTTATGTTCGTATAACAAAATCAGTAACAGAATCATGTATGACACTATTTTAAATGTCCCATTTATTTGTTACCACAATTCAATACCACACACTAGTGTGTTCAGAATTTATGCCCCTGCCCATGGATTTATATCACCTACATCACAACTGCGTTAGTTACTATCTTTCATTGGTAGCCACCACAAAGATGCTAAAAATTGAATCTTTGGATAGTGGTCCAGCTCTTCAGTCCTAATCCAAGTGCTGCTTTTACTGGTAACTCCAGGGAAGAGTTAAACCAAACGGTGGACTGTGAGGCAGAAAAGGGTACCGCTGCTCTGAAGTCACAGCTGTATAGGACACAAGCTGCTCAACAAAATCCTTTGATCTATTAATCAAATACACTGAATTTTATGAAGAAATGTCTTCTTTTTAAATAATATCCTGAAAAAGAAGTGACTAGGAAGAAAACAATTTCATGAGTCACTTCAAAAACAATCCAGCTGGCTTTATCTAACTAGTGACACAGCAACCTAAGATCAGTCACCTCTAGCAATATTTTATCTTTTAATTAAAAGAGGCATCAGCTGAGGTTTGCATTTCAGCTTCTTCCTTGCTGAATACTTTCTAACCAAAATGCTTTCCATAGACACTGAATTTGATATGTCAAATGTTGCTATAACTAAGGTCTTCTGGTATAAGAGTCTAACTAAGACAAAAAAATTCAGCATAACTTATACTGATGTTATCTTGCTATTTTATGTAACAATCTTCCAAAAAGAGTTAAGGGAGTTTCTTTTAACTGCAAAGATAAAGCATTCTATTTTCATAGGAACTGAGAAGGAAAGTGTCTTAAGTTTACTAAGCTGTGCTAAATATTAAAGCTATTTTTCCAGTACATTTATTAATAATAAATGGTTTATTTGTTCTCAGATTGTCACATTCTCCTTCCAGTTTCAGCAGTTGGATAGTGAAGCTCTGCAAGAATGAATGAGATCTGAGGATTACACTGGATTATATACGTATATATTACATATATACAGATACACATATGCACAGAGACAGATACATAGAATGTTCCATAGAACTGCTGGAACAAGCAGAAGGAAAATCTGGACTAAGAGAGATCATTTATACCTGCAGCCCATTTGTGGAAGCAGAGGACTCCTGCATTCACAGTGGGTCAGAAAAGATGACGATGCCTCCTGTCTCCTAATTTTTTCTTATAAACGCCCAATGATTAGAGGTTATCTACAGCTCTCCGATGATTGACTCAGCACTGGGTTAGAGAAAAAACAGAGATAATTGGATAAATACTAAGTAACATCAAAACACTGTGGTAATCAAGTGCTCTTGCTGTAAAAAGTAGCATGCCCATGTCTTTTTCACTACCTGCTCCTTGTATATTCAGATATTCCATAGTGGGATCCATCACTTTTTGGTAACCATAACAGGGGATGATAATCCACTGGTGAAAATAGCCTCCTCTCAGGCTGCACTGCAGTAGGGAAGGACATGTCAAGGGCACGGCATGAGTATGCTGTTTACTGAGCTCTTCTTCAGAGCGAATCTCTATGATGCACCCAGTGATTTCAGGCATATTATTGAAACTCAATTGTCCTCTCACCGAACAGCCAAGAATAGACTTGGCTATAAAAAGAAAGGACCTGCCACTCAGTATTCATAGTTTGCTCCAGTGTGGAAAGGTACACTGACAAAAAGGCATTGCTGGTTGAGTGGAAAAACTATTACTATACAAGTGCTTATAAAACTCACTAATATAGATTGTCCAGAATGACCTGGAAAACTGTAGCCCCAGTTTTCTTTAGGAGAGCTGTATGCTAACTATGCTTTTTTTTTGGGCTGTGTGCCAGAATTCACATGGCAAAGGCTGATCCCGCTTGAGCTAAGGCTGATGGAGATTTGAGAACTACTTCCTACTAGTTGCTGTAATTCAAAGGATGACAACAACCTTTTCTGCCACTCTCCCTTAGAAATTTAGGCTTTGCCTTAATCCTCTCTAAACTACCTCTTCCACACTGGAATTGCCCTGAGCATTTATGCAGGACCTAGGACCAAGTCTGTAGGGTCTCCCCTGGGACCAGGTTCCACCATGAGTACTGTAAGAGGTGCTTTCCAATAGTCTTCTCGTTGCAGGACCTGAACACCCACCTCCTCCCACCAAACCTTCCCAGGCTTTCCAAAAGCTGGCTGGAGTTACGCTCTCCACATCTGAGATGAATACTGCATCTCAGACCTTTGAATTCAGTAGGATGTTTCACTACAAATTTAACCTTACATGAACCTAGTGCACTACTCTTTTCTGTTGCCGTGTTCTTTTGAAGATATCTGTTGGGGATAATGTAAATCATTCATGGGGAACTAAAAATTTTGGTGATATGGAGTGAAGTTTTCCCTTTGGTCTCAAATGTTTATCAGCTACTCTGTTCTCTTTGCTGCTGTTAAGGATTTTAAATTTAAAATAAGCAAGTGAAATCGAGTCAACATTTCCTTAAGGACATACTTTTTTTTTTTTTTTTCCCCCGAATGAAAAGGTAACATGTGAAGTACAAATAATATATTTTATTAAATTAATATTGAGGAATTAGATCTAGACTTGGGCTTTGACTTCTGCTTAATTAACTGGTCACATTTTAGAGATCATCTGGTCCACCAGCATCCCCTTTTCCCCCTTTTCAGATGTTTTATAACCGCATTTCAATGACTATGCTCTACTTAGGTTAATACCAGGGTATCTGAGAGCACTCAGTTTTCTTTACTGGGTTGACTCCAGATTTGCCTCTGAATAACACCAAAAATATAATGTGGCTTCTATGTACATGATACCAATGTATTTTATTCCTTATATTCCTTATATTTTATTCCTTATATATATATATATATATATACACACACATATATATATAAAAGATTTACAAGAATACCAAGTAGATGTCTGGGGAAGGGATGAGGAGTTGTGTTGCTTGGGATTTATGCATTATAGCTTGCTGTTTTGAGCTTATTTTCTGTTTGAGTTTGTTTGAGTTTATTTGCTGTATTATTCACAAGAAAATAAGTTTGTTTTATTCTAAGATACTCTTGTTCAGAGAACTGTAGGGCAAAATTAATCATTAATCAGTAATTAATGAAAACATATAGCATTGATTTGTGGCATAAAGGTGGCTTATTCAGTCAGAAAAGGGACTTCATTCACATTGTGCCACTGCAAGGAGCTGTGTGTGTTAGGGAGAGCAGCTACCGGCTCCCTGTGTTAGGCAGAACACTAGGGTTCAGGTCTGTGATTCTCCCCTGCATTGGGAGGCTTATAGTATGGTTTGCGTGGAGAGATGGAAGAAATTGTCTCCTGTATCCAAACTCTGATGGAACAGACCGTAGAAGAGGAGTGGAGGGGAGATTTTATTGGATTTTGATATCCTTCTTGATACTCGATGATCCCAGCAACTTGGAAATTTGTTGGGCCAGTTATTCCTGGAGCTCATCTGAGAAGATGGTCTCTCAACACTTTGGACACTACCACACTAAATTGCTCAGAACTGTCCTCACATTGAGGGACAGTTCTCTCTTAGATGTGTCTCTGTTGGCCTGGACAAAGAAGAGAGCAGGATCATGGCATTCATCTTGTACACCCTTGATGTGCTAGGTTCTAGGTGCTGCACAGCCGTTTTCACAATTTAGTTGCTCTAACATAGAATCAAAGAATCATTATGGTTGGAAAAGACCATCAAGATCATAAAGTCCAACTGTAAACCCTTCGACACCGTGCATGTTAAACCAGATCCCTAAGCGCCTCGTCTACACATTTCTTGAACACTGCCGGGGATGGTGACTTCACCACTTCCCTGGGCAGCCTGTTCCAATGCTTCACTACTCTTTCTGTGTAGAAATTCTTCCTAATGTCTAACCTGAACCTCCCCTGGTACAACTTGAGGCCATTTCCTCTTGTCCTATCTGTAGTTTTTCTGAAGAAGAGATTGAGCCCCGTCTCACTACAACCTCCTTTCACGTAGTTGTAGAGAGTGATAAGGTCTCTCCTGAGTCTTCTCTTCTTCAGACTGAATAAACCCAGCTCCCTCAGCCGTTCCTCTTAAGGCCTGTGCTCCAGCCCCTTCACCAGCTTCCTTGCTATTCTTTGGGCACTCTCCAGCACCTCAATGTCTTTCTTGCAGTGAGGGACCCAAAACCAAACACAGTATTCAAGGTACAGCCTCACCAGCACCAAGTACAGGAAGATGATCCCTTCCCTGGTTCTGCTGGCCACACTATTCCTGATACAAGCCAGAATGCCATCAGCCTTCTTGGCCACCTGGGCACACTGCTGACTCATGTTCAGCTGGCTGTTGACCAACCCCCTCCCGATCCTTTTCTATTGAGCATCTCTCTAGCCACTCTGATCAAGACACTAGTCCAACCCCCCTGCTCAAGGAGGGACACCTAGAGCATGTAGCACAGGCCTGCATCCAGGTGGGTTTTGACGATCTTCAAAGAAGGAGACTCCACAACCTCTCTGGGCAGTGTGTTGTAGGGCTCTGTCACCCTCACAGTAAAAAGTACTTTCCCATATAGACATGAAACTTCCTGTGTTTCCATTTGTACTCATTACCACTTGTTCTGTCACTGGCCACCACCAAGAAGAGTTTGGCCTCATCCTCCCTACATCTCTCCTCAGGTATTTGTACATTTTGATAAGATCCCCTTCTCATTCTTCTCTTCTTCAGGCTAAACAGGCCTAGCTCACTTAGTCTTTCCTTATAATATAGATATTCCAGTCCCTTAGTCATCTTCCTCGCTCAAGGCTAAACCCTATCCAGAAGTTCCTTGTCCCTCTCGTACTGGGGAGTCCAGACCTGGACATAATATTTAGGATGCGGCCTCAACAGAACTGAGTAGAGAGGGAAGATCACCTCCCTCAACTTGCTGGCAACAAAGGTCACCAGGCCTAGGGCTAGGTCAACAGCAAATATGGTCCCTGCACAAGTCTCAGTATAGGGCTACCTTTCCTTTGGCACGCCCTTTCTAGCCCCGTTCCCCAAGGGGTTCTAGGCTTTCTCTCTCTCTTAAGCCTAGCCTTGGCCCTAACCCTAAAACTAGCCCTAAGCCTGCAGTCACTAGGTCTAATGCTGGCTTAATGGTAAATAAGTTATAGCGCTACATTTCCTTTGGCATGCTTCATCTTAGCAAAATGAATAGAAAATCTGTCAGCATTTATAAGGAACACAAGAGTAAAGGGGGAGTAAAGGGGAATGAATTCAGTGGATGATCTCCTCTAAAATATAAATACTCTGCATTGATTCCGGATTAAATCTTGTTTTGCTGATCCAGTTCAATCAATAAACAAAAGTCTTCCCAGTTCAGCAAACAGGAATTAAAGAGCTTGTCTTTTTCTCATAAAGGTGAGCCCTTCGGAGAAGCTTTAGAGTTTGCAAGAGCAACTCAGAGAAGCTCCAGTCCTAACCACCAGTGCATGATTAGTGTCAAATATTCAGTGATTTGTATAATTATTTCTGCCTTTCTTTCTGAATGGTTTTATTAGTGTTCGTGTTTGAATTGGAGGAATGATTACCGTCAAAGCGTACTGTTCAAAATAAAAGTGTCCTCGTGGAAGTCGAACTGTATATAAGAAAAAAGTGAGTCTTTTTAAATTATAGCCCATCCCCTTAGCTCATGTAAAGCTGTCCTGTCTTGTTCCTAGTCTCTTTTATGTCCATTTCTTAGCCTTTGTGGCTAGACATTCACCATACACTCTTTGTACTATTGTCCCATGATCAATGCATCATATAGGAGCATCTGTTTTAACCAGTTCCTAACTGAAAGCCTAAAGAATGTGCGTTTTTGCAATATGCATCTTTTTAGCTACAGAAGTTTGAAATCCTGCTTTGAAGCCATGCTTGCTCGACATCCTGAGACTAAGTTATGATTCATCATAGTTCTGGCATTCGTACAACCAACAAAGCAGAGGTTTCCTGGTTGAAGGAACTGCATTTTGACATCTCTTCTATACATCATTATCTGTTCCTTAACTACAGATTTCTGCTTACTTCTGCTTGCCTATTTCATATTCCATCTATACTTGCACTAAACGAGCCTGTATTTCATATGACTTTGAGAACAGCAAGGAATCTTGTTTTTTTTTTATAAATGAGATGTACCCTAACAAGAGTTTGTTGCAGCATTGATTGTAGTTTTTGTGCTGAAGGAATCATGTCTGAAGAAAACAGTCCTGTTTTTAATTCTGAATTGGTCAGTCACTTGATTTTATCACCAGTCAAGTTCCCTTTACATCCAAAATCTCCTTGGTGTTCAAGCTGATAAAATACAATCAGATAGAGGTGTTAGCCTTTATGTGCTTCTTTTTATCTTGGGTATAATCCATGAAGCTATTCACTTTATCCCATTTGGCTTTTCCCATAACTGATTGAAAGAGGTTCTCTAAATAGCTTATCACGCCAATGCTGTGCAGAAATAAACAGCTTGCGTAATATCGTTTCCTTTCAACTTTCTTACGTTCACTTGTTCTTCTATATAGAAGTCTGAGCAGAAAAAATCTGATAAAGTAAGCCATTTCTATGCTTTTTTTTCATGAAAGGGCATGGAATTACATGGATAAACCACATCACTTTGAAGTTGTATGGTCTTGCAAGTTCTCCTTCGAGAAATGAAGTCTGTCCAAAAAAGAAACATAAACATGTTTTTTATCATGTAGTGGTCCTTTTTGTTGGGATATATGAGTGGGAAGCAGAGGTGGAATGAACACATTATGTCCATCTTGCAGGATGTAGGACAGATTGTACAGGCTTCATCAATTAAAAGATCATTTTTGCTTGTAATCAGTTTGTTTCTCCATGGCCAATGAGAGGTAGTAGCTTTATTTTGGAGCAATGTCATTTCTAAAGTAAGACGAAACAGGGCTTTGTTTTCTTTTTGGAGATGGTCTTCAGTTTTGTTAGAGATTATATTTCAAACTGTTATAGTCTTATATTATTATGTATTAGAGTGGTAAAAAGTGGGGGAAAAAATGGCCTTTTGCAAATGGTATACAAAATGTAGAGTTTTCCTCATTCTTTTTCAGATATACATCTGTGATGCCTGACACTATTGAATATAGTCTGAAAGCAGGCTTGCTTGAAAGGAAGTTTAATTAAAGCTTGAAAGAGTCTGTTGGAGAAAAACATCTAATTTAAGCATTTTGTACAGCCCGAATGACACAGAGTGTAATAACAGAAAGCCTAAAGTTTTGGTTTCTGTCCTTGCCCTGATGGTCCCCACGGCTGGACATGGAAACTTCATTCTGCCCTGGATCAGCTAAATGTTGAATCTCCATGGCAAGAATCAGGCTCCCTCTTATCAGCCGGTACCACGTCCATTGTTCACTCAGCTCTGCAGCTGCTGGACTTCCCTGGATAGGTGTCCTCATCCATGATATCCCTTCACAAGCAGAAAAACTTTTATGGAAAATCTGAGCTGACCTTCTGGATTTTCTGGATAGGGGCTTTATCTGAAAGTGCTGCACAAAGAGCATGTGGTGTCCTTAATGCAACTCTGACAGCCCTGGCTACTTTCAATTTTCCAGTTCCCTTTAGTGGAGTAGAGGCAGAGTTGTGGTGCCTGTTTGCCTAAGCCTGTATTACAGCACTGAATTGTTTCTACCTCTGTGACGGTGGGGTAACTTCTACAACTATGTTCTGTCACTGAACATTACAAATGTTAGTAGGTACAGAAAACCTGGAATCATAAAGATAAATTATCATCCATTCTCTGATTTTATATTTAGACCTTGTTTTAAATTAAATTTTGCTTTAAATATCCTCTTTCATTTAGCTGAACTTAACTATAGATCTCAACGTTTTCCTGCTCTTTTATATGGGATCCATGAATTGAATTGTTTTTTAAATTTTCACAAACAAAATATTATTCTAACTTTTCACCTTTAATTGAGCCCAGAATCTCTTGGGAAATCACTGTAAAACTTACACAAGAAAAAATATGACGGTAGATATCAAATAGGGCCATTTATGATTCTCAGCTCCAGTGACTATGACGAGTCAGTTTATGAGAAACAAAGTAAACAAAGCACAAGGCTAAATTAGATGAATAGTCTCTGTACTTTACAGGAGGAAGAATAGTTTGTGCAACCTGAGAAATCCAAGCAGAAATAATTAGAGTTCTGTTAAGAGCTAGTGTTTAATTATGGTTGGCAAGAACTTAATTATTTAATCAAATAGGGCTTTATTACTAATGCATCCATCTTTAGAACACCGTGACAGGAAGAGAAGATTTTCAAAGATGTTTTTACAGTAATGTAGGTTGACAAGTTCTAAATATGATAATATAAGGAGCTTGATGTACGCTGTTGTCTTTTTATTAATACAAAAGGATTGTCCATGAAGCTGTTGGCTTTTAGCAAAACCTTTTGTTGTATCAACTTCAATAACCTTGCCTTCATTTTTCTTGTTAACAAAAATGTAGGAACAAATTGAATATCGTACTGTGTGAGGAAGGAAAATGGAATTTGCAGATACGAGAACGGATCAAGAATATTTTGGGGATTTCAGGAAATGGAACCTTTTGCACTTAAGAATATTAGCTGACACACATAATATGCATGCTTAGAAATGCCTTTAGCATAATAGGAGTTATATACATATACCAAGTGGAGAAATGACCCTACATTTCTTTGGATATGAAATGGGTCAACCTCAAAAACACACAGTCCAAAAGCTTGTGGTATCTCACTTCCAGTGATAGTGAAACAATAAAAATGGGAAAGAGGTGGGCGCTCACAAAAGGCCTTTCTCTGAGCAAAATGAGATAACCAGCTGGATTACAGAAAATGGATTTTATTGTGCCTGTGGATTGCTCCTTGAGGCCCTGAAGCTTCAGAGTTCTGAGCTTACCGTTTTTTTTTTCTAAATTTACAGTGAAGAGAAATATCACACTGTCATCAAATGACTGCCAAGAGCCCCAAGACTATAATGAATAATTAGGTTCCAAATAAGCAAGAGAGTGAGTTAAATCTTCTGGAGGACTCAAGCAAGGATATTCAGTCTTCATGCAGGAGCCATATTGCTAAATAAACAGGCAGGATCTACTGCAGATGGTGATGATATGCTATTTGCACTGGCTAATTTGAATCTGTTCTCCCCCCTAGAACAGTGGCTTCCTAAATTATGCTTTCAAAATACTGAGGCTAAAAACTAGAAGAAGGAAATATTTCAGACTCTTTAAAATACCTACACAGTGGCAGTTTCATAAAACAAACAATCAACTCCCCTATTCCTGTGCATCTCCCAAATCCAGTGATCTGATATCAAGATCTGTTGTAAAACCCAAACTTTCTGGCACTGAGGAAACTCAGGATGATGTACGGGCTGAAAGTGCTTAGATGTAAAAATATAGACTTCAATAGAGCCTTTCCCCTTTGCATTGCTGCAAAGAAAGACTACTTTTTCCTTGGCTGCTGGGAGAACATTCTTCAAATGTTAAAAGTGTGGATTAGTTGAAAGGATCATCAACAATCTACTATAAATCTCCAGAGGAAAAAGGGGAACAGATTAGTCCTGGCTATTTTCCCCTTAAAATGATGGAAAAAAGCTAGAGGAGAATTAATTGTTGCGACACAAAAAATACTTCATCACAGAAGAAAATTACTTTCATAACTAAATAGCTAGATCTTGCCAATTTCATGTGGTTTTGTACAAAATTTTTTAGTTTTTTTTCAGCAACTTATTCCAGTGTTATCAAAATCTAACAAATTTTTCTCTTCATGATACTCAAGCTGCAGGAAGGTACTGGAGTATTACGTAGATGTCTTTTATCTATAGAGTCATATACAAGTCACTTCTGGACAAGAAAGAAAGCTTCTTTATGTAGCACTGAAAATAATAAAGTAAATTTACAAAGATTAGTACTGGCAAGAGGAAAATTTCTCATATCGAGGTTTTAATCTTCCTTTCTGTGATGTAAATGTCTTTTTGCCAAGAGTGCAATTGAACATTGTCAATTGCTATAAGCTTTTGGTGAGCCCTTGTCTTACTCATTCTGTGCTGTTAGTTATGATTGAAACTTATCATTTCAATTTTGTAAGGAATTTGATTGCATCTTTTCTTTGGAAATGTAAATTAAATAAAAAAAACACAAGGAATAAAAAAAAATATTAAAGAATATTGACATGTCCAAATTACCACAAACTGTTTGAAGAAGCACTATGTTACTTTAGAATCTGAGAGCATTTTATGAAGGACATTGTAAAAACTAAGGTCTGTGACATTCACAAAATGCTTTAATAAACTTTATCCTAAAGTTTTAGCAAAAATAAAATAAGGGTGGTAAAAAGCAGAAAAAAAAAATGCCTGCCTGCAAATTCGTAACATGCCTCGTAGACTTATTTCTCTCTGAAGGTATATGAATGTGCAACCAGTCAAATTGTGTCTTTTGAACTTGTAAACACCACCACGGATAGAGACCTGACACAGTCAGCCTCACACGTGGGATGATGGACAGTCTCTAACCTTGATGCATCTGCTTCCAACGCTATGGAAATCTATAAAAAGACATGTAAGACTATTCTTTTTTTGCATATAGCATCATGTAAATTTCATATATCAGTGCTTTTCCACCAGGTAATTACAAAAATGTCTGTATTTGTAAATGTATCAACTACCTGAAGATGCCTAAGCCATCTTCAATATTTGCTACATACCTTTCATCACAACCTGTCCAGGGTTTTCTATTCTGTTCAGCCAGCTGCACCTGAGTGCGGGATAAAGAGTAATGTCTTTGCTAGTAACAACCACAGACTTTGTACTAAGTTAACAAACTAACAAAGACAAAAAGCTGCTTAGCATATGCAAAGCCCAGAGTGTGCAGTATGTGAAGCTATAATGTGCAAACCAAAGAAGAAAGATCAAGGTGCAGATTGTGTTAGAAAGCTTATACTGTAGCACCAAACACACTTGAGAATGAGGAGGAAGAAACTACCAATGGGAGCAGTATCGTACTCCTTGTGGAATTGGAATTGGGATACTGATGGCTCATTGTCACCATCCCGACCCAACCCAGCAGCCTTAGGACCTGGAAAGGCTGTAGGGTGTGAGTGTGAAAGCAGAAAAAGTTATAGATACTGGGAAGCAGGTATAATGGTTTCCGCTGTATTATTGTTGAGACCTTTTTTGTAATGATATTCTTTTTTCTATTTGCTTAGATGAGATTTAAACAACATTAATGCTAAATTGTTGGCTAGGCATATAAGGCATGTTCCTTTTGCCCATAATAAGGTAGCAACCCAATTTGATATATACTTGGGAGAACTACAAGAACTACAAGATATTAAGTTACAAATTAAAATTACACTGGGTGTAAAAAGTATGCATAGATTCCTTACTTTTATGGCTTAGATAGAGGAAAACATTTGTTCACAGTCTTTCTCATTTTAGTGTTTGCAAGGACTGTGATTTTGAAACACTTTTTCTGTATAGGAAGAATATGGAAATAGGACCCAATTTAGAAAAACTCCCTCATCAAACTTCAATCTCCTCATAAAACTTATAAAGTGATTTTTTCTTCTCCTTACAAATTATCACTCACTTCATGAGTTTCTAGTTTTCAGGATGGCCTTTAAGCTATTTAAATTTTGTATCTACATTATAAACTTGCTCAATGGATTAAATTAGCCATAACGAACTCCTTGATGCCATGGCTGGACTATTCCCTCATATCTAAACTGACTGTTTAAAATTTACCTTGGCTGTTTATTGCACTGTAATCTTCACTGGTTATCTACTCATAGTGTCCAGATATGTAGAGAGCAAAACAACTAAATTTTTAATTTGATCTTGCCTACAAAGAAGTATATTTTTCATAAATTTTTGCTGCAGAATGTCCATAACCAAAGTATGCTGAGAGAATCTACTTGACTTTTAAGGTTTCCTTATGAACGCTAGCTTAGCTGAGAGGGCGCATTCATGGCTGCAGACCTGCAAATTTACTTCAGCAGGAAAACCATCATTGAGAACCAGCTGCTCTACAGGTTTCTTCAGAATTGTCCTGCTGAGAAAGGGATATGCCTCAGTCAGACACAAAGTTTAGCTATCAATCAGACTTGTGTGACTTCACTACCCCAATAAGTGCTACCTCAGGAGAAAACAGATATCAAAGCCAGCCAAACAGAGAGCTCTTGCATCCCAGACTCTTGCTAGTTTCTACCCATCTTGACTCAACCTCACAAGAGCACTCTGCTGTGGACAAGCCTAATCAGCTCCATGTGGCTCATGGGAGCTTCCTGCAGACAATCAAAAATGTGTCTGATCCAAGTGTCAGTCCAGCTATGGCTCATCATGTGCATTACATGTCCCAGAGATATTGACCTTGTTGTGGGCAGTTTAACTTGATATTTCAAATTGGCTCATAGTCATGATGAAATTGGTCATCCCTGCCTTGAGAAGTGAAATAACATTAAAACATATCAATAAACGCACTCAAACTGAAGTGTTTGTGGCCACTAAGTGACAGAAAGGGAAGGCAGTTTTGAGGGCTCACATTTATTCTCCTCTGGGAGAGCTGATAAAATGGGAGGAAGGTTTTCAGTGACTGCTGCAATATCGGTATACCTATCCAAAAGGTTTTCTAAGTAAAGGGAGAAGTTAGAGACATTGGAAGACATTAAATGTCTCTAGGGAGAGATATCGAGAAACAAGATACAACATGAGTAATATTTTAAATATAAAATAAATGAGCAGAAAGGACTAACTTTTAAGACTGCAATGATATATAACTTTGTAGGCCCTTTCTGGTTCATAAAAAAGCATGATGACTTTCAGTTTACAATTCGCTATGGCCTATTCTTATAGAAAGTTTATGCAGCTTAAAGCCAAATGGCAAATAACTTGCTTGACTTTGTTTGTATTAAATGTAATATCTGCTACAGCATTATAGTCTTTTCATTTATATCTGATACTGAACCTGCAATAATCGTACTGCTTTGTACTGAATATTGCAACTGGGAATGAGTAAACTATCACATATTTTGATGCTTTTTTTTTTAAAGTGTCTGTCAAGTGACTACAGTGTATTTCTTACACTTTGTGTTATTCTTGAGAATACTCACTTGAAAGCATTTTTGTTTACTTAGTCTCGAGTTTCCAGGGTCTGTTGCATAAACATTTCTCATTTCATGATTCACTGGTCTGATGTACCACAAAGGCCCCTTTGGAGATGTTACAGTTGATCATTTCCATCTGCCTACCATATATGCCTGAAGTCTGCAGATGCTACTTACTAAAATCTGTACAGCATTTTAGAGATATAAAATATCAGCTTAATAATACTGCAGGCAATTTCTGTAATTTCAGCCTTGTTTATTTTACAAATATGACACCTTTGAGTCTTACTGGGAATGAAATAACAATTTTTTTCTTTAAAGGACTTTGCTTCTGTGCTTGTTACTAGTAATATTTCCTTTGCGGGTTTAATTGAGGAGTGTCCGATTCAAGACACTGGAAGAAATTGTAAATTTTGGATCTTAAATAATGACAAAACAGTCAACTTGCATCATACAACACTTTCGTAACTGTTGTGTATTACATACTATTTAATATTCTGCTTCCCCACATCACTGTTTTATAACATCATCAGCATATTACTTGTGCATGGGGATATTTCTATTTCATCGTTGCCTTTATAAACTGCAGATTCCACCTCCACGAATCCATATCCCAGAAGTCTGATTTTTTTTTTTAAGATCAGCTTCCCTTTGCAGTTAAAATTGCTTTTATTTCTTGGGAAGAAAGAAAGAAAAAAAAAAAGAACAAGTGACAAGTAACATTCAGTAATACAGCAGGCTAATATCTCCCAGGAGATGCAGCCATAATGTCAGAAATTACCTGTATTAAAGGCACTGACCTTTGTGGGGAAGAATCCCTCCAAATCTGGTGTTTGTACCATCTCGGAGAAATACTATTCACTCGTGGTTGTGGTGTAAGTCGATCTACTATGTGAAAGCTGAATTGGGGATATCTTGGAGTTCAGAGGACTCTCTGGACATGCGGGATACCTTTGGGACTGGAAGGAGAGCTCCTGAATCCCGAAAAACTGCAAAGGATACTTCAGCATTCTGCAGTGTCTTGCTTGGAAGAAGCCTCCTAGAGACAGCACTGGGTGTTTCCTCAAGGTATTTCTCTTGCAAGTGGGAAGCTGCCCAAGGACAGCATGTTCTGAGGAAATTGTTTAAAGATGGAAAAAAAAAAAAGAGAACAGGAATGTCTGCAGTCTGACCCTGTCCTCAGCAGTGCAATGGCAGAGGGACACTGCCACAACAGACCATACTTCGTCTCTCCCCTTGTGGAAATGCCCAAAGCTCTCTTTCAAAAATGTGTCATACTTTTATTGTTATTTTTATTATTATCATACTTAGAATAATGTTAGAACCATCTTCAGTAGACCAACTGATTGGATGTAAGAAAATAAGGATCATCATCTGTCAGAGATTTTTGCCTGCTCTGATAAGACACCTGCTACCTTAGGGGCCACAGACTGAGAGCAGGGACATTCTCCACAGTTGCTAATGTTTTATGCTCAAAAGCATGAAAACCCTACAAGGGTTTTCCTGAGAGTATGATTGTGTGGATAGAGAACTCTCTGGGGAGAAGCAACATCTCAGAGTCCTGATTTTCTTCCATGGTCTCTTTATGTATTTCACATAAATGATCCTTGAAGCAGAGATCATACCTTAGTGCTCCCTTCTCCCAAAGGAATACCCTGAAATATGGACACACAAGACACATTTCCTAGAGTAATCTGTTTAGTAGTAGCACGGATTCATGAATTCCTATCTGTCACTTGCATACAGTGGGGGCTTAGGGCACTACCTTGAGGTGATAGGGATGTCAGTTCAAAAACTGAAAGTAAAGAAGGAAAATTAACTCAACTCTCTCAAATTTTAACTGAATTAGATATTACTCCCCAGAATATAAACAACAGTGCCGGCAATGATGTTTGCTGAGATGCCTAATGTGCTCAGGAAGCACTGACCATGCTCTGAGAATATTTCAAGAATTAACTTCAGGAATTAGATAATCCTTGCCGGGATATTGTGAGATCCAGATGCTGGTTCCGGGCAGAGCGAGGCATCTACAGAATCCTTGTAGCTTGGATACCTTCTTCTTTTCTCTTCCCTTTCCCTAACATAGTGTTTAGGGACCACTTAAAACAGATGGCAGCTGAAGGCTTCAAGAGCCTAAATCTGGTCATAAACAGTTAAAGTGAGACTTATCCAGAACTTAGTACATGTGTGTCAGATTTATCTCCTGTATGGCACTCGTTGGATATCTGTGTCTTAACCCGCTTGGATATTCTTCTGTATCATGCTGTCTCTCCGGCATTTAGATAGTTAAATACTTTGTCCCACAGTGTCCTGGCTAGTATTAAAAATCTGGTCAATGAATCATTCATGGCAGGATTTACTGAGCCAGGGATACAACCCACTGGATCTGGAAAAAAAAAAAAAAAAAGTATCACATTATCACACTGGCTTTTTCTTGAAGGTCTCCCCTTTGATTTCTACATTTAGAACTAGCCTTCTTCAAACTGTGTGGTATAAATGTATCATAGACATGATGTTAGAGTTCCTGGCCTCTATATCATTCTCATTTCTTCTGTTTTCCACAGATTTGCCTAGTGTGGAATTTACAACTAGTATCAGAGGAAATGGTGCTGCTTTTCTTTAATTAAACGTTTGGAGACAGCTTTAAAAATTCCCTTGGTGGAAAATGTACATTTACAGCTGCAAATCAGAGTGCCTTCAGGTGAAGATAGTCACTCTCAAACACAACCAGATGCTGAAAGGCTCTTTATTGAGGTCATGCTTTTGACTGACAAAAACCTTGACTTAAAAAATGTAAGGCAGGTGATACAGGTATATATTAAAGTCATAAATAAAAGCAGAATGAACACAAATGAACCACTGTTTGCTTAAAAATGTGTCACCATACATTGATGTGTGTGTTTGGAGAAAATAATTACTTGAAGCTTGAAGGAGGATTGGGAGATGATTTTAGGGGCATGGTCCTCAGAGGAAGGATCCTTACAACCATGTGGGGCCCCTTGGAGGATATTGCGATTGCTAAAAGGCGGTGTGAATGTGAAAACAGGAGTTTCTAGAAAAGCGGTCCATTCAGAACTTCTAAATACAGGAAAGAAAAAGAAAAGAAAAACAAAGAAAGGACTGAAAATGGTTGGAGATTGAACAAGTGCTAGGGAGAAGCAACAAGAAAGCTTGCCCTGCTCTTTTACTCTTCTGTAAGCATATATTTATGGCTACCGTTCAGAAGCATATTGCCTGACCCAGTGCAGATAGTTTGCAAAAACAAGGTCCAGCCGAGATTTTTGACTTTACTGACTAATCACTAACAGTAATAAAATATCCAGCAACACAGGTTTTAACTACACTAGAAATGATTGTCCTAAAGGTTAAAGTCAGAATGATTTTTTCTACATTAGACAGAGTCCTCTGGGATGATATGATTTACAAATAATCTGAAGATATGGTGGCATTTTTCAGAGACACTGAATGACTTACTGTAAAAATATTTTACATTTGTAACTTCATCTTTAACCCCTTCCTCTTTTCCCATTTTCACTTCAGGTTTAGGTTTCTATATTTTATATTTCACTTGTGGGCATGCCTGGAACTTTGGATGAATTACTTTACAAGGGTATGTGTACAGCAGGCTAGGAATTCACCATTTGTGCGCTGTAAAATAAGGAAGGTTTTGATACATAATGTAGAACCTGAAGAGGTCAAATTTATATCATTTTGGAGATGGTGGCTCATTTTCATGTAAAATAAGCAAAAATGTGCCAGCCAGTCACAAAGGCACCATATCCCATATCTATTAAAGAAAATGCAATTGCTGATTTTTCTCCTGTGTCTCAGACCTCTGGTTCAGAGTCAGACCTCTTAGAAAAGGTGCTTTCTGTAAGGAATAAATTTCAATTGATAGAATAATTGTTAGTGTTGCACTCTGGCCATGGCAGGAACTCTCTCTGCAATGGGGCAAAGTTGACAGTAGTGGTTACACTGAAAAACTGCAGTGACCATATATCCATATGGCCATATGTATACATACATACATACGTACATAGGCAAGCTCACATGTATATATGTATATATGTAAATAAGACCAAAGACAAGTATCTTCAAAATACCAGTGATCAAATCCCTGCTGTGCTAAGAAAACACACCATTACTTTTATCAGTATTGTTTTCCCACATTGATGGAGTAGTTTACCACACATAGAGCAAGAACTGACCCACTTGGCAGACTGCACTTCCTGAGTGAATCCTTTAGAAATACCAATGTCTTTCCACTTTAAAGGGTAGCGGGAAGCCTAGTCTAGAAGGGCTTATTCAGTCCCCTTTTCTTCCCAATGTTAAGAGCTCCAAAACAAGGTACTTTAAAAGCCAGATTTGAGCTGCCTTGGATGTGGGCCAGGGCTTTTACTGTGTAATTTTTAATGAGGCATAGGAAGATAGGTGAGGATAACAGCACTCAATGTTAAAATGTTTCAGATGAATATCTTGCATGGCACAGCACAAATACTGTTGTTGCAAATTTGTTATTGCTGACAATAAGCATGAGAAAATAAAATGTCAGCTGTTTAGTTTTAAGACTGGCCTATTTATCCAAAAGCCGTCCTGCCTCACATGGAATTATAGATGCTTGCTAAATAAGCAATATGTCTGCACTACACCTAAATAAACCATTGTCATTAGAAGAAGACATACTGCACTTCCCAAAGGCATAACAAGGACTAAACAAGGTGTCATACTCCAATAAAAGGAGTAAATATATCAAAATGCTTCTGAAGCTATACTGTCGTGATGCAAGCATCCCTAGAGCATGCATGTTTATCAGTGGTGAGTGTTACTTGGTTTTCTACTAAACCTCGGTAACTAAACTCATTAGGAAAGACATGACAATGGAGAGAGACAAAACAAGGTAAAATAGGGCACGGCAACAAATGAACCGTTTTGTTGATGAAACAAATTGATACTTCACAGCAAATGCCCCCTCAGAAGGTGTGACCAACTCCTGTTGAGCTGTCTAATAGCATCAGTGTACACCCCGCAGATGGTTGTAGGCCAAAGGCTAGACACAGAAATACGTGACAACAGAAGGAAGCAGACAGATTTAAGAGAAAACATCAAGTCACCTAATTTTTCCTGGTAGGTTCACTGCTGACTATTTGCTTTTCATGACAAAACAAGAATTAACATCTCCCTGTTATTGTGATTAGTTTTTTGGCTTTTGTTAGTTTCCATGGACCATACTGACATTATTAAGTCTCTAATTAAATAAAAGTATCCTGCTCAGTGCAAACAATGCCAAGTGTGAGAATTCCGATTCACATCCTATTTAGCATTTTTCTAAGTATCACTATCAGAATTCTAGAACGACTCAAGTCAGTTATATTATAATAATAATAATAATAATAATAATAATATTTTATTTGTCTTTATGCATTTGATTAGATTCAGGGGAGTGAACTTGAAGTCTGTGACTCTTCCTCCTTCAATCAGTTTGAACTGTTGGTGGACATGATCAACTTTATTCAGTTTTCTAAAATGCAACCAGCATTAAATGTTTCTCAGAAAGGAGAACCATCATTATAAAGTGCAAACACCTGTGCAAATTCATTCTCAGTTCTGACATACATAAATGATAAGTTCAACATAATAGTAGATGTTGTTTAGACACTGTGATAAGAACACACAAGCAGAAGACCTGTGCAAAAGCTGGTCTAATACTGAATTTACACCAGAAAAACAAAAATAATTTTAATCAATTTAATCAAACTAAATATGTCATATAATCTTGCTTCTTTATATGATTTAAGCCAAGACAAATTGAGTGAAATTATCACACAGTGTTTATTATGTATGTCTTCACTGATTTAATTAATTAACTAATACTGTTAATTCTAGTTTGGGTCGTCAAAGCTTGGGTAGGGGTTCATCTGTTAGGGCCTGTAGAAGCAGTATGAATTCTCAAGCTTCAACTTCTGGCTATTTGTTTGTTTGTTTGTTTGTTTGTTTTGTTTTGTTTTGCTTTTTTTCTCCCACTTTTTACATTTTCTGCAAGGTTACTGGCAAATTATTCAATATAAATGATCCCCGAGGGTCCTTATTAGAAACACATCTGTTCAATGATGGCAACTAACTGTTTGCAATTACTCTGACACCCATTCAGTTATCTAGTTTGGAATTCTTCTAATCTATGCAATGTTTATTTTGTGTTTTTTTTTTTTATGATTTTGTATTTTTCATTTCAGTGAAAGCACCACACGAAACAAAGACAAAACCTTTTCCAAAGGCACTAAGAAGACACTTAGTGAATTAAATTATCAACTGTGCCATTCTCAACTAAGCTTTACAATCTCAGAAAAAAAAAATGGCAATCTAGTTTGACAGATTTTCCCCTTAAATCAAAGTTAATTTGATTTGTTCCCCTCTTTAATTCTGTGTTAACAGAATGCTGTATCAGCTGTTCATTATTTGTCTGGGATTGTATCAATATGATAAACTGATAAACACTTTAAAAATGTTATCAGCAGCTATTTTTTTTTTTCATATCACTAAGATTTCCTATTAATGAAGATTGTTAAAACTCTGCATCAATGTTCACACATCTCCTCATCTTGTTCTTTGAAGACTCATAATTACATGTTATTCAGGCAAGCTAAAAAGTTTAACACTATTGCCTTCTCTTTCATATCGTTGGTCATTGATGGAGTGGGTTGTATGATCTCATTGAAGAAGCCTGCTTTCTGCATTATTAGTCTTCTATCATTTCTGCCTCATAACTGACCTGAACTAGGTTTCCTTCTGTTTCTAGTTCATATAGATTTATATACATATATATATATATGTATATATACACATATATATTCTGTAGTCAACTCCCTGCACTTTTTTTTTCTTTCTATAACTGTTTCCTCCATTTTCCATATAAATTCCCTGTAACATCTATGGATTATTCCCAACATCCAATGTGCTGTTTGGATTTCACTATCTCTATTTTCCTCCTAGTTGAGGCCGAGTTATTAATGCCGTAGTCTTCTCTCAGTGGGAGATGTTAGACATTTATTAAGGCATTTTTAACATGACTCCTGTTATCACTCTTTTTTGTTTTCCTATTAAAATTCTGTCTTGCAACTGACATAGCTTATAGTTATTTTCAGTTTAGAGAACCTGAGTCTTTTAAAGTACGATCATTCCTTGCTGGGGTTTCATCCTGCTCAGAAACAACCAGTATAATCAAGTAATGGCCACTTAGCTGGGGGAAGGATAGCTTTGTTCTGTGATCAAGGCAAGTTTAGCCAGTGAGATGAGCTCTAACATAGGACTTATAACCAAATTATACATAACATGCATATGTATGCTTTCAGTATTTTATAGGTGGTAGCACTGGTAGAATGCTTTTGAAAGGAAAAACCTTGTTGGCAAATTTTTGATTGAATGAAATAGCTTTTTAAAGAAGGATGATAAAAAAGATTTGACCCTTGTTTTGCTAAGATTAAAGCATCTCGTCTTTCCCTGTTTGGCTTCTAGTTTTTTGAAACTCTTCCAGAACAAAAACATTTTGATGTTTAAACTGGAACATATTAAATAAAAACATCCAATGTAAACACTGTATACTTACAGCTGCTCCCTAAACAAAAACAAAAACAACCAAAAAGCACCCCTTTGTCTAAGTGTCTAAGAGACCAAAGCAGACCAAAAACAACTTTCAAATCCTCAAATCCTCCTGAAGCCATCATACATGAGTTTTACTTCTTCATGACATTGTGTTTTACTAGGTAATAAGGCTGGAGTAAACAAATTGGAGGAAATGAAGAACCTTTCCATTTTACTGAGACAGTTTATCTGAGCTTTTTATTTTATATTATTTTAGTCCTTGCACAGACAAATAAGTTGAAAAGGGAGCATGGAGGAGGTATAAAGAATGGAATTGAGGCAACTGAGCAAAATCTCCCTGGCTTTTTGCACGCATTATTTACTACTTGGTGCCACATATGTCCTACTTCATATCCAGAAGCTGCAATCCCACCAGGTCTGGCAAATCTCTCTTCCCCTATGCGGGTCATGCTTATATTTACCCTGATTCTTCCTATTTTTATATGTCTTTGGCATGCATAAATCAAGGGCTATTTCTTTGACAACTTTCAGTTAGAGGACATCAATACCAAAAGAATAGCAGGTAGATTAAAATTATAAATTCTCAGTAAGTAAAAAAAAAAAAAAAAAAAAAAAAAAAAAAAAAAAAAAAAGATACATTTTTCAATAAAAGACTGTTGAAGAGTATGCGGGAAGAAAAGAAGAAAGGATGACAAATATTCTGATTTTAAGCCAAAAACATCCTTGAAAAGTTCCCACTTCCCATAGAAAGCTTGAGGTTTTGTAGAGCAATACAAACCAGTGGTGTTACATATAGCTACCTCACTGAGGAATACAGTGAGCCAAGGGAGGAGAGTGGGAAAACTGCAAGTCGGGAAGGCGGCCGTCCCAGGGCTGCAGGAGAGGAGGCCATCGCAGGATTGCCAGCTGCTTCTCCTCAGGTAGCAGAAGGGAGCTATTTTTAGCAGCCATTTGATCTGTCCTGAAAAGATTTGATCTCTCCTTGATGTTGCTGATGCCATAATCAATGGTAACAGTATAACTGTAGGGCCATAGAGGTTACCTGAAGTGAGAGGGCATAATTAAGAGCTTCACTTTAGAAATCATTTGCTACTATCTAGTGCTTATGTACACCAGCAGCAGCAGCTGTCTGTGTATGCTCTCAGGTAATGTATTTTCAGATGATGACTGAAAATAGATGAATTTTCAAATAAAAATGTTGTAAAGAATCTAAATGTTTGTAATGTTTCAAAAGAGCTTCACATTTGAATTTAAGTGACAGAGAATAGCATGAATTTTCATTATAATGTACAGGTTTTGGCCCAGTAGATTTTAACCCAGGCTCTGACCATCCCAAAGAGCTGACACATAAACCTTAGTAAAGACAAAATATGTCACTGAATGATCTAAGCCCATCAAAGGGAATATAGGGATATGGCTTTTGAACGTATAAATTCAACAGCCTGCTTATGTTAGAAAGCTCAACTTCTTCCTGCTCCGATAAGATTTATTAATGGAGGCAGTGAACTTAGGAGATATTAATTACAAAACATATCTCTTAGAAATCCAGAGAGAACTTGTTACAGTATATTAAAAACATAAACCTAGCTCCACACCAGGGTCATCTGGTGTCCGTCACTTTTAAGCGTAAAAAAAAAATCTTTTTTTTTTTTTTTTTGGAGTCTCATAAGATGACAAGCGTCAGTAACATCATTTGTCCAACAGATGTCTTGAATTGAAACAGCCGCATCAGAAAGTTTGGAATAGCTTCCCATGGGGTTGTGGAAAGTAGACAGTTACTATACTTTCCAAGTGAAGAGCGATATTTGGGGAAAGTTGATACAAAGCCTTGTCCTTGTTTCTTTTCTATGATTGTGATCCTGATACTTAACGTACTCCTCTGTTATTCCTTTCATTGCTGTTGTGTTGCTACGGCCAGCAAAGAAGGATTAACTCTTCCAAATATCCAATGGTCTAGTCAGAGGCAACAAGAAGGGAAAGTATGGAGGAACAAAACACTATAGCTATAAATTAGCTATGGATATACAGTTATCCAGTTATGGGACAAGTTTGTTCAAATTCACATAATGAAGGAAAGCTATTTTAAAAACAAGAGGACACGGATAGGAAAAAAATACTGTAAGGGTCACTCCAAGAATGGATTCCTGGAAACATTTAAGGTCTTTTCCTATAGGTTACTGAAAATATTCAAAACACGTAAGAATTAACTGTATAGCCCTCAGGCCTTTTCAAATTCATATGGAGTGTTTTATATACCACCGCATTTATGCCATTTCAGTATTTAACTTTTTTTGATGATATAGATTATCAAAGTCATACATAAGGAATAATAACAATTAGTAAATAATAAACAATTATTACAGAGAAAGTATATGAACATTTTATATCAGTTATTAAAAATAGCATATATGCAAAGTGGTTGAATATAGAGTACTAAAACAGTCTGATAGCAAGAGTCTGATAGCAAGACTTTCATTTAACTTGTATAGGAGTTGGATCTCAATCAAAAAAAGCAGTTGAACATGAACTGAAAACTAAATTCCCTAGAAAAATGCATGGATTCCTTGTAGGAAAAAGAGATGCCAAAATTACTTGAGAAGCCCTGATCAGATCATTACTTTCTATCATGAGGATCCTCTGCCAGGTTTGAGCCTTTGACTTCTATCCTCCGTTAGGTTGATTAGAAGTGAGTTGTATTCCAAGATGTGAAATGATACCTACGGCTGATATCTTAGGCTCCTGAAGAAAATCAGAAGCTTTTCTGCTTACACTTTATTCTATGGCTGATTAGTACTTTTGGTTGATACTCATGCTTTAGAGGGAAATAAGTGACTAGATGCTTGGAAACTACTGTGACTGCACCACTTCGCTGGGAAAACAGTGAAGGTGGTCTTAATGAAAAAAATTTCCTAATGCTGTCAGGGAATTATTCAACTAAAAAGGTTCCATGTTAATGTTTCAGGGAGTGACTTCTAAATGAACAGTTGCATTGAAATTTCAGTCCTGACACCTTTTGTGAGACACCTGCATTACTTAGCAGGCACAGGAGAACCAGCATGATATTTCCTCGAAGTGACAGACTTTTTGAAAAGAAAATTTCAACAAAGTGTCATGGAAGACTGTTTGCTAACAGAAAAGCATTTTGTACCTCTATTGCTTTTGTTGTCTCTTCAAAAAGCAGCAAATTAAAGAACCACAGAAATAAATCACTCAGACCTCTCACAAGGATAAGCTTTGAGTAGTTCTATTTGCAGTCCAAATGGCTGCAAAACAAGTTGTCAAACACGCGCTGACTGTGAAGGAAGGCTGCTGTTGTGCTGGTAGTGTGAATTATGAATGCAATATTATACCTGCTTTATTCCTAAAAAACAACAGCACAGCCTTAGCATTCTCAGCTTGAAAAACATCAGTGACTTCCTCCTGAAGACTGAATTCCCTTAAGAGCATGAGCTACTGTGTAGTGTGTGTTCATATTTTGTCAACAAATGGTTCATTTTTTACTTAATGCTACCAGATGTGACTCTTTTCCCCTGAGAGTTATATGTTATTTACAGAGAGATCTGTGTGTATACAATACTTGCATGTATAGGACTCGGATGCCAGTTGTATAGAATTGTAACTAATGAATTTGCTGGGCTTTTGGGATAGTAAAAGTGTGAAAGGTTCACACTGACATGCAGAAAGCTGGTGGCAGGAAGGCTCTGAAAAGCTTTGCTCACTCCTCCCCTCTCCTCAGGGATCATTTCCTCAGATCCCCTGTGCTCACTTTTTTTTTCTAGATCAGCTGGTCATCTTAAACAACCCTGTTAGAAAGACACCAGCTGAGCTATTTGTGCAATACCATGTGCTGATGTGCAGAAGGAGAGAAGGGTGTTTTTCTAGCACGATATCTTGATATCTATCAGTATACTCACACCTGCTGCAGACTAGGATGTTGCTCAATATGTTCCAACCTGCAATAAAAAGGAGTGATTCGAAAGCATTATATCTTTAGAAAAATAGTTTCCAGTTCTCTGCCTCACAGCAATGGCCTTTTTCATATTTGTGGCAAAAGCCCTAATGTGCTTGTTGGTCAGGGTGTTTAGTCAGTGTTGCGACTTCTTAGCTTACCCTTATCAGACCAGCAAGATACAGATGAGGAATTTGCCATGGGGGAAGGTGCAGAAATTAACTCTATTGGACAGATTCAGCTGTCCAGATAGAGTATGTCAGAAAAATAAAATCACACACCAGAGTACTTTGCAATCCTTGATTATTTATCCCATAGTGCTTCTCACTCATGGTTCAAAGTGCTTAATAAAAAGATGATAAATTAAACGCTTCACAGGTTAGGGAGTCAAGCCAAGAAAGTGATGCATCTTGCATAAAAACTTTCTGACAGTAGCTCAGCTCAGAAGAGCCTGAGTTTTGCAGTTCCTTAAGTCAAAAGGCTGGTCTGTTCTGACTCATGTGAATGCAAGTCACATAACACACTGTGCACCTAAAGCACTAAATATTTATAATCCCTATGCCAAAAGCACTTCATAAATTATATATATGAAGTTCTGTTTTTTTCTAGAACAGCAGTTCCTGTTATATAGCTTGGTGTACATGAGGATATTTTTGCTGCTAAAGACAGAGAAGTGAATCTTTTTTTAAGAGAAATTGGAGAGGTAGATTCATGGTACCCATGAAGGACCCTAGCACCTGAGCACCTGATGAACAATAGGGGATACAGACAGTGTGTCCCACCTGCAGTGGGTCTGGTAAATTCATCCTAGACATAGAATCATAGAATCATTAAGGTTGGAAGGGACCTCTAGAGATCATCTAGTCCAACTCCCCTGCACACGCAGGGTCACCTAGAGCATGTCGCATAGGATTGTATCCAAGTGAGTTTTTAAGATCTCCAGAGAAGGAGATTCCACAACCTCCCTGGGCAGCCTGTTCCCAGAGGGTACTCTGTCACCCTCACTGTCAAGAAATTTTTCCTAAAGTTCCTGTGGAACTTTTGGTGCTTCAGTTTGTGTCCATTTCCTTTGGTCCTGTCAGTGGCCACCACTGAAAAGAGGCCGGCCCCATCCTCCTCACTGCCTCCCTTGAGGTCCTTAGAGACACTGCTCAGGTCTCCTCTCAGCCTTCTCTTCTCCAGGCTGAACAGGCCCAGCTCTCTCAGCTTTTCCTCACAGGGCAGATGTTCCAGGCCCC
>VZSV01000004.1:2092797-2104618 GCA_013398735.1 Nothocercus julius
GCCCAGAACTGGACACAGCACTCCAGGTGTGGCCTCAGCAGGGCTGAGGAGAGGGGCAGGATCCTCTCCCTCGACCTGCTGCAGACGCTCCTCCTAATGCACCCCAGGATCCCCTTGGCCTTCTTGGCCACGAGGGCACTGCTGCCTCATGGGCAACTTGTCGTCCACCATGACGCCCAGGTCCCTCTCTGCAGAGCTGCTCTCCAGAAGGTCGGTCCCCAGCCTGTACTGATGCATGGGGTTATTGCTCCCCAGGTGCACTTGCCCTTGTTGAACTTCATAAGGTTTCTCACTGCCCAGTTTTCCAGTCTGTCCAGGTCCCTCTGGATGGCAGCACAGCCCTCTGGGCTGTCAGCACCTCCTCCCAGTTTGATGTCATCAGCAAACTTGCTGAGGGAGCACTCTGTGCCTTCATCCAGGTCATTGATGAATACATTAAACAGGACTGGGCCAAGGACTGACCCCTGGGGACACTGCTAACCACAGGCCTCCAGCTCGACTCTGTGCCACTGATCACAACCCTCTGAGCTCTGCCATCCAGCCAATTCTCAGTCCACCTAAAAGTCCACTCATCTAACCACACTTCCAGAGCTTGCCCAAGAGGATGTTGTGAAGAACAGTGTCAAAAGTCTTGCTGAAGTTGAGATAGATGACATGCACTGCTCTCCCCTCCTCTACTCAGCCAGTCATTCCATCACAGAAGGCGATCAGGTTAGTTAAGCATGATTTCCCCTCGGAGAATCCATACCAACTGCTCCTGAACACATCCTTATTCTTACAAAGTGTTGGCTTATGCCTGGGGAATATGTGCTGCTGTGAATAAGAGAAACCTGGAGGCAGGCAGTGCTTATGGCTCTCTCACTTCCCAATTTGCTGATGAGGACATACAGATGTATTTTTCTTCATTTGGAAATTCATGAAGATGTCACGATTTTTGTTTTAGATTACTGAAAGGCTTATCCTCTCTAACAGAGAATGGTGGACATAAATGATGCCAGGTAACATGTTGACTGATTTTGATAGTTTTATAGACTACAAAAATAGATCTTCAGTGAGACCACTAGCAATCATAAAAGAAGAATGGGCTGTATAAAAAGAAGAAAAGAGAAGCAATAAGAATGTGCATTATGTGAGTGTTTGTGTGAAACAGAAAGAAAAAGCTTGACAAACATGTTTAATTCTCCAAGCCTCTTCTTAAAGATCAGTTACTTATATATTTGAAAGGATTCCAGACAAATATATAACAGTTAGTCATGCCAAGTGTTGCTGATTTTAAGTCAATTTGATTAATTGTTTAGCAAATTAATTAAATTCTATGCAAAATATATATTATGGGATCGGATTCGGGGATGTCAAACAGGGTTCTCAGAGGTCACTGGCTGTAATAATGAGAAAAAATCTGAAACAGAGAGTAAAATATTTTCTGCTCTATAATAAAAGGATTATCTGGATACTGTATCTGTTCATACATCTGTTTTCTTGAGCTAACAAAATGAGAGGATTCACTGGAGAGTTATAGTTAATATTTGTATTCAGAATATTTGAGTTAGCAATTTTAGCTCTTGTATTCTCATATCTCTGAGAATTCTCAGCTGTTTTTGCATAGACACTTACCTCCAGTGTTTGAATTTCTTTTACCATGAATAAGGTGAAGTAGAGGAATGAATAAAATCTGGACAAAGACCATTTTTTCAGATAATACATGATGATATACTTGGATGCTCTACTTAGGACAGGAACAATATGAAATGCCTTTACAGTGCAATGTACCCATCACATATTTGATTAATATGAAAAGCAATTCATTAATTACAGAAGAAGCACGTGTAGATATCAGTTTGGCCTTCATCACTGTATTTATTATCTGAGTGACTACTTTTCCTCCTATAAAAGTAAGACTTGAACAGGTCTTGTGGTTTCTTAGCTGACTGTAAGCTTAGGTGTCTTTCCATCTGGCATAATTTATGTAAGAAGAACACCCTTTTGTCTTGTGATGGTTTTTCAGTCAATATTGGGATTGCGTATTCCCTCTGAGGGAGAGCCTCAAGTTTTTCAGGAGTCTCTGCTCAGACATTAGGGGTGTTATGAATCCAGCCCAACCTGAGGCAACACTCTTGCAGTAATAAGCTGGAGCAGATAGGGAAGTCTTACCTCTTGGGAATGTATAAAATAAAAAGGTCTGTTGACATTGCCATCATAAAACAGTGTCAGGAAGTGCCAGTAACTTTGTTGGCTCCTGCATCCACCACCCCACTAGGTAGGCAGGGGACTCACAGAGCTGCTGCACACAGCCCAAGGCTGGTCTACACATGTCCAGCAATATCACAACTAGATATCAACTCTGCATTAAACACTCAGGCACTGAGGACCCTTCCCCTCCAGATCATGCCCTGGAGACCCCACCACTGGAATTTGCTTTCAGACTCATTGTTTGCTCAGAAAATAAGGCTAATCTTGAAAAATGTCTTGAAGGGACAATCTAGGAATTTCTGTTGGAGCCATTAGAAAGCCTCCTGATAATCTGAAATCATAAGATAGCAAGAGTAAAATTAATGTCTACATCTTCTAAAATAAAACAGGGCTGCAACATAATTTTATTTAAGGTCAGTAATTACAGTGATCTCTTAATGAAGAAAATATACATGAAGAAACTCAGACCTTGCCTGATGAATCCCAGTGATCTCCTGTGCTTGGTACAAACTCAGGAAAATCCTCTCTTTAGCTTCTCTGGTAGTGAAACTATTAATCAAACTCTTCATAAATTTTTAAACAAAAAGCACAGTGCCGCAGGTTTCCTGCTGCATTCAAGCTGTTTATGATGAAAAGAAAGATCAAAAATGTTTCTGTGATGGAGCTCTCTACAAAATGTCATATATTTTTCATTAAGCAAATTCCAGTGTTTAAGGTACACTTGTGCTTTGATTAGGAAAATTGCAGTATGAGGGAGTAGTAAACTAAGAAAAATAAACTACTCTGCTATTATTGTATATATTCCTTCTGGCAAGGATCCATAAAAAGTTACTCCTTTTCAATTATCACTCCCTAACTCATCTTTGAGAAAGCAAAGCTATTAGCCACAGGAATGATAGTAAACTGTAGAAATAAATCAGGTAGCTTGGTTTTGTTTTAATGCAAACACATAGCAGGAATGTACTATTATTTCAATGAGAACAGTGTACATTACAAAAATGGGAGGAGAAAGGATTATTCTGTTTGTTTTTGTGTTTCATCTTGTAAGTGAAATCACTCTCTGTGTGGAATAACCTGGCATGTGAATGCTAGTGATTTTGAGCATGCTGGGACACCATTTGAATAGTAGTGATTATGTACCATTCTCTCTTTTTTTTTTTTTTTTTTTCCCTGGGCGTATGTCTTAGACTCAGACACTGATGTTACTTTAAAGATCTCTTTGATATGTGTGAATTTTCTCCTACTACCCTATTAGGGCCAATCAATTATCACAAAGCAGGACTGATGTCTCCATTTGCATGAGCTGGAGAGTTACATAGATAGGTAAATATATATGTTAGAAAGGTTGATTGACCTAGGGAGGTAGAAGAAACCATTAGAGAAAATGTGTCTCTGACCAGCACTAGTACATGGGGTTTCCTTTATCAGAACATTCACTGGAAGCAAAAGTGTTCACTGTCAGTGCTAGATTAATGTGCATGCCATATGGAATAGCCTGCCAGTGGGACAAATTCATCTACCATGAATATATATAATATTGGCAGTGAATCAGAGGATTACCAAGTATCAAGAAAACTCAGTGCGTAACTTCTTCCTACCTTTGGATGAAAAGGGAAACTTTTTCACAAAAGTTCCCCAAAACAAGAAGGCAAAACTCACTACCACACTTGAGATTCATCTTCAAAATTCCAGGTTTCAGCATTTCTCCTGAGAATGAAGATTGGGAAAACTGTGATTTTTTTTTCCTTTCATTACCTTCTTCCCTTTTATTTTCTGTTTCAGAGTTGGAGAGAGCTAAAACCACCTTTGAGAATCAAGATGCTCACTATCGCTTGGTCACAAAAAGACATCTTCCATGGCCTTTTAAACTTCCCTCACTGATATTCATCTTCTCCTTCTTGTGAATGAGGGACAGGTCTTCACTGAAGACTTTGCCTCCTGTTTCAGGCCCACTTTAATGAGAGTATCACTATAGAAACGCAGGAGTCACTGTTCAAATATGTTCAAATATGCTTTGAAACCCACACTGCTCTTTTGACTGATATTCACAAAAACTCAGAAGGACTCAACAAACTCCCAGGCTGACTTAAACAGGTTTGATCTATGTAGAATGTGCATTCTTGTTTGCACAAGAGCTGATGGCTGCAGCTAGTTTGTAGAACCTGGAAAGGAATCAGCTTTCCAAGTCATCTAAAGAAATTGCCATTTCCAAGTATGCTATTTCCAAGGTATGTTACCTCTCCAAAGAAGTCTGATCTATACTGTGCACCGATTAATTTCTTGGCAGTGTATTTGTAGTATCCACTGTGTATCCACTGTCATCATGAAAGAAAGCATTCTTCTCTTCAAAATATCTCCTCCACTATCATCAGCCCTCAAAAGGGTGGAAAGAACAAGCAGTCCATTTTACAGATGTAGAATGGGAGTACATATACATTAGCACACATACATTAAGGTTATTTCTCTAATGCACAGCTAAATCTGCAGGAACAAAGTGGTGTACCAGATCTAGCAGAACTGCATAAACACGCTGCTAACATAGCCCTCTTGAGAAGTTGAAGTGTTTCTGTCTTTTGCCTAGATCCGTATCTCTGCTCTGGCTTGACCAGTTACATACTTTACAGGTGATGCTCTCAAAAATATTTTGTTTCAGCTGAGCTGTGCAGTGATGTGTCACCTTTCTGAATCCATAGCCTGGGGCTAGGTGTTCTACTGTAAGAGTTCCCTTGCAAACTGTCCAAATGTTTACACAGGCAGGTTTTAAAGCCCATATTGATCTTCAGGGTATATGACGAGACAGCTTGGGATTATTACACCACAAGCTATTCCGAAAAAAAGATTATGTCTTAAATCCCCACCTTCTCAGAGATGTAAGCAATTACTGTAGCTGCAGGAGGAATACCTCCTTCCAGCTGGAATTCATCATAACCATCAACCATGCTCTGGGGCTGAGTGCTTGACTCACATACTAATGTGACATGTCACTGATGCTGGGCATTTTTGTCCAGACTGGTGATTGCTTGGGATAAAGAAATTTAGATTATTTGCCCAGTATTTTGGAGACCTGAAGCACCTACTTAAGAAAGCTCTTACCATGAAACTGCAGGTCACTTAAGGGCAAGAGGTTTTAAACTATTCCTGCTATAGATGGAAATTTCTAGAGAAAGACATTTAATCTCCCAAAACGTAGGCCCTAAAGTCATTTTACGACTGCCTACAGTTGCAAAGGAAGATGCAGCAAGGAATTTCCAGACAGGTCCTTTAAGACATAAAACTTCTGAAAAGACATCAGTTCTTACTGGGTACTGTATGGTGTTTGGCGTAATGGGAGCCTACTATTAAATGAGGCATCTAATCATCTGTAACACATATTTCAGTTATAGATGCCTTCCCCTGGGGGGAAATACCTCTAGCAATATTTTAGCTTTTGCATTGACTTACTGAGAATGTCAGGAAAAAATTGGCATTGGTATACTAACCAATGAATAGTTTTCAAGGTAATTTTTAACTTTTCCTTGAAACTTCTAATCTGATCTTGAGAAATTGAGCCTTTCTATTTTTCATAAACTTTTACTTCAAGACCTCCACAAGAAAGAGAGGCCAATTCAGCTTGTTATATAAGATTCAAAAACCTCAGCCAGAACTAAAGATGATTTATTACACTGAATGGGATGTTAAACTAAAAAAATCATGATATAGTGTTCATGGCTCAGATCAGTTTCAATGAAGTAAATATGAGAAGCAATATTTAAGAGATTTAAGAGTTATTGCTATCTTTATTATTGCATTTCAGATGGTTAATATTAACAGAACAAGGCTGCCACCACTAGTTTAACAATCTCCCATCAAAAGTCATTCATGAGAACTGGCATGAGATCACAACTGTGGATCATTTCCTCAGCACCTGCTTGAATCCTATATCCATCAGGACATGTACTGATCATCCCTGTCCTGATCCAAACAGAGCAAATGTGGACAGTCCAGGGAATGGCATGGGTTACACTATATGCCCTACTTTTTAGTTAAATCCCAAAAAACTAGGATAGGAGGCTTTTGCTCCCTCTCTCCTTCCTCCCGTGTGTGACTTGTGCGTCTGATCTTATTGTTTATTCTTTTTTTTCTCCTTCTGCTTTGTGTTTAAGGAATACCTACTCCCTTTACCACAGTGCCATGAGCTGGTAAGTGAGGCAGATGAAAACTGTCCTGCTCAGCCTGTGGTGAGCATGGTTTTGGCAGGTCTCAGTGTGGGTGATAGAGCACATGACCAAAGGATTCTCCAGTAGAATAGAACTGACACTTTTCTTACTGTGTCTGTTGCTCTCTCATTCTCTTGTGGGTTTGCTTATTGCACCCAAGGGAAAAGATCAGGGACTTAGCAGAAGCAAGCTGGGACTACTATGAATTCTCTTTAAATTAAGAAAGTTATTGTTATCTCTAATATGATATAAAAGACTTAGAAATAAGGGACACTTCTCGAACTCTCTGCTGCCAAAAGGAAAGGGAAGAAAGCCAATATTGTTACAATGGAAGCATAACTTAATACCAGAAATATTGAGAGTTGTAGAACTACTTTTCCTTCTTGTATTGTTTTCCCTTCAAATCTCTCAGGATTATCAGAAGTCTCCCCACGCAAAGCTCAGAGACCTTCTCTCAGCAGACGTAGCTGAGTGATAGGCTCCCAGAATAAGAAATAGAAAGGCAGCCGAGGAAGAGAAATGCTACTTGTCTCATGAATGAACACAGCACAGACACCACTTGGCATGGTTAAGGTCTGTACTGAAGGTGATAGGGGCAGACTTGCTTGACTGCACAAAGCTGCGAGTAATGAGGAGCAGCAGGGAGGTGACATTTTACCCCTGCGTGGTGCTGCTGAGATCAATAATAGAACAACATACTCACTCCGGGTGGCCACCTACCTAACAAGATGTTGAGAAACTGGAAAACACACAGGGAACAGCCGCAAAATAACTCAAAGCATAAACCAAAGGCTTTTACCTAACAGTTTTAAAGTGTTCAGGCTGTCTAATTTAATTAGAAAAAATGAATTAATAATTTCGTCCCTATGTAACAACTTACAGATCGTCATAAAGAGCCTTTCAATCTAGTAGTGAAAGGGGTGGTAAAAATTGGTGTCTGGAACTGCTTGGAATTAGGAAAGTTCATACAAAAAGCGATGCATGACTTTCAACAATGACAAGGTTTTACTAACTGGCAGAGATTATCAGAAAAACTGATAGGGATTTACCATTTCTTCTATTTTCCAACAATACTGGATACTCCCTCTTATGTATGATTTGGGCTCAGCCCAAAGTTAGTTTAGGTTATTCACCAACCGTTTATTATTGTGTTTGGCTCCTACTCTAAGCATGGCACAAGAGGGAACACCAATCCACTTGGGACCAGCCTGCACAAAGCAGAGGGCTAACCAGTGCTTCACAGTTCCTTTCCAGACACCCTGCACTGGGATGTAGCATCTCACAGCCCTGAGTAATCACAGTTTCAACTTAGTTTTCACAGAAAAGAATTGGTTTGTCAGTAGAGAACTTGCAGCTAAGCATATAGAGAACTTGTGCTAAGCATATATTGCAAAAAGCAGTTTTCTTCATAGAGTCTGTAACGGTGGCAAAGTAAGACAAATAGGGGTTTACTTGGCCTAGTTTTGTGGAAGGCTTCAGCAAGTTTTGCCATTTCCCTTGTTCTCCACAGTGTCAATTAAGTTAGAGTCAAGGTTTTATAGCTCCTCCCTGATCCCCTGAGACCTTGTCTCCTTTAGACCCACCCTCGCCACACACCTAAAGTCCCCAGGAGAGTTCGGAGTTACCAAGTCATTGCCTGTCCAGGATTAGGAGAAGCATGCTAAAATGCTGCCACCTTGTGCTGATTTGGTAATAAACTGCAGGCTTGCAAGATTTTTAATCCTGCTTTCTCATCTGGAAAGGCTCTGCTCTGGCAAAGGTCTGTGTAGAAGTGGCATTTGCTTCCTAAATAAATCAGGGGTGCACCTGTGTGCTTGCTCAGCACCAGAGGTAGTAGCATTTTTCATTAGATACAGATCTGATGAGCTGCATCCTTTCCTTTCTTAGTTACTCTTCAGCCTGGTCACAGGTCTCAGACCACACAGCTTCCTTATCTGAAGAAAAAAAAAAAGACAGAAACCTTCCAGAATTTTAGACCCCTGACAGAGCTCATAGGCAGCAGGAAAAGAAAGAAACCCTATGAGCCAACCTCTGATGAAATGAGTGAGAGGAACACTTCATTCCTTCAACTCAGTATCTTTCAACATTAATGCAAGTACAAAGCAATCATCTCTACTGTTATTGGCATGAGCCTTCTAGGAATAGATAACTTTCACTTTGACATTCTTCTTAAATAAACTGTACACAGGGAAGAATCTAGAGCAATTTTCTAGCATTTGAAATGCATATTAAGAGTAGAAAATTATGCATGTGAAATGAGAAGTACTATGCTATGATAAACTAGCTGTTATTTTATCGTACCTAAAAGTTAAAGAGCTAGTTTCCTTTGACCGAAGAAGAAAATGGATTTTCAGGGGACTTGTTGTGGTTTACTGGTTTAGGCGGCAGGCAAAAAAATATATAAATTGTTGCAATCACAGCTCCAGCTGCACCCCTAGGTGCTAACACTGTATGAGAACTCAAAGCTCAGTGTTTGGCTGAAAGATTGCTGATTTCACAGCGCTCCGCTCCAGGAGCCTCTTTCTCTAGCTGAATAACAGCTAGTGGCTAATTTATCTAGGCGCGGAGCATCTCCCATGTTGCTGATGGCTGTTGTAAGAGCTGAATACCTGCAAGTCAGACTGTATGAAAGTTATTAAGGAAATCCTTAGAAGCCATATTTTTTCCCCTTGCTTCTTGCTCAACAGAGGTTTCATTAACTGAGCAAAGCACACACATGCATGCAAGCACGCAGTTATCTCCTGCTTTGAGTAAAGGTCAGCTCCCAACATGAATATTTCTTGTCCTGTTTCATAAAGTGCTAATCACTCAAAGCATAAATCATTCCCAGGCAGTTTGCTAACATTAGGTGCGATGATTACATTAGTTGTTTTTCTCCTGTTTGACAGAATTAATTCTGCGAGTCTGTAAGCAAATTGCAGTGATAGTGTCTAGTCCAAATCATCTTCTCTGGGCATTTGTGTGCTGGTGTGCAGGTGTCTGAGACAGTGTCAGCACCATGGACAGTGCCAGTCCGGACTCATGGTCATGGCTGGGATCAATGGGGCTGCTTCTCTGGCATCTTCAGTTTCCTTTTCCCAGGCCTGGCATTACAGGAAGGAGAAGGCAGTGGAGTCCTTTCCGCCAGAGAGAGAAGCAGGAGGAGAGAGCAAAGCTGCCTTGAGTTTTTAGGGTCTTTGTTCCTCTTTTCTCCTAAGGAGGATATAAGTTACCTTCTCCTACCAGCCCTCCTTTCCTTCAGCTCTTGTAGGCTCTTGTAGTAGATGTGTGTTGGGTGCCTGCAGCACTGCATTTGGATGCCTCCTCCATGTGATTTCTGGGGAAAAGCAACCAGTATATTGCCTTCTACCTGCCCATGTGGCTCCTAGGTTGAGTTGAAAGGCACTAAAATCTTGACTTTCCCTAGTCCTTTGGGGGGTGCAATAAGCTCCTGAGTGCTGGAACACTAAGCATCTAAGATGTTCTTCCTTCCCTTTGCTTTTCAGGGATCATCCCCATTTCATAGTAAGGCTTATCACTGTTGCTGGTTTCTGGAAGCCTTGATTTCTGGAGTGAATGGGCAAGAGGTTGCTCTTACCCATGCAGGATGCAAACACTCACAAATAGGTTGGAGGTGGACATTCGCTGGGCCATCTCCATGCCTTTTCAGATATCGTTATTCAAGCACTCCAGATCTATGGGACTGATTAAAAATCTATGACAGCTAAAAATGAACATTTCAGGGGTGTCGGGAAGCCTTTTCTTCTTCTCTTGATTTTAGGGCATTTAAGGTTTCATATTGTTTTCCCTCTCTCTAGACACATTCAATATGGAGAGTATAAGCTTTGCATTTAGTAAAATGAGGAAGGACTCTAAAACTATACAAACAGTATGAGGTTTAACAGTTCTGAGACTTCTGACTCTGGCCCCTTTGCTCAGAGGGTGGAAAGTAGCCAGGACTCAGTCTTACACTGAAAAGAATTTACTTAGCCCCATAAATATGCCAGTAGATGTCTATGAGCCTATGCACAGGAAGACTATTTATCTCTCCCTGGGTGTGAGGTGAAGATCTCTGCCCCAGGCTTTTGGTTAGACCCTCTGGACATTACTCAGGCTGTCAGTTGCTTGTATATCACAGCTGCAATGTTGCAGCCAGAAACATGAGATAAGCCAGGCAGAACACAAAGAAAACAATGTCTAATTCTTAATATTATATGGGTTTATCTAAATCAAGTAATTTATGATTCCTTCCATAACCCCTTTCTCATATGTCAAAGGGTAACCCTGAGCTATGGACAGGAAGACAAAGATCAGAGAAGAATATAAAATACTCTGATTTCCAGTTATAGGCAGGCGGTGGCTGGGGAGGGTGTGTTACTCTGCCTTCTAAAATATGAACAAGCTGAAAGAAATAGATTATGGGATAGGGCAAGGAGATAGACCGCAGGAGTACACGGAAAGCCAAAATGCCTTTGGTGTTGGACAGAACAACAGGTTGATAATGCCTGCCATACAAAGTAAAAAAAAAATGTTAGTTGCTATTTCATTTGCTGATTGCTACATAGGACTCCAGCTCTTTACATTCTTTTTTTACAAGTATTGCAAGGCTATTCCTATTTCAGAGGGACAGGATGGAAACAGGCAGACAGGTCATTCATTGAACACATGGCACCTATAAATATTTTGGTGAATTATGTTTTGCTGTGCACTCTCATTTGGTTTAACAATTTTACTAATGTCTAAGGCTTTGCTTTTTTGTTTTTTTGTTTTTTTTTTTTCATATCTGTCCACATATCTATTCGCGTATTTCCATATATACCGACATGTACTTAACAACTGCTATGTCAAGGCAAGATAGTGTCAGGAAAGAGGGAATCAGATGGACTAATTTCTAACTGAGCTATTCAGCTGTGTTGCTCAGTTCTGGTTGATCAGCTCTACCCCACCACCTTGGTCCTTGATGGAAACATTGAAGGGACTTGCAAAGTGATTTCTAGCAACAGCTCTGCCTAATCAAGTGAAAAATCCCTAAACACTTTATCTTGAAGTTTGGAAAATTTCATATTTCACTGACAGGTTGATAGCTGGAAGCCTCGGACAGGCAAAAAAAAAGGGTTTAACACAGATGAAAAGAAAACTGTTTTAAGAGGGAACATTCTTGATGCTACCTTTCCCTAGAGAAGCACGCACTCTTGAAAGGGTTGGTCTTGCAGCTGCAGGATGCACAAGTCTGGGCCAGTGAGCCCTGCAGGGCACCTTGCTGACAATGAGCACACCAGGTGTGTCATGTTATATGCCACTTTACGAATAGTTTTTAATAGAACTGCTGATTGCGGGAAGCTATTGAGGATCCGTGTCTCTACAGAAAGCTCTCAGGTAGGATATCGATTCCCCTTTGAAAGTTATAGATGTAGTGACCTATGTTCGTATTATTATTTTTTTATATATATAAAAAT
>VZSV01000004.1:2104698-2140925 GCA_013398735.1 Nothocercus julius
AAAAAAAAAATAAAAAAGTGAACCTCATTTTTACAAGTCATATAAATACTGTTTGCTCTGGTTACTAAACGTGCTGGAGCTATGCTACAAATAAGCCAGTGAAGCTGAACTGAGGGAAGCACTGTCTGCATTGAAATAGGAAAGGATGTAAGAGTTGAACAGGGAGAGCAAGATTAAGGAGGTGATCAGAGGCACTTAGAGGAGGTGTATGGTAAAGGAGTGCATCCCTTGCATGTTTGCTCTGGCTTTGCTTCCTGCGTAGTCTAATCATACTGTGTGATGATTATGCTAAGCATCACAGTGCACAAGAATTTATGTTTGTGTATGGTGGATGTGCTGGATGGAATACTGGTATCATTGCCAATATTTGAGAGTCATGCCCTGCCATGTGATCACCCTAGCACTGATCACCCTAGCACCCTTGCTCACTGTGTGGCATTGAGCAAGAACTGATGGGGAGCTGCTGCTCTGGGACTGTTCCTGCAAACCCCAGGGGACTGTTCCTGCAAACCCCAGGGGACTGATCCTGCAAACCCCAGGGATCCCACAGCTTCATGAGGGCTGAGCTGACTGGTGCTCACCCACCCGGGGCAGGAGCAGCTTGGAGAGGAGGAGGCTACTGCAAAAGACAGTGCAGAGACATAGAGTGTAATAAACTAATACAGAAGAATGCAAATCCATTTAAAAAAGTGTTTTCGTTTCTGCTCTAATCCTGAAATTTTGTTATGTTGTGTACACAAGGACAGATAGCTCAAGTTTTTTTTTCTTCATTACTCTCTTTCAGCATAATGAAGTAAATTCAGGGAAAAAATATCTCTGTATTTGAGTGTTTTCATGCATTAAGAATTGCTCTTGTTCATGTATCCACACCTACTTCCTACTTTTTAGCCCGATATTTCATTTTATACAGTGCTTTAACTCAAAATGCATTGTCCTCTTTTTCTTTCTCTCTGAGAATATATATATATATATTACTGCCAGTGTTTCTATGCTTGCATGAAATATGTGGTAGTACAGTCTTACTAAAGTTGACTTATGCTGAAGAGTTAATACTGAATTCTGAAGCCCTCATTCTTTTATTATTTTCTCTTTGTATATGCTTAAAGATTATATTACAGATGTCACATTAATTATTTAAAAGCCTTTAAATAAGGGTGTAAATGTGATGCTTAATGTTTTGGATACTATTTTTTGGAAAACTTTTAAGAATTGTAGATGCAAGACCCCCAGAAAAGAGGCAGAATTGCAACAATTTCACTATTGGTTTTCCTAGATGAAGAGGGAGCAGAACTCTGTCTCCATGACCTTGTATTTGCAGCTGCATTGCTTTTTTTTTTTTTTTTTTTTTTTTTTGATGCTTTGGTTTTCCTAATCATTGGAATTGTTCTCCCTCATGTGCACGATGCATCTAAAGTGCTGGCAAGACTTTACAGAAGCGACTAATCATTACTAATGCAGGGACATTAAACACAAAGGAGACAAATCTGGATGATAGAATGAATTTGATATATCCACTCAACATGATCTGTTTCCTTTTTTCTAAATTAATTATTACAGAATGAAATTAACACCATCAAGCAGCTGAGAGCTAAAATTTAACTCACCTTAAAATTGCTAGGGGCAAGGGGAATACATATTCAATACTTTATGCATTATTTCCTTTATTATTCTTTTGGTTACTTGATATCAGTAGAAAATATCAGGAAACAAAGCTGTCATTTTAATTAGCTTCCTAGATACCTCATCCTCCCTTCCACTCTACGAGACATCTTTACTGTCCATGTACTAGCTTGTGATACTTGTCAGAGAGGACATGATATGAAATTTCCTGTATGTCTGGTGTGTTATGTCAGTTTGGAATGCATACATCACCAGATTAGTTCTAAAAAGTAAAAATAAGTTTGCATATTGCTTGACAGGTTTTTTTGAGAGAGAGGACAAGAGGTGAGGGGAAGGGAATGCTGACACATCACCATTTGGTGGGGGAGAGGAATGAGGAATGACATTTTCTGAGAAATGGTTCGCTCTGAGAATGTTTTCCAGAGTAAAATTTCTGGTTCAGGAAGGAAAACCCACTTTGTGATATGATATTATGCATGGTGGCTTAGGAAAAATCCTTGATCTTTAGCAGAAACCCATACCACTAGAGTAAAGATTACGACATGGGCCTTTTTACAGCCAAAACAAAGAACCTAATAACTAGGCAAGGACGGGGAGCACTGAGCTCCTTTACAGCATAGAACTTCCATGTACAATGATCTTTTCCCATCAAAAATTGTCACTTGACTCTTCCACTAACACTGTTGTTTAATATATTTAATAATAAATGAGAAATTTGAGGCAGCAGGTAATGTAAATGTTCCATGTTTCTCTGTTTACAAGAACCTTTCTTTCACAAATGAGAAATGCATAAGTGAGGCTTTAAAATAAGAAACTTTTCCTAAAAGCAAATAGCCTGATTTTTGGAAAGAGCAAAGTGTCCACATCTCAAAAACGGGCATCTCTAAGGCATGCCTTGTAGTGCATTTCAAAATGAAAATATCAAAATTTAGGAGCTGCCTTGAAAAGTCCTGGCTAAATCTAAAACATTTTGACCAGATTAATTGGATTACTTAAAATTATTCTTCTTGATGAATCTTGAATAATGTTATCTATTTAAGAGAGTAGATAAAGTTGTGTGACATCAACACAGCTGTACAAATTAATATTTGAGGCTTGTAGTCAAGCTCATTTAAAAATTGAACTTTGGTTTTTTATTTTAATTTTTTAACAGAACTTCTGAAATCTAAACAAAATGCATGAAAAAGTGAAGTACATCTAAGAGAAAAAAACTTCCATGCTGCAGAAGCCTCACAAGAGTAGGGCAGAAATGATTATTAGAAATTGTGTTGATATTGATATTTACGGGCGCAAATTGAAACACAGGCAGTTCCCTCTCCACGTGAGGCAGAACTTCTTTGCTGTGAGGGTGCCAGAGCCCTGGCACAGGCTGCCCAGAGAGGCTGTGCAGGCTCCTCCTCTGGAGATCTCCCAAACCCGACTGGCTGCCGCCCTGTGCCCCGTGCTCTGGGTGTCCCTGCTGGAGCAGGGGGGCTGCACTAGGTGATCTCTAGAGGTCCCTTCCCACCTCAACCATTCTGTGATTCTGTGATATTGGCAGTAGAGTTGGGGAGAAATATCCCTTCCATGCTGTATTACTTCAGAAGTGCCTGGATGCTTTATGCCTCAACTGCCTTGTTCTCTTGGCATGTTTATGGACAAATCAAAACAGTCTGACCATTAAAACTAACCAGTCTCCAATTTAGGAGGGAACTAATCAGACACGGATTTGTGGCAACTTCCATGCTGATGGATTGCGCAGTCTCCTTTCAGATTGTGTGTACATTAGTCACTTTACCCATCTTTTATGGCCACAGTGTGTTAGCAAGGAAGAGCTTAGCGATCCACTCGGCATCTGAAACTGCTGGTGGAAATGGAGTTACTAAATGAGCTTATTCTTATAGTTGTGCCAAGTGCCATAGGATTGGCTGTTGACATAGGTGATAGGGTCACCCGATCTGGAAGACCATGTCTCCGTGCAGCAGAGATGCTACAGCAATTTTTATGAAGCTGAGCTTTCTTTCTTGGGAATTTTTACCTCCAGTCCTGTTAGGAGATTGTACCTGCTCCAGATGTTTCCACAGAGCACCTGTTCACACGTGAACTCATCTTACCTATAACAGAAAAGAACGACTTATAAAGGAGAAGGGTTCGCTTGCCACCACAGTCTTAGTAGCAGGACTTATATCAAGTGGCTGTGCCAAGCGGTGAGAAGTGTTTTCCTTCTCGCCTTAGACCTGTGACAAACTGGGATTTGTTCTTAAGCGGCCGCAGCTAGGAAACACAGAGCAGCAGATGTTGGCCTGCTGCCATACAGCCATAAAGCGAAGTACGGATATAGATTCCAACTCTGACTTATCTGAAAGAAAAACTGCAGAAGCATGATTCAAACAACCCAGATTTGCCTACATCCAGATACAGATAGACAATGCTTGAGTGCTGTATGGCTGTTTTCACTGTAGCGAAAATAAAATTGAAGTTGAAAACAGAGAAGTAACTGCGTAAAGGCCAACATAAACTTTTAAAAGCTAGTCCTGGGAGAATAGTCGGTTCTAAAATCATCTTAAATGGCTAAAGAAAGTTGCGCTATGTTTTTGAAAACATTGTAAGATCAGTGATAGAGGTAGTTTTTGCAAGTTTATGACCTTAGAAATAAATACAGGACAAAGTGTGGCTAGTCTGAAAGTCAAAATTAGATTGCTATGTAATATGGTTCACTTTGGGTAATGTAAAGAAATCAGGCTCGAGTCAGAAATAGGAGTTTCACCAAGAACACTCTCTGCAAAAAAAAAAAAAAAAAAAAAAGGAACATAGCAAGATGAATGACCAGTCATTTAGACGACACATCAGATGCAAAATATCATAATTTTAGGACAAAATAGAAGAAAAGAATAAAAGGAAACAAAAGAAGATGAGAAATGGTGGACTTCTTTTCTGAAACCTACTTTTCTGATAGATGCCCTTAGACTTGCATAATTATGAAATCAATAACTAACTCTATATGTCATTTATAAGTAATAGATAACAGATGAGTACTAATAACAGAGCTTCAGTATTTTATAATCACTTAGTTGACTCATCTTTGGGATATCATCTCTGCAGCGGACTCACTTTTTTTCCCCGCATAGTTCAGTTGTGATTAAGCTGCAATAAACTTTAAACAATTAGATAGAATTACAGATAACAAAAACTCAGCCAACATCAGCGCATATCAACTCACTGACTACAATGACTATCTGCTAGTCTCTGCCTCTAAGGATTCCCATTAAAATGCTAAAGCCTTTTTGTTCTCTTTCTCTGAATGTAAGCCAAAATTTTTACTTTCTACCATTTTTTCCCCCATTTTTTAAGCCATTTATTTCTGGGTTCTAGAAAAAGAAAATAGCACAGATGTGAGGTCATTAAATCCTGAGAACCAATCCCCTGCTGCCAAATTCTCTCTCTGCACTTTGTTTTTCTTGCTTGTGGAGAGCCAGCTCATGTCCTGAATTCTGTCTCAGCATGGTATCCTGTGACTCTATACGGACCTTCGTCCACCTGGGACACGTCTGTGCCACACAGTGCATGAAGAAGGGTTGGGCTGACCTCAGCAGACCTGCACGTTACTGCAGCCGAACAGCATTTCCTACCAGAGCCAGTCTGTGTAGAGCAATGCTATGCCAGAGATGTGTCCTTAGTAGCTTGTACGGCCTGTTCTCCTCTGGGGATTGAAAGCAGAGGTTCTTATTCACTCAGAAGTTTGTTTTCAGAACTGCCTGTACATAAGCTAGAAGAGTGCATCTCTTCCAGGTGTTCATTTTTGGGTACGTGCTTGGAAGGATGCATGTGAGACGCATGCAGCTTATAGGGCAGATGTGAGTGATGATCCAAGGCTTTCTGTGATCAGCTCAGCTGTGAGTGAGAGTCTGTCTGTTTAAGGACAGAAAGGGCACTGGCTCCACAACATCTTTTTTGGCATCTCTGGCCTAAGTGCTTGTGTGCCTTAACCTAAAGTGCCTGAGAGGCCATCTGGACTGAGAAAACTGGCTTCTCGCCTTCTCCTCATCTTTTTTTTGTGAATAAAGAAATGGTAAAAAATGTGATACTTAGGGAAACATTCACTTTTACTGTAGTAACACAGTCAAATTAAGGTCTTCTGATTCTTTCTGTTAGATCATCTTAATTGCAAATGATCTACTCCTGTTGAAAGCAGAATGAGGGAATGCACTGAGAGAAATTTTATGTCACTTAGGTCTGCAGAAAACAGGAAGACTCCCAGAGAGAGCGAAGGTTATCTTTGTGAAATAAATACATATCAGCTGTGCAGAATGAATTTAGAAAAGGAAAAAAAAGAAAACATTTTAAGCGTTTCAGATTTTGTAAGGGTCATATGAGGCATCTGTCTCAATTGTCCCGATCCTCCTTTTATGGTGTCATGTAATGTTACTTTGAATAGAAAGGACAGCATATTATAAACCATCCTGCAAAGGGAGCCAGTAGTTTCCAGAGTTTTCTTGGGGAAAAAATAAAAAAATAAAAAAATAAAACAAAACAAAAAAGTAGTTCTTTGTCAATAAAGCTTTTTGCCTATCAGAAACTGACTTCAGAGCCAATCCAAAAGCCAGATCCTTAAAAAAGACTAACAGAGAAAACAGTGAGAAGTCCTCCATCTGGAATTAGATAATGGGTAGATAAACATACATTAGCCTGTAAGAATAGATTTATAGATTAAAAACAGCTGCTGCTGAATACCTGATGTTTATAGCCACTATATATAGTTTTACATATTTTTATTTTGATCTAGTTTTAGTCTGGTCCTGTGGTCTAAAGCCCATTTGCAGCTGGAATGTACCATGTGATGTCCTGGAGTTAGTTCCTGCTTAATTCCATTCAAATTTATCTATTTGTGCCCTACAAATACACCAAAGCGGGGTGGAGTGACTGGGAGAGTTACTTCAGAAATGTACTCTAGCTCTCAGCTAAAACTTCTGTGTTAAATATAGAGTGGAGACTTCATAGGAAGATAGGTGTACCTGGCATGAGATCTATCAGAGCCTTTTGCTATTATAGCTGCTCTGCTGTGAGGTGTCAAAGGCATTTCTGTACTCCCTGCACTTGTCCAAGTGTTGTGTTAAAAGCCCATTTGCAAAGTCTTTCTTTTGCTCTAACATTACTAGCCATTAGTTCTTCAAGCCCGGTTGCAGCACTCTGGTTCCAGCAACGTTCCCAGTCATGAGGAAAGCTTCCTTCTCTCCCCTCCACAGGAATTTCTGCATTACAGGAATTTTCCTGGGGGAGCAATGGGACACTTGCATGCCGCCTGAGAGCATCTTGTGAGAAAATCCAGATCTCTTCACAAAGTGCATCAAGTGCTGTTTATTTCTTCTCTGCTTATTTCCGTAGAGGGACATTTTGACCTAGGTTTTTTTTTTCAATGGTGTTTTATCTCTCACTTGGAAAAAAACTGCTTTTCACTCCTCATCTAACTCCCTTCACAGTGAATCAACAGAGGCCTTCACAAAATAAGCCTTACTGTTTAGTTCACATGTGGCATGGTTATTTGTGTATGTGCAAGGCCAGGCTTAGAAAGCTAAGTGCCTAATTTTGAAATGCAGCAAAATGCCTACAATTTTTAACTATCTGCTTTTGTGTTTAGCGTTTCTGAAATGATAGAAAGGCGGATACATTCTGTCTTCTGCTGGTTCTGGCTGGAAAAAAATAAAATTGCTTTTCCACCAGAAGTAAGCCGAAATTTGAAATAGTTTATTAGCCTTAGTAAATGCAGAGAACACAATTCTGTGTAGATATGTACAAGACCCAGAAGGTTTGATGGCTTGGAACAACTATGTTATAATCCTAACAACTTCCTGATCATGGAAACATAAGTTTTATCCTTCCTTCTTCTTCCCATTTGGCATATTTGCCTTTCTGTCTCACAACAAGGACATATGGCAGGTGCCTCAGAACCTGTAAGTGCCACTACAGTACAGACAAAGAGTAGTGAAAGCAACAAGGACAACATCTGTGCCTGCGAAGTAACAACTTCATTTTCACCTTTTCCTTCTTTTTATCGACATACGTTAGTTGCTACTTTCAAGTAAAACCACAAAGTGGAAAATGAGATTAGAGACGCAGTCTGCACTTGGGATTTGGCAATAGACGGGCTTAGAACAGAACTTACAGATTGCAGTTGAGCTTCATTTAAGTATAAATGCATTTTGGCGAAAATCCTGAACAGTGTTCCAGAAACTAAGCTTTGCATCCCCCACCCTGTCTTCTATCCCTGCAACTGCACAGTCTATGTCATTATTCCATTTTCCCGAGGAGGATGAGGAATCTTTAGTCCAGACCTATCCCCTGGTAATGTAAAACACTACACTGATTACTCATGGTGTTTGTCCAGACTTTGTGTGATCACATCATTGTAAAACCTGTGGCGTGTGGGTATTAGAGCTCCTTGGCGCCATTTTAAAGTAGTCAATTAACCTTTCTCTGGAATGGCTATAATCACTTTCTACATGCTGTACTTGTTACATCCTTTATTACTTTTATGTTGGGTACCCTTTAAGTTCAGTTTATGATTTAACAATAAAGTCATATATATGATAACATTTTGTTTATACTGTTTATGGAACCCGACTCAATTTGTTCATAGTCACAAAAGCTATAACAAGCAAAACCAGTCTCAGTGCTTTAATGCTCACATTTCTTCCTTCCTGTTGTTAACTTGTCTTCAATCTTTACAAATTCTTGCTTGGTAGGTTAGCTATAAGATTTACATCAAGGGATCTCATAATAACAGAAAAAAAAGTCTGAAAAAGCATGACTGGATGAAACTAAGAAGTGGGAAAAACAAACAAACAACCAAAAAAAAAACCCAGAGAACGTTGTTCATAATGGAAAAACTAAGCAACAGTGAAACATTTTAGAGAAGATGACTTCAGGGAAACAGTGAATACTCAGGCCTGGATTGATACACCTATTTTTTAAGTGCCTTACTAAAGGTCACGAGTTAGGTTTGCAATTGGAGACCACCAACACCCCTGCAGCTGAGTCTAGCCCTGCATTTCCCCACCTCCCTGCAGTGAATGTCAGGGAAAGGGGCACTGGGAATGGTCAGTGTTTCTGTGACTGGTTGCCGGTAAAGGAGAAGTTATCAAAAAGCCTCAAAAAAAAAAAAAAAAAAAAANAAAAAAAAAAAAAAAAAAAAAAAAAAAAAAAACTCTGACACTTTGGAAGATAGCGGTTAGTGGTCTGCTCAAAAACATGTAGAAAGACTGATGACGAGCTCTACTTTTGCCAGGCTGAGAAGAGTTTTGCCTTATCTCTAGTATCAAAACATCAGCCAATGAGCATGCCTAAGGTGAAAATTTTGGAAACATGTCAAAGATGTCTTGATTTAGAAAAAGAGTTGGGGATAACCTGATTCATAAAGTGAACAATCCATTTTCCTCTGCAGAAGCAAGAAAAAATAGCCTGGTGGGCTTCAGATTTCTTAATTTTAAGAAAGCAACCTATTTTCCTCCCTGTCTTTGACTACAGAACCAAACAAAGGATATTTCACAAAAGAAGCCTTATATTTTCTGTTTCTACCGTCTTCCTTAGATTTCCAGGTGCAAATTGTCATTCCCATGCTGTCCTCTTTTATTTTATTTATTTATTTTTGGCCAAATTTTTGGCCTGTGTCTCAGACTCAGGACCTTGAGATAACACAGGGCATTAAATTAGCCTTTTATGCTTATTTTAGAAAAGTGTTTAACCTGACATTTGTTAGGTCGATTTTTTTTTCCTCTCATTTTTTGGACATTTTCTGCAGTCTTAGAACAGATTCTGAGAAAACACAAAATCATGATTATATTCGAAATAGCAAGTTGTAAAAAAAAAAAAAGCAAGGCAGTAGCAAAAAGAAAGTCACCTGCTTATGAATGTCAGAGGACAAAAAAATCCGAATACAAAACAAGATGAACTCTGTAATTTCATCCTCAGAGTAGTTTTTTGATGTGAGCAAAAGTCAAAAAAGTGATTCAAATCTTAACAACTTTTTGTCTGCAAGGGCAATGGAAACTCTGGTGGAATTGCAGGTCGGAGGTTGAGACTGGTTGGTGCAGTTGTGAGTATTTTCCCATGCTATGCTAAGCACAGTTCTTTGTTTCCCTCAGTCTTTCATATTCATGAATATGAGTTTTTTTTCTTCTTTTCTTTTAATAAAATTTTTTAAAAGTCAGGGAGAAAAGGAACTACAAAATAATTTTGATGAACTCATTGCTATTGACGCATACTTGTCACCAGACAGTCGTCTGTCCTCTTCTTCCCCTGACAATATCATTGATTTGATATGAATGTGCCACCTTCTGTGCCACTGTGAAGAGTTTTGTATAACTTCCACACAAATAAAAGCACAGCTGATTTTGTTTTTTCCTTTTCTTTCCCTAACCAGCAGGTAACAATTTCATATATAGTAGGATCAAGAATTTAGATAAAAGTAAATTATACAGAGCTTGAAGATCAGACAAATAAAGATTTTTTTTTTTTTTTTTGGTGACAAACTACTTCAGTTCTGAAAAGCAGAGAAGTCTGACTGAGCAAAGAAAAATTAGTTATGGATCAACCTTCCGCAGCAATCTTTGATAGTCCAAAAATAGAACAAAATCTCCAAATTATCTGCAGACTAAATTCACCTGCAAACATATACTTTAAAGGCTGCTACTTCTCTTCCCTTTTCCCCCCAGTATAAACCATATGTTATGGGTGAGAGTAGCAGAATTAATTCTTTAAGTGGTATGAACCCTCCACAAAGAAAGTGCTCCAAAATCATCCTAGTACTCTGTAGGGTTATTTTTGTCTATAACTCCATATTTTTGAACCCATAGGTTCATTCTTCACCAGCTTTATTAAGATATAATTCTAATATAATTGTAAGCAATCCTTCTAACCCTGCAAAGAGGAAGAAGGGGCTCTTAAACTTTCTGCTAGGTATGTTTGAATGTGCTTAAGTGGTCGCTCCTCTGAAAGGAGTCAGGAAAAATCGTCAGGGAATATTTCAGGACTACAAGCACCAGAAGAAGAGATGGGTGAGCTCCCTTTGTCAATAATCAGGGAGGACCATGGGTAAGTACTGAACACAACCCAGGTTGCTCTTCGGAGCTTGAGATCAAAATAAACCCAGTCTGGGAACCAGGTGTTAAGATCCCAAGGCTAAGAACCTAAGCATTTTCAGTGATGCCCTTCATTAGCTCTAACATTGTGGGTCTTTTTCTATTTGAAATCTTGAGTAAGCATTATTAAATGCAGACCAAATGGATGTCAGGAATTGATTTGAGGCAGTTAGATAAACTGCCTGTTTTTTTTTTTTTTTCTCTCTTTTTAAGGGCATGCTCAACAAATCAATGCAGCTCTGGCTGTCTTTAAAGTTATTAATAAAAATATGGAAACTATATTTAGAGAGCCAGGCTGCCTGCTGATTTAGACAGTGTCTTGCTGCTACTCTGGTCCCAGATTAGAAATGAGTTCTGGCCATGGTCCAGCTTTGTACATTCCAAGAGCAGTGTCCGCTTCTTCTGTGCAGAAGGTCAGACCTGAGGGACTTCGAGGTCCTGGAAAGAAGCCTGGGAGATGGTGAAGGGAGGCTCCAAAGAGAGCTTTATAGGGGGAGTGAAGTGGGTGAAAAAAAAATACTTTACTGTGAGATTCAGGTGCAGGATGTGCTTGCAGGCACCTGGAGGACAAAAGAAAAGAAAAGCAAAGGCTATTTAGAAATCAGCCTGGGCAAACTGCGGAAGGCCCATAAGGCTGGGGCACGGTGACAGTTCTGTGCTAAGACCTTTCTCAGTTCCTTCTAAGACCTGTGCAATATGTGGATTCAGGGGATTCCTGCTTTCTTCAGCAGGATCACAACATCCTTTAGCAATCAGCACCCACTAGATGTAGTCCCTCTGATGTGCCAAAAGACTGATAGATAAAAATGTAATAAGGAAGGGCATAAGTAGTTACCATGTCACGGCAGGGTTTATTAGACTTTTAGAGGTGAAGTATCTCATCATAGAAAACTTGAGTGAGAACGTGTAAATGGCATGAATGTTTAAAAAGATTGTTGAGGTGTCATAAGAAAACTTCTCCCCTTGATCACTGCAGACAGTCTTATCTCCATATTATTAGAGCTTATGAAGGAACTTTATCAGCAAATTATATCAGAATGGTCTACTATTGAGATTTGTTGTGGCTTTTTCTTTGGTATGGTTATTAGTCTTTGCCAGTTAGAGGAGTGAAAGCCTAAATATTTGTGCTTAATGCACTACTATAAAATAATTTTCAATTATAAGAATCAGGTACTGTTTCTGAACTAAAACAACAGATAAGCAACAGAATGACGCCATTACTATGAATCAGGACTGAAAAGGTCTTTCTTTAAAATTTAGTGTACAGGATAATTTATCAGAAAAAATGCTAAATTCCAGGAGGACTAGAAAAAACAGAAAAATTTCTGAAGTACCTGAAACATCTTTCTTTCTGTTTGCCTCCTCTCCTCTGCTTGGAATATTTTTGTGGTTGAGTACATTTTAAGAAGGATCAACCTGTTTCAGCAACTGCTCAGATATAGGAACAAAACAAGTAATCTCATTGTCATTGTTTGCTCTGACTAGAGGTAAAGAGAAATGCAGGCTAGGAATTATATAGTCATATGTGTGAAAGTCCTGCTGGAAGCACAGAGTACTAGACAATGGTAGTGAATAGAGGTCTGTGTTCTGGATTTTTTTTCTCTCTACTTATCAAATCACAAAGACTTGAGATCTTTTAAATGCTTCTTATATAGGACATTAGTTAAAATAAAATTAAAACATGGGATGAAATGTTTTTTTCCAGGTCTAAAAATTTCTGTGTTAATGGGCCACATCTGGCTGTGCTATGCAATTTTACATGCTTAAATAGAAATGGACAAAAATTTCTTTGAAAAAATTCCTATTTGCCTTCTGGCAGCATCTGAGAATGCCTCTGAACAAGTAAGATCCTTTTCAATACTGTTATTTTATTATTATTATTTTTTATGTATGGTTTCTCATAATATATATACTCTTTGCATTAGGCCTTTATCTTTGAATAAGTATAGTGACCCACTTGGCTGTTTCTTGCAAAATGGTTCTGGATGAGATGTTATATTTCAATCACCTTTTCTGGACTACTGAAGTTAATGATGGTTTATTGTCTTTACCTGAACATGTATGTAATTCCAGAAGAACATTTTAGACTCTGAGTCCTAGCTGGAAATAGCAGGTTTGCTGCTTTCTGGAGCTGAATCTCCAAATGTAGAAAAAAAAATATGGGACTTGGATCTTTATTTCTAATAGAATAACTATTACATAATTATGCTGTACAGGCATCATTTTGCTCAACTAGCAGAGTAAATTCTGTTCTAGATTTTGCCAAGAACAAAATAAATCAGGTAATGAGATGCTTAACAGCAGTTTTGATAATCTCAAGTAATTTATCAAAATCACAAATGCACTTTGTAGCATTCCTAGTCTTTTATACTGCCAGTTAATCGTGCTCTCAAAGGTGCCGATGACTTTGTGTTGAATCACAGACAACACCAGAGTCTCATATTCAGTCAGTTTTTGCCATTGTAATTCTGCTGCATTACTTGTCATCTCCTGAATCCATTGGTTTTTTTTTTGGTGAAAATAGTGCCCTACATTTTCCTTGAGGACTTACTATATATCTCTGACCAGTCATCAATGACCAGGTAGGTTCCTGGGAAACTTTACATGCCCTTAAGATCCTGGTAACAAATGAGGAAGAACAATTCATGGAAGAAAGGGATGACAGTGGTGTATTGGAGTTATACTGGCCATATTTTGCCCTGTTCGACATGCAACACTAACAGGCTGGGTGCTAAGTATGAAACCATTCTTGGGGAAGGTAAGCGCTTCTTTTAAATACTTCTATTTCCATTTCTAGTGTACTGTCAAGAAGGAAATCCAAGGTCTAACCTGGTAAATGCCTGAAACATCTCATTTGGACACAAGAAACAAGCTAATGTGACAGAACTGGAGATATTACACTATCTGCCACAGCCACACAAACAAATATTTCTTCAAAAAGCCCAGGATATCTTAAAGCCAAATACAGATGCAAGACATAGATATATCTCTTTAGAGAAATGATAAAGAAAAAAATCCTTGATCTTTGTGCATCCCTTGCATCCATAAAAGGATGCGGTTTAAAGTGTTCTCCTAATATAATATTGGTAGTAATTATACAGCATTTTTCATTTGGGGCATTTCTGTTCTCTAATAACACTAGAGAAGTTTCTTACTACCTCATTTGCAGGTTTTATCAGATAATAGTGCTACATCTCCTCTAAATCTGCTACTTAAAAAAAAACTCTGCACTTGACAGAAATCCTTTTTTGAAGCTTCCTAGTGGAAGCTCTTAATAATCTTGTGAAAATTGTGTTAATTTGTGAAAGCCTTGTATGATTTGATGGAAAGAACAATACAGTTTAATTTGCTATTTTCCTTTCTACTCTCCTGTGAGTAAAGCATCTAAATTTGGGGTTCTCAAAACATTTTGTAAGCCTCAATCCAGCAAATTTAACAACACTAATATAAAGAGCAAATTTTGACTCTCAGATTTCCCTTGTCGCCTCTTTGGAGCTTCTGGAAGAGTTAAACTGGATAATACAAATGTTCCCTCCTCCACATGTTGCATGGCTTGTGCTTTTAGTCTAAAATGAAATTCTAATGGAATGAGAGAACAACTGTAGGATGAATGGGAAAGGGAGAATGAGGATATACAGATGAAGCGTGTGTTAGAGCAGATAAAGAATACAAAACCCTGAGCCTACAAGCTCTTGTATTATGAACCTGGATCCTCTAGATGGAAATGAGAGGCTTCAGAGAAGTGAACTCTTTATGACAATGAGAAAGAACGTATCTTTAGAAGTAGACACCAGGACAATGCACAACACTCATATGCCGTAGTTGCAATAAAACAGGTTCTGCTTTCAATCCACTGAGAAGATCTGAGGAAAGCCTGTCAACATTGCTGTGACCTTTTTGCTTAGGTTACTCTGAGTTCTTTTCTGCTACTGTCTCTTGTTGGAAAATTTCACTTGCAAATTGGGGTAGTATTCTTGCATTCTTTTTAGAATTGGCTACATTTAAATAATCTTTTTAAGGGGGGGCGAGTTTTCAAAATACGTCTGAAACTGTGTGCTCTCCCTCAACCTTTTCTTTCTGACAGGTACATCTTTCTGATCAAGCATACCTGTCAGTATTCCTTACAGTAACTAGCTGTTACAATGTCAATCATCCTCTTACTTCTGAAGATTAGATAGTATTTACATACCCTTGTTAAGAAGCCATTGATGGGAATTAAAAAATTATGAAAGTACATAAAAGTATGTATGAGAAGACAGTATTGGGAGCAAAAAAATAGAGAAGATAGCAGCATTCTTAAGACCTAAAGCTCAACCTTAGATTTTACAAGATATATTCCATTCAGAAGAGGAAAAACCTTGAGCTTTTTACTCAGTTAAATAATGTCAAAGTCTGGAGTTACTGGGGTGTTTCTGGGGAGGCTTTGGACTCCATACACTACATGTTGTATGTCCCTCAAAATGGAGATGAATTCTCACAGTTCATAGCTCTGCTGAAGCAATGGTGGTGGAATTAGATTTATATGTTTCCATCTGCTTTCAAGTAGAAATGGGACATATGGATCTGCCTTTTGTTACGGGCATGTAAAAGTTAAGGCATGAGTATAACATGCCTCAGGTGACTGCATGAAGTGAGCAATGGAGTAAGATCCAGGTCTTTTCACTCTTGCCCTGACAGTCTCCACAAGGAGGGAACAATCCTGTGGCTGTACTAAGAGTGTATAACATGGCTTTTCTCACTAACCTGCATTGCCTGCTAGACGCTAGTGCATATACAAACAGGCAAACATAATATTCTTTATTGCTGTGCCTTTCCAGTCCAAGTCTAAATTCGGTAGGGCTGAAACACGTCTTTCAGTTTTACCAGTCGTCATTCACTATAATAGTCCTTTCGTGTCCTTTCCAATCTGTAACTACTTCAGTAGAAGGTGATAATAACAGAGATTTGTCATCTTATGAAAAAAGAGTCCTAACAGATTCCAGCCATGAATAGAAGTTAAACTAACAAGAATTGCTGGTATTATGCCAGCACCACAGATAAGAAGTGACTTGCATGCTGAGATGCGAAGAAAAGAAATGCTAACAAAAGTTATTGGCAACAGAAGTATACCTCAGGCCACAGGTCTTCAGAACAGCGCTTGTGTCGAGAACAGAGTAATGGGAAGTTATTAAGAGAACAGGAGCAACCAGTCAGTCTCCAAAACATTTATTTTTTTTTTTCTTTATATAGTATACAGTGTACTCATCTAGATGGGTACAATCTGATGAGGCTTCCCCCGTCTTAATCCATTGACATTTTGAAACATTGACTCCCACCATCCTAACAATCATTAAGCAATAAATGACAGTTTTTCTCCTCTGTGTGTGAAATATTTTACGGAGAGTTTTGAAGAACTTTTTACTGGATAGAAAATATAGCTTATAAGTATGTAAGAAATCATTATTTGCTTTTAAGAGGATATGCTTTTTTAAAACATTTCCTCTTAACTGAGATAGGGCATTAGTTCTTATTTAGGAGATCTATGGAGATAGAAAAAAATCAAATTGAGATTTACTAATTTAGCTATGTAAAAGATGTAAAAGCTGTCTTATTAAGAAATCAGGTCAAGGCTATAACCTATGCTTTCAAAAAAATGTTTTGTGTCTTTTAATGGATGTACTGACCAATTTTGAGCTGTAATGCAATACTGATATTTAGACAGGTGGTTTTATTCAATTTTCTGGCTTAAAATAAAAATTGCTACCAAGAAAGCCATTCTTAAAAAAAAGACAGATTGAACGAAGGTTTATATTCTTCATGCATAGATGTGAGATGTGTATAAATAAAGCTCCTAATATAAAATTTCCTATCATCTTTCTTTCCTATGCATTGAATTTGAGAGAAGAAAATGAATTTAAAAAGTCAGGCACAAAAGCTCTTGCATTTCCCATACCTTTCAAAACTATAACTTCCACTAACAGTGTTTCAGTCTTAGGGAAACTTGGAAGTGTAGCAATGAGATGTTACAAAAGACTCTATGCAACTTGTCCCCTGTGAAAGACTGGATTATACAAAGTCACAGGAGTTAAACGGAAGCTCTGCCACAGTTCTGGATTCTGCATGCTGCAGGAGTGATAAAATACTGTGCAATGTCACTGCTTGCTACCAAGGAAGGCTAATTCACAGGTCAACTTCAGTATCAGGGAAGAGGGCTCACGAATGTACTAGTAGGTCAAGTACATCGGCTCTTCTTTTGGTCTGTATTAGCTACAGAATATGGAGAAGAAATAGAGATAGCCCTCGTCATTTTACATTTTGCCCTACAGCTGTAATTTGGCCAGTCAAAAGCACGAAGAACACAATAGCCTGTCATATAATTGGATCTTTTTTCTTTTTTTCTGGTTAGGAAGGAGAGATTGGACAGAACAGCAGGAACCTTATTTATAGCTGAAACAAGAGAAGGAAGAAGCTTCTTCTAGTTGTCTTCAATTCAAGATCAATTAAGCATGTTTTAATCCTTTGAAAGCTCTTTTGTGAAGCTTTCCTGCATTCCTGTGACTTCAGATAAAATGTCTGTCAAACATTGTTGTTAAAATAGCTGAAGAGAAAGCAATGAACAGCACAGTCAGGTGCTCCTTGGGAATCACTCCTGTGGTCCTTTAGTACAGTCTCACTTATAGAATATATCTGTACTGCAGAGCTGGGTATATTATACCAGACTCTGCCTCTCCCATGCAATAAGAGTGACCATTCTGTTGGGATAAAAGCTCAGTTGGGTGTAGTAATACAGCTGAAGCAAAGCAACAACAACAACAAAAACAACAACCAACAAACAAAAATTAACCAATGGCATAAAATCCAGTTCTGGAAAGGAATCTAGATAAAGAAAAAAAAAAAAAAAAAAAAAAACAAAGAGGAGATTCATTGAAGACCTAAATGAATCAAGTAAATTCAGGCAAACATGGTGAAAAAAATAGGAGTTGGAAGAGTCAATCTTAAGTCATTGGCTTAGTGTCCAGTTATAAAACCAGAATGGTTGTGATCTGACCTTTTCTTGTGGTCTTGGCTTCCTAGATAAAGAGAAGCACCAGCCTGGGGTAACTGGGAGGAAGGGCAGAAGGAATGAAGAACGTAATCGAGAACAGCGTGCTCGGAACTATTTGCAGTCCCTCTTGTAGCTACTGTGGCTTGTGCTGTGATATACTCATTCCTTTAAAATACCAGGCAACATGTTGCACGAGGTGTGTATTTAGAGGCAAAAACAGTTAAAATAGCTGTGCTTCAGCATTCATGCCCAAGCTTATGCGCTCTACCATGTGTGATTTCCCACATATGTGCTCTACCATGTGGAGTTTTGTTATTTAGATCAAGGAGAAAAAATTGTCGGTAGAGCCATGGTAATCTGCTTTTAAAATAGCTTATCAGCCGACTGTACCAACTCTGCCCATGGGATGAATACAGACTGCCTACAGAGCTGGAGGCTCCTAGGAATGTTGTCTGGTTGCCTAATGTTTAGACTGGTGAGCACTTGACATTTCCTAAGCTTTTATGCATTCCTCAATTAACTTCTGGCAGTGGCTGGACAAGATGTAAAACAGCAAAATTTTCTTCCTGTTCTCTCACAATCGTGAGAACAGACATGTGGGCCAGAAAGAAACCGTAGCATATTTCCTGTCTGGACAACTGGGGAGCAGGATATTTGGGGATGCTTGTGGAGCGAAGCTACATCTCAGTTCATGGGTAGCTCATGTTGCTCTTGTGCATTGTTCCTGCATGGGCTCTAGGTTGGTACTTTCTGTCTGTAATAGTACATAATATTTTCCAGCAAGAGATTGAAATCTCTCACAGCCTGCTCTAACTCAGATAAGTTCCCTGCTTTCTGTTGAGGCCATTCCTTCCCACGGGCTGTTGTTCGTCATTCTAAAATCTAAGGTCATAAATTCTCCTACTTTTTTTTTTTCCCCCCCTTTTTTTTTTTTTTTTTTTTTAAGAACCACTCCAGTCCTTATTGATTAGATTGTTTCCTTGAAGGCAAAAGGTCTTTCTTTTGCAGTCAAATAGCCTATTAGAGAACCAATTAAATAGGAGGAAGTTCCAAAGAAGATATCTAGTTAGTGGAAAAGATCCTGTTATAGTTCATGCTAAAAATTCTGTGTTTTAATGATGTGAAATGAAATCATTTAATAAAGCAGTATGGAGCTGCTCTATATGGAGTCAAACTTGTCTCTGAACAAAGGAAATCTAATGTAGAGTTGTAATACTAGCAAGGATTATCACTCCCTTACTAAGTCTCTGATAAATGTTCTTCCTTTATAGGGAAATTCGCTGCTGTGCTAACTTCATTTGTATTTAATATTTCAAATAAATATTACATGTTGGGTAATTTCAAGTTATAATAAAAAACAGCCCCTACCTTCACCCTGCATAAAATCCATCTATAATCCCCCTAATAAAAAAATAGGGATAAATAGTATTCTTGTATTTTCAATTAGATTTTCCAAATGATGAGCTTTTCAGACAGCAATTTTCTTCCTAAAATGCCTACTACGTAAAAGCATTTCTCTAAACTCCTCAAAAAATTATTTCCAGAAAAGTTTTTCAATAATTTGGTTAAACAATATTAAAAATACTCAATTACTATCAAGGATGTATCCTTCCTTTGCTGCCAACAAATTCTGATTTTTATTATTACTATTTTATGATCTTCAAAATCAGTGGCAACATAAGCTTGGAAATACTATGGAGAAAGAGAGGGAGAGAAAGATCAGCCAGCATCTGGGAGTGCTTCATTTAATATTTACCTTTATGAGCATCTGCTGCATCATTCTGCTGGAGTCAGGACCTTGATGAAAAGTAAAATACAAGAGGATCATCTTTGTAAATTGAGACTTTTAATTAATAACCTATGTAAATAACTCACAAAAGCATACTTCTGGCAGCAAAATTTCATCTAGAATGAATTTGAATCAAGTGCCTAGGTTCAACAGGTAACATTTTTCCCTAAAAATATATGATAAAATATGAATGTGTAGAGTCCTTCCTATTGTTCCACATGGAGTAAGAGGAAGAGTATTAATATGACATGTCTTCAAAAAAACAGTACAGATACCCTTCCCTTATTAAGGCTTCTACCTTTCCAAGAAATATGGTTATTAATTGACTATAAAAAGACCATGATTTCATGGATGTTATTTGTATTCCTGAAGGCTAACACCACATGGTTCACTGAGTTGTCTCCAAAAGGGGCATGATATGGAGCTGGAAGAAGAAAGAACAAAATTGCAAATTTTAGTTTGGTGCTAGGCAAGTTAGAGACAGTGCAGGCCTGCATCAAATAAATGCTTCAGTTGGATCTGCATCCTCCTGGATGCCTCATCTCCCTCTTAACAGAGCTGAGAATGGTTTTACTTTGCCATATAGGATCTCGGAAAGTTTCTTGGGAATGTTAGGTTTGGGGTAGCTGCAAGAAGGAGCCGCACCAGTTAGTCACATACCCCGGATGGTGGCTCGCCTTTTGCACATAGCTCTTCCACCTTTGTCTCCGCCTTCTGCAATGTGTTTGACATCTGTGGGTGTGTTCCCATCAAGGGACTGTCGTTTTCACTACTTATTCCTTTCTAACTAGATGGTCAGCATAAAATGCCAATGTCCTTGTTGGTCAATCTCTTAGATTCTGTCCTAAATGCTGGCAGCAGTTGTTACCTGGACTATTACTATCTTCTGGCCACTTACCTCAGTTGTGCTATGAGGAAACAAAACTCTTAAGAGTTCTTCCATGCTTCTTTGTTCTTTTCCTACACATACTTGAACCACTAGAGCATTGCCAATATAGCCCAAAACTTTTGGGTAAGCCTCTCCCATAACAATTACTTTTGATTTGTTTTCCCAGTACGTAACAAAACTATGTAATAGGTGAGAGCCGAGCAGGTGTATTTGAGGTCTAAATCACCTGAGCTATTTTTTTCATGTAAGCTTCACTATGTGACAGTAAGAGATTACATATTTCTTTCTTATGAAACTCTGAGGGGTTTTCAATGGATAGTCTGCAAGTCCTGGAGGCACCTGAAACAAGGACTACACAAGTGCTGCCTAAAAAATCCCAAGCTCATATATATATGATATATAGTGAGTTACAGATAAGGCATTTCTAAAAAACATCTACAGCAGTAGTGAAGAATGTTTATGTGACCACAGAATCACTGGTTGCTGCTAGTAAAGACAGCAGACATCATATCCTCAAATTACATTTACTCTTGGATGTTTTGCAGTCCTTCGCAGAAAGCTCTACCCTTCCCTGGCCTTCCCATAGCCAGCCAGCACAAAGTGGGGCCAAGCAGTCTTTTTTTTAATTTTTTTTTATTGCAAAGGAAACACACCTGTGGTCCTTCTCTTTCCTGCTGGTCTCTTTTTAGTTAATGTTTCTTCCCCAGTCACCTGCTGACCTTTGCTTTACAGAACAGCTGACTTCAGTGAGGACATGCTAAATAGAGCTGTGACAAAAATAGCCTGCACGTATCCCATCTCTAGGCTATTGCAAGGCAAGAAAGCTATGGAGCATTCACAGAGAAAAACAGAATACTTGATATTCAGATTAGATATTTGATATCACAAAATATTTATTTGGCAAATTATTAAAAATTGTGGAGGTGGTTCCTATGCACACTATATGAAATGATAGGCAAAAAAGCAGCAATAATGACTGGATAATCACTATAGTTCTCTGATATCCAGACTGCCTTTGTTTCAAGCCTTTGATATGATAATCAGACCCGTCTTTCTGCAAAGAAGTGAAGGTTCTTCATTGGAATTAATATTCATAACTGGAACTCTTCTAGTACCCAAGTACCATGCAGCGTGACATATCAATATGACAGCTGAAGGGGTACTTATTATTCATCAGTACTGACTTTTTAAGTGAGTTTGCTGTCTTTTGTGGGGGTAGGTTGGGAGTGGGAAGGTTATTTGTCAAATAGTATCATTTAAAATCAGATTTGTAGGTGTCTCTCCACTAGAGAATGAAACAATCAAAACAGGCATGTTAGCAATCACCTGTCAAATGAAGCTGAGTCATATGAATCTCAAAAATGATCAAGTTTAATATAAACTACATTATAATCTGTTTTTAGATGAACAATTGCCCACTTGAAAAATTTCTGGATTTCTAATGAATGACAAAAAGAAAAAAAAGGACCCCATAAATTTCATAATCTGATTTTGTTTTCATCAAGAGGAACATTTCAGAAAAGTTTTGAGTATGGTTCAACCTTGTGATCAGTTTAAAAGCAATGCGTACAGCTGCGTGTGAATATCAATCAAAAAATTCATATTTTAAAAATAATAAAAGGATCTGATTCCCTTAAGAAAATATTTCTAGTATATTTGAAAAGCTTAAAAGAAACAAACATTTTAGAAGGATTTGGTCAGGGCTAGATCATTTATTATTCATAAAGATAAAACAATTACTCATCAAGCTTTGGTAAGGCAGAATCTATGTAGAGAACAGTTGGCATTTCATTAACAATCATTATGCCTGGCCTTGGGCTGTAGTATGTATTTACTCACATTACATACTCTATGTTCCCCGTTTGCTTGGTGCTTATAGAAAATTACCTGTGGCAGAGGCTAAATTAATTATAAGGCCTTGAGTTCAGGTATGCAGGTAAGCGTCTTGCTATGGAAGGACACGTGTCCCAGTCTCCGTCACTGCTGGGATCTGCCTGTGCCGGCTGGTCTGAGGCAGTGCCCAGGAGCGCAAAGGGAAAGGAGACACTTTGCAGGGCACTTCTGCAAAAGCCAGCAGCCAGACACTGGATTCACATCAAATTAACTTCCTGTGCCAGGTCAGTATGCAGAGCAGCTTGTTGACTTTCTGCCAAAAAGCTCAATTTCTTTTTCAGATTGCGGCACTTATTTATAAAGGTGAGCAGTATACACAACCTGAATGTATAGCTGAATTATTATTCTGCCAGTAAAATGCAAAAATGTCTGAAAAAAGGTACATTCTTATTTATTTAGCATGCTTTTATAAAAAGCATAAAAACCTTTGCTTTCTTTTTTCTTTTTTTCTTCTTTCTTTTTTCTTTTTTTTTTCTTCTTTCTTCTTTCTTTTTCCTTGTCTGTCTTTCTTTTTTTTCTATTTTAGCTAGGGAGTTTTCAGGTGGATTATTTCCCCCTGCTATTTGGCTGAGAAAATGCAATAAACAGAAAGCAACAAGATCGTGGGTGTAGGGTGCAGATAAGGTAGAATGATGATAAAATATTAGACTTCCTCCTCTTACATATCTTTTAATTTATTTGATACCCTATAACACACCATGGACCTTGCAAAGACTATAAATTTAGCCACTAGATTTTAACCACAGCAGAAAGGAACTTTATATAAAAGTGGATGATTCATTGAGGATGCAATTTAAGACCTTACTTAGGGATAAAAGTCTCCACAAACAATTTAAAATTAGTTACCCACCGAAGGAACTTTGAAAACCTAGCATAAGAATATGAAAGTACAAGTTCACTGTTTGCTTTCTACTCTGAGAGGTTTTTTTTTTTGTTTTGGTATTTTAAATCCAATTAAATTTTTTTTTTTTGCCTTTTTTAAAGCATAGAAGTTTGAAATTTTGGACTGCTTCTTTTTGAAACAATGATTTCTACTTAGTTTTGATATTGGAAGTGGAGTTTTTAGAGAGGGTCCAGCGTAGAGCCACAAAGATGATAAAGAGACTGGAGCATCTATCGTATGAGGAAAGACTGAGTGAGCTGGGCCTGTTTAGCCTGGAGAAGAGAAGAGTGAGAGGCAATCTGATCGATATGCAAAAGTACCTGCAGGGTGAATGTAGGGAGCCAGGGACAGGGCAAGAGGTAATGGGTGCAAGTTGAAACACAGGCAGTTCCATCTCCATGTGAGGCAGAACTTCTTTGCTGTGAGGGTGCCAGAGCCCTGGCACAGGCTGCCCAGAGAGGCTGTGCAGGCTCCTTCTCTGCAGATCTGCCAGACCCGCCTGGCTGCCGCCCGGTGCCCCGTGCTCTGGGTGTCCCTGCTGGAGCAGGGAGGCTGGACTAGGTGATCTCTAGAGGTCCCTTCCAACCTCAACCATGCTGTAGTTCTGTGATTCTGAGATTTTTATTTCAGACACTGCAGATGACTGGTGATTCTTACCCTAATATGGAAGTAAAAGAATTTAACTGGTTTTCTGATTTTATGTATATAGTTCTCAGAAAGTGCTTCAAGATTTGGAATAAATGTTGTCATGATCAAATGGCATCTGATAAAATGTAGCTGTAATGACTCATAGGACATTTTTAATTTGCCCTGAAGTAATGTCTTCTCCTGGTTGCTTAAATTCTGTGCCTGGACCTACCCAAGACTCTCATCAAGGCTGACAAATTCAACTCTACCTCAAGCCTGCAGCATAGTGGTTACCCTACCCTAGTTTTGCCATCACATACATCCTCCACAGGCAACATCTGTGTGGACACTGAAGGCTATGTCACCTGTCAGTGACACTCTAGACACTGGATTAAGAAGAATACTCAATGTTCTGCCATGAAGACATGGTTTCTTTTGGTACCTTGAGTATCCAGAATGTTAGGTCAGTCTTTTTTCAGATCACAGAAAAGGTTCCTCTGTTCTTTTGTGGAGCAGAGTTGAATAACGCTTAACATAATGACCATCTGATTCCCATAAAGGTTCCTGGATGTCAATTAGACCAGATTTATAATGGCTTTCTACTAAGGACCAGATCAACAGGAATTTAGGCTCCTAACTTCTGCTGAGACCATGAAGACTGGGTGCTACTAACAGATTTGGTGCTGTACTAACACGTGTAGCTTCACACTCAGCAGGCAGACAAGAAGTTGCCATTTGCCACAGCTTGTCCGAGAGACCTTTGGCCGAGACTGGGCTTATGCACTTATTGCTGCCTCTGGATTTCCCTTTTATTCCATGGGTGCTGCCAACATCCTCATCCTTCCTGAAGACTCAGATATCAAATTTCAAAGTTGATAGGATGAACACACAGACAGGGATCCTGCCAATGCAGTGGAAATAGTGGACGGCAGTTGGTGACTTGCCCCTTGCCCATCACTCTCCCAACCAGGTACTCATCACACCACAAGCAGAATTGGATCTAACCTGTCTCTGTTCTTTAAAACCGGGGTGGTTACGAGAAGGTGAATTGTACATAGACAATCTGCTCTACCTGGCCAGGAATGCATTAGCACTCAAGAAGTACCATTTTAGAGATCTTGAAGAAAATTCTAAGTTAGGATGCCTTATACATTTAAATAGGCAAGTTTTTCATGTGTACTACTGAACTGCTCACTGTACTCCTGTACTGGAGAAAATTGCCAAGAATAGCTAAAAATATTTGAATAACTGAGTGAGACTGCGGAGGAGGGAGAATAAAACCAAATAAACCAATTATCCTTGAATCTGATGATTGTGATATTAAACTGGCTTGCCTTTTGTAGGACGGTTGGAGGAATGTGTGACATTAAGTGGCAGACACCAGATGGCTCCACCTCATTAGAAATCAGACTCTACCTGAAAAGGAGGAAGGAGGTAGGTAAACCTTGCAGGGAAGTACTCTGAGCACACTGTACTTTGGAAATAGGACAGCATGGACCCTAAAATTGATTTAGTAAATTTGCACTTTGTTTGATATACTTACAATTATATCCGGGGGATATGAAAAAGGAAGAGATTAAATTAATTGAATAATATAATTTGATGGCTGAACAGGATAAGAAAGTCAAAGAGGGAGCAGTCTGAAACTTCAGGAGATATGCAAATTTCTGGTTTAAGAGTCATATTGGACCTACTTGACCTATTAATCTGTCTTGGCAGATAAAGGTTCTGCCAAATTTAATATTTCATTACTATTATTTTTAATTTAGCTTTTATGGTTCTGAAGACATCTTCTGAATGTGGAATACTCTTGTGCAATCTTAATGACTCCCAGGGAAAATAATATGGAATATAAAAAACAGTAAAAGACAATTTACTGATTGACTATACAACAGAAAATCAGGCTTTTGCTCTCTTTTGATATTAAGGATGAAACAAACCTATCTTGGTATGTACATGACATCTATCCTATTTATTTCCCTTTATAGTGGGTATGATGGAATGGAGGACAGTAGACATGCTATCAGTTTTAGTATTGTTTTTGTGAAAAATTAAGTGGTTTTCTAACACCAAGGTCAAGGAAACAAAACCAAGACCTGGGAGAGTTAATAAAGAGGTTTTCCATAGAGCACAGGAGTGAGCAATTTTAAGGAAACTCCATAGTTACAAATATTAGATTGCTCCTTGTCTGAGTGACTGAGCCCAGTGACAGAAGACATGTAGAGAAGAACAAATCAGCCCTAAATTGAGAGTGGCTGTTACACAAGCAGCAAATTTCTGTTTGAGTTCATACTTCTTGATTTATAAGCATTAAACACCTGGATAGGAATAATACTGTCATCTTCTCAATAATATATGTTTTATTAAAACTTTGCTAGGGCACAACTCATCCTAAGCTGAACAATTAGTTCTTTAGAAGTATGCGTGAAAGAACATGCTCTTATCTCTGAGCAGTGAGGTGGATCTGAATTAAAGGAAAAGGAATTGAGAGAAATCAACTGGACCATTAAATTGAGTCACTTTGTCCTCACTTAATTGAATCAGCTGGCAGTCCTCCTAAAATACCCCTGCTCACCAGCACTTGGCTTTGAAAACCGGTCTTGCACGGCAGCATGGAGGATCTGGAATTCAGCACCCAGCCTCAGGCAGAGAGGCACTGAGTGGCTTGCGCTCAAAGTCCTTTGCATTCAGAGGTTAAACACAAACTTCAAAAGGATCGTTACAGAAAAGTGACCAGTGACAGCAGCCACTAGACATATGTATAAGAGACTCTATCCGGTAAAACATGGTTGCATGTAATAATATAACATTAATAAGAAATGTTGATGTCTTGCTTTTGAGCATTTTGTTGAGACATCTGTCACAGAAAAACTCAGTCACTGAGGCAAAATTCATAATTGAAAGAAGACTCTAAAAGAGGTGATCTTTGCTATTTTCTTCTGCCTTTCCATTTTAGAAGGTTGAGTATTTTTCTGGTTGTCCAGGCTCCTTAAAATTTTACATTTAGGAGTTCCTTAATATTTTACAGTAGTTTACATTCCTTAATCATTCAAATATGAAAAGAACTTACATATTTGTTGTTGAAACAGTCAGAAAAATAGTAGTGGATCTGCCTGCAAATGTAGAATGTTCTTTGCAATTTGAATTTGCATATCTACAAATCAGTCACCTTTTTTTCGCCTGGCTGAGAGAGATTTGGTAGACTACCCACTCTGTCTTTGATACAGAACAAGAGTTCATGCAGAGCTCCTCAGCTGGACCTGGACAGAATTTCTATTGCTAGAACTGGTACTCAAGGCACCAAAAAAAAAAAAAAAAAAAAAAAAAAAAAAAAAAAAAAGATTAATTTCAAATATCAGACAAGGGCATTTTAATTGGTAAATATCTACTGTTTGTAAAACAAATAAATTTGTATAAAGATTATATAATACTCGCTCTCCTTTTTCTGAGTACTATCATATCTTTAAATTAATGAAATTAGTTATACTTGTTTTAAAAACCAACATTCAATATAAAATACTTTTCCCCAGAAGACTACTTGCAAATATCATAGCTTTAAATTTGGTCCTCTTTAAAAATACATGTAAATATTCCATCACAGGTAGATTTTAAGGACTAGAAAAAGTAAATTTATATTCTTAAATACAGGTATCATAAGACAGAATAATAAATATGTTATCATAATTTTTACAATTATATTGCAAGAGAAAGTCTCCCGAGTAGCCTATCTGCATATAAAACTTTCACTGACCTTCTGTGCATCTGAGACTGACTCTGACAAGAGAACCTATCCCAGTACATTTCAACAAGTTAAATTTAAATTCATTATGCCTTACTTATGTTAGCTTTTCAAGTTGATACTTCTGTCTGAGCCCTAAAGATAAGCATGAGTTTCTCCAAATTTTTCATTCCCTCAGATTATTTTAATGATTTTATAACAGATGTTACTGCCCCACAAATGTAATCTTACCTCTCTCCTTAGACAGTGACAACTAGAAAAGCACAGTCTCTAGCCTTTGTGTTGCTAATTGCCTAGGTGTGATAGGTGCAATCTTTTCTTATCCTGAAAGATATGCAACAATTTCTTAACCTTTCTTATGCCTGAAACAGTCTTCAGAAATTAGTTGAAGTCACTGGGCATATTCTCACTGTTCCCAGTGAACTCTGAATTTTGTAGGAACCATTTCAGCTTCTACTTCTCCTATTTAAGCCCAAAATATATAACTGACTTTTATAAAGATGGACAGATGATTATACAGTACTATGTATTCTAGGACTCAGAAACTTGTAGGGTGAACTGTGGGCTTTTAAATTCCCCAGTGAAAACAGAAAATCTGATAAGATGGCTGAAAAATATTTAAATCAGAATGTAGCACAAAATTAATATAAATTACACTCCCCAGAAGAGTGTTTGAATAGGCAGATACTGTAGCAGGTAGCTCCGTTGGATTGCTTATTACAGAATAAATGATAGCATCAAAAAGTAATACAGCTCAACGATACAGGTCATTGACTTAGACATCTCTACTGGGAATGATTAAAGTGGCATTTAGCTTTACTGGTCGACTCTCTAGGGCACTGCAAACCATCACATCAATACAAATCTGCTTAGCTACTCACAGAAAGAGCGACGTCACAGAAGCATAAATAAGTTACTGCCTCACAGCAGTAGCACAGTGGGAGACAAAGCAAACCAGCTAATCAGGCCACCTCCGATTTATGTTGCATTAAGAAATGCTATCTTGACAATCGGTCAGGCCACTGGAGTCTCATTTTTATGCATGGCTGAAGAAGCATAACTGCTGCTAGTCAAAGCATGAATTTTTAAAAAGGCACCTATGAAAAAGTAACATAAAGGATAACACAAGAGATGCTGGAGGGTCATCTATAGATATCTCAAGTGTGTCAAGAAACACTGCTAGGGCTCTTTTTGCCTGTGGATACATAAGTAGCGTGTTGTATTTAATTGAACTTTATTTCTACCTCAGCAAGAAAAACTACAGTGTAATTACCAATAATTCTGAATGGGCTGTATCTCTTCAGGCAAGGACAAGATCTAAGACATTACTCAGCTCATGTATGATATCATTTCTGGTAACAAGACTCAGCGGAACCGAGAGCTAAATTAAACCTCAGGCCTGATCAACTTTATATACAGGAAGGTTCTGGATTAAAAGACATGCTACTTTTTTTACTTTTTTTTTTTTTTTTTTTTTTTTGCAAGTTTTGTATCTAAATCAGAGAAGTTAAATCAAGTGTGTGCTTTTAGGACAATGAATGACTATTTTTCTCTGTTATTCTTTGAAAAAAAATTAGGGAGATTCTTCTCACTTCAAAGTCTGACCTAGTTAAAGAATACTATTGGTTTCTCTTCTGTGATATAACATTTGCATAGAAATACTAAGCGGAATGAGGTACTTCTTAAAAGCGACATATAGAGAGACAAATGAATACTTATGCAACAGAAAAATCCTTAAGAAATCTGTTGTAATTTTCATTTTCATTCACGGCTCTTTGTCCACATTTAAATCACTGAACCTGGAGTTTTGCAGTAGAAGACCAAAGGCCTTTTTATCCTTTTTTGGGGGGATCAGAAAGATGATGTTCCTTTAAAGATAAAGGGAAAAAAACAGTATGTATGTTAGAGTTAAAAAAATATATATATGTTTTTGATAATGGACCAAAATACTTTTTCCAAGTAGTATATACTGCTCTTGCAATCACACCAATGGTAAAGGGCAATAAGAATAGTCAGCTTGCACCCGAGGCATGATAATTGGTGAATATAAGCAAATGAACAAGAAGTAGGGGTTATATTTAGAAAGTATGAGTTATATGATGTAGGAAGAATTAAAATTTCTTGGACATAAATCTTTCTGCTGCCACTGAAATTTGAATTGTGAAAATGCCAATTTTTCTGCACTTGAACAATCCCAGATGTATTAAAAGGATGAGACCTGTAAATAAGTTTTTTTCTGAACTGATCCTTGCAGGTCTGTAGCAGATGATTAACTTTCACAAGTAAAAACAAGCTTCATGAGCATAAGAGATGTTTTTTAGATAATTTGAAGCATTCCATACTCTGTGATGCAATGGGGAAAAAAATATGCACATACGGAAGACTCTTGTCTATGCACAGGTCTATGCATCCTGCTGCAGTAAGACCAATGTAGAATGCTAATGACTGCTGTGCCACTAGGAGATATTTTGATCAAGTCTGCCATGTAATCTGATTCCAGTATATTTGGCCTGTGCAGATAGAAGAAAAAAGTTATTTGAAGCAGAGTTTTCACTGGGTTCTGTGAAAAGGTTCTTGGATGTCTTTCCTCTCTGTGAAGGTATGGGTGAGTGGCTCAGTAGATCTGCAGAACTCATGCCTGTGTGTTAATTAACAGTATGCACATTTGTTATTGGTTTATTTTGCAACTGTGATGAAGTAAAATAAATACGGCCAGCTATCACATCTCAACTGATGGGGAATAAATATACTTTTTATTCCTACTGCATGGTAATGATGTAATGTAATATGATTCCATCATGTTAGTTTTTTGTTTTGTTTGCTTTTCTCCATAAGTCTTATTTGGCAAAGGATTGTGCATCTGTTTAATTTTAGATTTAATTTTAGTAAATCTATTTGTGTTTCTGCCAACAAGTACAAATGTAAGGTTTTGTAAATTTTTGTAGCCTTAGGTTTGAGGCTGTTTAAGATATAACGGTATAGTTAGAAGATAAAGCATATTTCTGGGGCTCTTCTAAATTTTTATAAATAAGGATGTGCTACCTAGGACAGTTTAGCTGAATTTCAGTTTATGTACCTGAATAATACCTAATCTTTAAAAATTCATTTAGACAGCAAGAACTCTGAATAGTAATTGTAATTTCACATCAGGTCTGTCTCTGCATCATTACCAAATACCTTATTCCCCACTACTCGGTACTTCCTGCGAAGCAGGCAGAACTTATGCTCTCTGAGCAGTACCATTAATTTCTGTTTTGACAGTCTCTCTGGTGTTTATTGTAAACATTTCATTGAGGAGTGAATAATTATTTTCACCCAGGGAAATTATGGGTTGATCTCTGATCTGTAATTTCATATTAGTAAAACATAACATTGACCTATGAAAAGTCATAAATTCTTAGGTGTTTTTCTACCATTACCTAATATACAACTCTTTCCTCCAAAAAGCAATCACAGCAAAGATATAGAGATAGAAATTCACTGCAGCATGCAAATAGTTTGAGAATATAGTTATAGAATGGAAACATGGTGAACAGATTCATCTGCATCTGTGTTTATAGTGGAGTACTGTAAATGAATACAGGATGCATCAAATATGCCAGTTTGGCAGCTGTAATTTTAAATGAAATTGAGCTGACACATCAAGAAGCCGGTCACTATGCAAAGAGAGTTTCCACTATAGGAAGATAATTAAAGTAAATACAAAGACCTGATTTCAATCAGGTTAAAAGGTACAATAGAGAAGGGAAAATTTTACTAAACCTTTTTTAAAAAGTATACTAGAAGATGCTGAGATAATTCCTCTGCAGATTTTGAAAAGCTCTGGATGCCATGATCAGAAAAATCTAATCTCCAAGGAGGAATAAGCAACCCCTCTTAGATGTTGGTGTGAAGAACGCACTTTGTGTCAGACTCTGTGTCCTGACAGTCTTTTGAAAAACAAATACGTAAAACCAGTTGAAAAGCAGTGTAATTTAGCTTTGTGTCAGCACTTCCTGTCTACTGCCATATTACTTCTGGCTGGACCTGTGTGGAGGAAGGCCTGACAAGCACCACATTTCAGTGTATGAGATAGCTGTGCCCTGCAGTTGGACCCTGCTGCACTGATCCAAATTTGAGCTAAACAAATTAGTCTTGGCAAGGAGGTCAATGGGTGGTAGTGGCAGAGCTCCGCATGGGCCAGTTGCCTCAGGTTTGGGCCACCTTCTTAGATTTGTTTTGCTACCTGTGCAGGGTACCATGCTGGTATGGGGCTAAGCAACTGCCAGTTTAAAGCTAGCTTGGATATGTCTTCATTAAACTGTGGTCACAGTGACTGGAATTCATCCTTGACCAAGCACTGAAACCTGCATCTGAGCTAATCACCCGATGCCCATGAGGTTATTAGTCTCCATTATAGTCAATGGAGAAAAATGGCCACTTTAGGGCACAATTTGTCTTATCCTAAAGTAGCCTTTTGGAGATAGGTGAGGTGAATGACATGCTGCAAGTGCCTCTCTCAGTCTGTCCATTACTGCAGCCTTGGTGCATATATCTGCCCTGAGGACAAGTCAGAGCCGATGAGGTGAATCTTCCCTCCCTGTCCCCAGGGCAAGTGTGCACAAGACAGAGGTGCAGATCCTTATGGGGATGTTGCAGTTTGAAAGCCGTGGTGGTGGGGGGGAAGGAGATATCAAAGACTGTGTTAGCTATACGCCTGACTGACAATATCGGATTCACGAGCAGTCTGCCGACCATAGGTCCGATCGCCTTCCTAGGAGCGAACCGAGTTCCCAAACAGTGTGATCAACTATAAGCTCGACTCTGGCAGTACTGGATTCATGAACGGTCTGTCCACTGTAGGTCCGATCACCCCTTCAAACAAGTAGCCAAGCTCACAAACAGCATGATTTTTTCAAATGCAACATTTACAAAGCAGGTTTTGGATGTCAGTACAGGAAATTCTCTACTACAGTGGGGGGGTTTTAGCCAGCTCTGATGTGTGAATGTGCAATCACCACTCACCCCAAAGATGGGAGAGGGCTCTGCCTCTCGAGTCTCCTCAGGCGGCGTCCCGACCCGAGGGGAGAAAAGCGGAGATCAGCTCGTCAACTGACCCAGGAGTTACGATGGAATCTTCCCTCCTTACGTCTTAGTTTCCTCAAGCGGAGTCCCAACCCGAGGGGAGGAAAGGGGGATCAGCCCGTCGACTGATCCACAGTTTATGATGGAGTCTTCCTTCCTCACTTCTGAGTCTCCTCAGGCAGCGTCCCAGCCCGAGGGGAGGAAAGGGGGATCAGCCCGTTGACTAACCCCGGAGTTACGATGGATTCTTCCTTCCTCTTCCTTTTCCTCCTTAGTTCACCTTTTATACTTTTCTTTACATTCAGGTGGAGCTTGAGTGACTATAGTCGTACTTATTATTGTTATTGATGGGTGCAAAAGTCTCTCGCTTTCATTTAAAGGTACAGTCAATTGAAAATCCAGAGCGCACACTCAGTGAGGAGCGGTCGTACCTCGGGGGCGGGTAACTTTGGGGATGGAGGTGCGTTTGGACATTATAATGAGCTTATAATGAGCAAAGCTCAAGCAAAGTTCATCCGAAAGGAGTGATTTGCCACCCTTGCTGCCTCAGCACCGGACATGTTCTCGTGTATCTCCCTCGGACAGCTCCTGTGCGGCTGATCAGCGGCCCAGTACAGGCAGTGCAACAGTTTGGCCACGGTGTCTTCGCTCCCCTCCACCCTCCGTTACCCCCCTCTGCAGCTGCGGGGAGGGCAGATTGTGGTGCCTGGGGAACCGTGGAGGAGCAGAGTCCAGGCCTGCCAGCCATCCTGGAAGTGGCATCTGTGCCTCACTCCAAGCAACCTTCTGTAGTGCCATAACTTCTGTGAGGGCCCGGTGTTTCTCTAAGTTTCCCCTTTTCAAGCAATTCTTCCACAGGGCATAAATGGCAAAGTAAGTTTTTTTACATGAAAAAGGCAAAGTAATGTTGAGGTTAAGTTTCATATCTCAGGAAATGAGAAGTGTAGAGTCCACAGATTGATTCATAAGAAATTAATACTGAGTAAAGACTTTCTAAAAAGTATTCATATTCCATTTTACCTGCTTACAAATGATTTTCAGTAGCTGCCGCAATTGGTGTATATTGAACATGTTTTTTCCCATGTTTTCTTTCTTTCTGTATGTGAGATGATGCAGTAAAAAAATAGGACTTCAACTGAGCAGTGTCTGAGACTAGGGCAACCCTTGGCACTTGAAGCCCTTCTTAGTACAGAGACACATGAGAATTGGTGCTTGGTACTGAAGAATAAAACCCCACATTTCCTTTTAGTGATCAAAATTGTTGGGCCTTTATAAAATATAGAGGGTCTCTTTAGATTTCATTTAGTGTATTCGAAGGCTTCACTTGAAGATAATTTTTGCAGAAATTTCTACTTAAATCTATCAGATTGCTCTTCAGATCAAGAACACTTGCTGTTTCACGTAAACAAGGAGTCCTGTTTCCAGTTTCCTTGAACAGATTTTCTGTTTTCAGAAATTTTCCTGAGTAAATTGTCCTGTTAATTGCTTCCAAGAGTTGTTATTCCAGTAACTCTGAGTTCAAACCCATATTGCTCTGTTGTACTAATGGTATATCAGCATATCCACCTCACTAGTACTTATATGCTGTTACATGTTCATGAGAGTAATGTTTTATTTTCTTAAAACGAACCTCATGCTCCTGCCTCTCTGCTCTGCTTCCTCCCTTCTGCTTTTCGCTCCTGCCTCCCTGGCATTTATCCCTTCCCATGGGCCTCAGGCATGTTCTGTTACTGGTTTGCAATGTTTCTAGATGCTGCTTTGTGTGCCTGTCCCTTGTTCCTGTCCCTGCCATGAGTCATGTTGCATGGGCAGCTGGTGATTGCACCGCCTCCTGTGGTCACTGGAAGGTTTTCCCTGTGTTTGAAATCAGCTTATTTTACTTGGGGAATTATTTGCAATGCAGCTTGCATTCAACAGACCGGTTTCTCCCTCCATACTTTTCCATTCTCTTCCCTCTAGGGTGTTTGCTTCAGGTAAAATGACAGTGGAGCCGAATAGTTTTCACCAGGTTGTTTTGGAGCTTGTGACTTCAAGCCTGGGAGAGAGATAATGGAAAACACGGCACTGCACCGTTTTATTTCTATTTTAGTAAAATTGATAGGGATATGAACGAGAATCAACATTTTTTCTGGTTTTCAGAGTCATCAGTTCTTTCAAGATTTTATATAGAATGGTAAACTCCCTTGTTTTGCATGAATAATAAATGACCCGTGTTTATCTCTAAAAAAAAGTTACTTTTATTTGACATTTAATCATGTTTAATTCAAAAGGAACAATTTCAGGTTATAAAATACCTTATGTATTACACATATTTATAATGATTTACATTAGAACACTTTGATAATTTCTGGGAAAAGGTTGCCTATGTTCAGAGGCTTTCTATCTTGCATATAAATTCTCTCCTATATTTCTCTCTCTGTATAAAAATATGCACTCGGCACTAGAGAAACAGAAGCAGAAAAAAAGCAATCTTTGTCTTATCAGCTGAACATTTGGTGGCCTGTTTTCATCACCAGCATTTAAGCCCTGAAGGCCTCCTATAGGTGATTTTCAAGAAAAGCTTTTGAACTAACTCTCATCCTCTTCTATTCACAGCATGATATACACCACAGGAATAGAGTTTCAGTGGAGTGTAGAGTATACTTTTAAAGTTATTTGAAATATATATATTTTTTATTTTTCCTTACCTCTAAAATTGAGTACCTTCACTACCACCTGGCCAATTCCGCAGACAGCCATAAAAAAAAATCTCAAAAAAAAACCCTGAAAAACCTTGCTCTATGCTAAAATAAGCAAAGTATTCTGTCTCTTTTATTTTGGTACTTGGCTAGAAAAAAATGATTGATGGGTCTCATTGGGAAGCTAAGAAAATGCCTTCCTCAACAGTATAAAAGTTACTTTTGAGGTCTTGCAGATCCATAAGATATCATTTTTTAAATTCACATGCTTAAAATATTTTTTTTAAAAAGTAATAATCATTTCAAATTGAAACGTTGTTCTCTAGAGTATGGACTCACTGTTATATTTTAGGGAAATTTCAACATTTTTAATGCAAAAAGTGGTAAGGAGATCTGAATTTAAATATGGTTACAAACTAGTCAAAACTTTGGAATTTCAGTAAGCGCTAAGGGAGTGGATCAATGAGAAGCAAGAAGCGCAGGTGAAGTAGTATGTTTATCTTACATTTTGAAATCTTCTGTTTGTAATTTTCAGTGTTCTGTGTAAAGACCAGAAAGCCCCACAATAAAATAAAGCATTTCAGAGTAGAAGTGTGTGACTCAGAATTACTCCAAGTTAAAATGTCATGTTGAAATAGGAATTGAAACCATTTTAAAGGAATGCATTGAGATTTTACTGTTATAAAAGAATGACTTATTCTAGTTTTCTTTGTATAACAAGGAATGTCTTGGATCTTGCTCTCTCTGCACATTCAGCAGTCAGCAATCCTAATGATTTGATTCAAATCTAATTTGGTTGCTTAACTGAAATAATTTAGACAGTTATATACTATAGATCTTTTCTGAGTGACTATTGTCCAGGAATGACCACAGATGAAATATTATATCATATATAATATGATATAATA
>VZSV01000004.1:2149528-2167190 GCA_013398735.1 Nothocercus julius
GTTGGACTAGATGATCTCTAGAGGTCCCTTCCAACCTTAAGCATTCTGTGATTCCATTCTATGATTCCATTATAAGTTATTAGATCTCACTATCCCAGCATGCCTGATTTTTTATTCTTTAGTCTAAATTCCCCTTCTATAATTTACTAGCGAATCTACTTCTGGCAGAAAAAAAACAGGCAGAATCAGAATCTGTCCCTTCATCTGATTAGAAATATTAATGTTTAAACCATGAACATCAGAGGAGTGGGTGCGGGCATAGATTCCCTCTCCCAGTCCATGAACAGGAGTTGCTGCTGGGGAGATAAATCTAAACGAAAAGCATTAGCAGTCCCATCCTTTTGCCATTTTTTTCATGATATGAAAAGAAGTAAAATAATGTATTATATCATGGTTAGGAATTTATGAGAAACATGGATATCTATGTGGTTTGATGTTGTTCAGGATACATGTTGTTGGAATTTGAATGTACTGCTGTGTTCCTGAGTATGCAGCTAGCAGTTCAGACAAGGAAGGGTCCAGTTCTTGTGGTGAAAGTGATATTTCTTCATCTTTTCCCCTCATTTTGCATTCTTCCATCAGTTCCTGAAAACGCCCTGAGGTAAGCTTGCAGCTCATTAGGCACAGTTAGCCGCCCGTGCAATGTGCTGTACTGAGCTGAGTGGGGATCTAGCTCCATTCAGTGTCTGAATTTTTAACCACTTGGAATAAGCAGAACCTCTGTCTAGCAGTACAAATTTCAATCTGCCTCATGCTACTGGGTCTTATAAGGTATTATTCCCACTTCTTTGTTTTTCAGGCAGAGCCTAATAGTAATCCCTGGTCTGCATTAACACAATACAAGATTTCAAATATTTGCAACTTATTTATTTATTTATTTATTTTAACTAATCCAGCTTTGTTTATTTAAGGCAAACTTCTTCCTTTAGTCCACCTCATCAGACTTTTTATTCAGCTCTCTTTTTTTGTGGTGCCTTGAGGTCAATGAGGATGTTTAACAGGTATAGACCCAATTTTCCAGATCTGGGAATGATGGGTCACAGAAAAGTTTTGGCTCTCATCAGAAGTCTGCAAAGTCACAAAACTGTCCTCAGCATTTTTCAAAACTCAAGGGTTTATGATTGTACTTTATATTCTGTGATTCTATGTACTAGGTATACTATGATTTTATTTCAAAGTCCAGTCCCTGGACTGGACTGGAATTAAACCAACACCTTTAAGGAAAACTTGCATGTATTCAGCACTTGAGCAGAGTTTAAATTCTCAAAATTGTTGCTAACAAAAGTAAGAAGTATTTCAAATGAATAATAATGCTGATAACAATAATAATAATATCTTGTGTGTTTCTGTATCTTCAAATTATAGGCAGTTGTGCTGTGTGTTTTAAATGCCTCCAGGCACTGACTCTGCTGCATATTTTATGTCTGTCACATCACTCCTTTATCTCACACTGCAGAGAATTCTTCTTTTTCCTGTTTTTAGTGCTTTTAGAAAGTCATGTCTCTCTGCTTTTTTTTTGAGCTTGGCCAGTATTGAACTGTAGCTGCAGACTTGTTCTGTTCAATCAAATCACAAGACAAGCACAGCACTGCTGCACTAGTGTTAATAAGGTGCCACCTTCTGATTGCTATGGAGATGTGCATCTACCACTGCTAGGTTTTACAGTAGGCAAATGTTCTTATTGCTTGTACAAAGAAATCCTGAGTACAGAAAAGTCACAGGACCTTCAGTGACTGGAACATCTGAATTTGGAAAGATTCTTTCTTTAGATACATGCTTATGTATCTAAATAAAATAAGAAATAAGAATTAGAATAATTTTGAACTACATTAAGCATAGTTTCAGGAGCCTTTTGGGATATTTTCAAAATCCTATATGAATTTATAAATTTGTGATTTTTGCTGACTTATCCTAAATTTGTGATGGCTGAATATTTTCAATGTATGTTTACTTTCTGACTTCTTGTTTTTGTTTTAATGTCAAGAGACAATATTGGCTGAACAGGAATCTGTAGGAGTGTCCCATATCACAGACATCAAGATTCAGCCGGTTAGATGGTCATGAGGAAGGATCCTTGCTGGAGATTTTCTTTATTTCTCAAATAGATGAAGATATTATGTTCTGTCATTCCTATGGGCAAGGATGTTTAAAATGAAACCAGCTTCTATATTGAATCTTTCACAGGTAAATTAACATGTACTGGAAGCTTTTGCCTCAGACTCAGTAGGCATGTTTAGGTCTATGAAAAAAGCCATGCCGAAAGCCTACTTAGAGCTAATGATATGGCGTTTTCCACCTATTTATATGTGCTAGAAATTGGTAGATACGATAGTGCATAGTGAATAATTCTTTACCCATAAGGGTCAATAATAGAAGCCAAACGTGATGCCACATACAAGCCTTAAGCCGAAAAAAACCAACAATCAGCTACAGGCAAACATCACACAAACTTTCAAAAGTATATCTAGGGTTTCAGGTTTGTTTGTGAGAGTGCAGTATTCATGCTTTATTGCATTCAAAGACTGTCCTTTAAAATAATCTTTAAAGAAGAATAGTTTTCCTTCCTCTTTCTCCACCAAAACGGAAAGAAGAATTTACCTACATACACCTCCTGAGGAGTGATCCCATATGGGACTGTAACAAGAGGCAGGCTCTTCACTCTGGGACAAAAGCTCTTGAGCTCAGCATTGCCAGGATAGGCTGTGGGCCACATTTCAGTCTCTTCCTGTGTTCTGCAAGAAAACTGCTGTTGTTTTTTGCCATTACCAGAACCTCTCCTCCTCTTGGCTCTCCAAAGCACCTGATTTATGGCTTGCTCTTCTTGGTCATGTGAAGATTTCAGAGTGTGGTTCATAAGGTCGTGAGGGCTTGTGAGCCCTGATATTGCCCTCTCCCTTAATTTACCATTCCTGATTACATGCAAAATCAAATATGGAACAGCTCAGAGTTTTTCTGAAGGTTACAGCTTATAGTATATATGTACATTTCACTAACTCTTTATTTGAGTTGATAGGCCTTTCTATAAAGTGCAGTGCTGTGGGCTACTGTTAGTCCAAAATGACATTTCTATATTTTTCAGTTTAACCTTTAGACTCTATGTGCGCATGCCAGCCAAATGCAGGCTCACAAATTCCCTCTGCATCTGTAGTTCTCTACATTCTTGTCTGGTCTATAAATGGACTGCTCTTTGAGAAGCCCAAAAGCATCACCGAATGGACATGCTCTATCCTGTGGCTATAGGCATTGTTTGACACATCTTTAAAAATGTGGAACTGTCCTTTAAACATGTACATCCCTCAGATGGAAAGCAGTTTATCCTTTGGATCTATATTCATCCGAAAGACATTTATGACTGGATTAGCTATTCATTCATTAAATTGATCATCTTCCAACTATCAGTTACATTTTGTCCCTTTTCAGTTAAATTTGAAAACACCACCAGATTTACAAATGGAGAAACACCAAGTTCTTCCAGTTAAAACAATCATGTATGAACATACTTTTTCTAATAGCAAGGAATTATGAACACTCCCCCTGTCAGTATCTCCTAACAGTACTTCCGTCAGGAGTTAAAGTTCTATCATTGCATAGTTGTAAGCAAATTCACTTTTAGTTATAATTATATAAAGGTAGTGGAATAGGAGTAGTATAAAGAAATATATACAATTCTGAATCCCATTTAGTCTCACTTTTTAAGGAAGTTGGAGTGACCTACGAGTGGAGAAGAGCTGTTGAAAATTACTGACACCAAATCGGAGCGTAATTTGATAGTTAAGACTTCAGTAAAAGCTGAAACTTTTCAACTAATACACAGGGAAATATTTTCTTCTTAGAAAAGCCTTTTTTGATAATGAGTCTAGTTCTTGTTTCAATAGCATCGATGGGAGAATTTCTTGCATTTCGAAATGTATACTGTAAATCCTATTTTCCATTGCTTGTCATTTTGATTACTCAGCCTTTGTAGCCTGCCCATATCAATGGGACGAATAAAACCAACTTAAGAGATACGATGGAAACATTCAGTGAATTTGGATCTGCTTCATCATTTATTTAGAGAGGCTATCGCATTCAAGAATATAAAGAAATGGCATTACAGCTTACAACGGTCATTCTGCTTCCATGCCTCCATCACTCTACCATCACATGACCTCTCTGGTTTTGTAAGAGAATAGTCCAAATGATTGGTGCCTGATTTCTTTTTTTTTAATTTCCAAATTGTTGGAGCTCCGCTATGCCTGTAAGAAGACAGTTTTTAAAACACAGTTAAATGAATTTAAAGAAGCATGTGAACTTCACTCCAGAATTTTTCATCTGTTTCTGATATTTTCTGATATTGTCTGTTGTTTCAGAATTGAAAAAAAAAATGTTTATAGCCATGCTACTCTGAAATCAGGGGGAGGGAGGGAATCATAACCTCCAGAAATAATATTCTATTATTTGGAGTAACTCTGCAAATTGAACAGTTCCAGATGTGGAGGAGATTGAACAGAGCGCAATAAAAAAGAGAGTTAAACAGCATCAATAAATATTGACATATAGAGTCTGCCTTTGACATCAATTATTTTTGACCTTTCCCATGTATCACTATTAGTTTCTCCGCTTCATTTTCACGTGCCTTTCAGACATTCAAGCTTGCCTGATGAATTCCCTTCCAAGTTCCTGTTAAGCATTAAGGAATTATTAAACTTTCTGAGTAGCCTTCAATTTACTCTATTATTTACTACAATTGAATTAATCTCAATAGTTCTTGCTCCTGTCTTTTTAAGGAGATTTTTAAAGAAGCCAAAGCAGTGAAGAATATTTTTCATGTAAGGTCTTCTTCATGTCTTTGCCTTCCTGTGTTCATGTAACCTCATAGCTAACAAGTTACAGCTCATGTATGTGATTTACTTGTGATTACAGCTAACAACAAAGCAAAGAGAGAAGTAGGGACACTCCGTGTGAACAGTGATATGAATTATCACATCTCCTGGGAGCCTACCTAGTATCTGATTACTTCTTTCACTCTTTAGTCTAGTACAGTTGCAGTCGACTATAACATGCTTATCACTAGCAATAGGCTTGCTGGCTGAGGAGTCAGGAAAGCCACTAAGTAAGCTACCAAGACAGGGTACTTTACTTATGTCCTGTATTTGGTGCAAATATAATCATTTTTGAACAGCACCTAAAATCTCATGTGTTTGTCAGGTGTCTGATGCACATCCTGGGAATGGCCTCCTTTTATCTATGTGATAAAATCTGGAAAAATAGAAGTTAAACCAGGAGTTTTGGTAGAGTACTTTCTTAATATGCATTGCTAATAAATGCATTTAGAAGAAATTAACTTTTTCTGGCTTGGTTGTACATGTAACATACATTATGTTGTAATAGGAAACATAACGACCTCTGATCAATATGAAAAAATCTTTTAAAAAAGGATTAAAAAAGCATTTGTAAAAAACAATGGACCATCTCCATAAATTTTTAATTTGTTCAAAAGCTACTTTGAATGACATAAACATGTATGTGATGGCTGCTCAAAATTTTCACAAATAGAGCAGGGCAAAGACAAGAGTTTAATTTGAAAAGTACCTAAGAAAACTAAATTTGTTTATAGTGACAAATTTCCTTAAAACACTTCAATGTTAAACAGAAAAAAAAAAGTAAATACTACATTTCTTCAACAGCTTACTAAATCTAACCCACCCAAATAATATGTACACCGTTTTAATTAGAATTGGAGAATTATTAATTTTTTATTGTTTTAGTATTACGTTTTATTAAGTAGAAACTTGTGTTGTTTCATATTGACAGAGTTAGAAAGTGAATAGTTAGTCTGTGCTCTAAATCACTCAGTACCTTGACATACTGTTAGCAGCGCAGCAGACCATAAGAACCCCTGAAAAATGATTATTAAATCACCATTTTATGAAAGATATATTTTTTAAGATTTCACTATGCAGAACCTGCATTCATTTGTAAATGCACTATCTTAACAGCCCTGTCTGTGACAGTGCACACAATAGATAAAAAGTTGTCATAACCAAATCATAAGAGTTACAGAAAATGTTGAAATCTCATGGCAGGGCTGACACAGGTTCCACTTGGTTCTTCTGAATGCCAGAAGGTCCACCAGCCGTGGTCCACGTGGCTACATGCTGTGCAAACATGGAGCGAAGGGACAGTTCCCATTCCAGCAAGATTACAAATTACAAAAAAAAAAAAAAAAAATCATTTGTCTCTTCTTTACCATGGTCTCAAATAGAAATAGAGTTGGATGAGATCTATTGCATTATACGCACGGAGTTTTTGTCCATATAGTCATTATTTCTGCCCCAGCTACCTATTGCTAGATGCACACACTTGCTGCTTTCGTGACTTACTGTACTGTCATAGAGCTGTTTTTTAACTATTTTAGAAATAGTCATGGCACGCTCACTCAGCAGCTGCTGATCTAGTTAATGCCTCCCTGGTTTAAGAAGGAAGACATTGCTGAGAAGCAATATGTGGCAGTCTTGTCATGCCCACCGTGATGTTGGGTCCCACAAGCCAGCTAAAATGAAAGTGCTTAGTGCAGGGTGATGTCCAGGCTGCCATCAGTAACTTCAATAAAGGTGCTATCACTGTTCCTGGTAGGCACAAGGACTTGCCTGAAATCACTGTCTTTGCTTGGGGTTTACTTAAAATCTTTGATATGAGACATTTCTGCAGATGAAAATGATTCCCATTTCGCTCAGTGGCTCAAGAGAGGCAAAAGCCATCGTGACTAACCAGTGCATCTACAATTCTTTGCTGGATTTGCTATCCGATTTAGCCCCAGGAGCATATTTCCTCAGCCCTGGGTGCCATATTTCTGAATTTGCTATGGCATGCAAGAGATGTTGTGTTTAGGAGATTAAAAATTTTCACTAATGCTATGACTGATTTTGCTTGATAACAAAAGGAGCAGCCTGGATTTCTTTCCAGCCTGGCTGCTGGTACAGACAGACAGACAGCTGCAGGTGGCAGCACTGGCACCGTTTGAGGATCAGACAGCAAACTGCAGCGCGGAAAGGCTGGCGACTCCAACGATTTTGCCTTTTCCTTTCCCAGATGAAAGTTGTGAGGAAAACACAGCTGCAACTTCACACTGTGATCCTCCTCAGGATTTCCTTCCTGCAAATTATTCTTAGCGTCCTCAGTGGCAGTCTTCATTTCTCAAGACCATGTGTTTTGTTTTACTGAATTAACTGAGCTGAACTGAGCTAGTTGTTCTGATAAACCTGTTGTGGAAAGTTTCCACATAAGTCAGAAAAAAAATGAGTTTAAAACAATTTATCCAAGAATATCTGAGGTAAATCATGTCCTTACTTCTCAGCAAGCTCCAGCCATTTTACCACTCTATATAGCAGTAGTAGCTTTGCTTTCCTTGAAAATACAAGACTGGAACGGGATTCCCGGGTCCCAGCATCCTCCCATCTGGCAGCTGCTAGCTACCTCAGACAGAGAAATGCACATTTTCCTGGGTGCCTTCTGTTCTTTCCCAGTTTTTTCTCTTTGGGTATTGTGATAGGGGTGCTCCTTCCCCAGCTCAACCTGACTTTTCACACGTAGCCCTATTCAGGCGTTAACTACCACATTATCCGATCCTCCATTTGGTTGGCTCCCTGATTTTTTCCCCCCATTCAGACATTAACCCTCAATAACAGTCCTGATGGCTGCATCCTGACGGGGAGATAAGGCTGATTGTGCATACACCTCCCAAAAGTACTCTGAAATGAAAGAATGACTATAAGTCAATTATCTTATCCCATAAATATGAGGACAGCCCGAGAGCCCACTGAGCTGTCCTTGCGTGGCAGCGGGTTGAACTCCAGGCTCTCCCCTTGAGCAGGGACACCTCTCAAGGATGCTCCTCGGGGTTGAGATCCTTGCTACAACAGATTCAGGGTAAGTGACTATACCGCTCTCTCTTTCCGAACTTGTAAACTTTACTGACGTAACTGTGCACAAAATCCCTGAGTCATGACCAGGCTGACCAGGTCTGGGACTAGGATTGGATCTAGCCGCACCTAGTCTCCTCTCAGAAAGAGTTTGGAAAGCAAGGGGGTCCAATCTGAATCCCATGACACAACGGAAGGGTCTCCTTGATAATTCTGTGTATTAGCTTGATCACCACGCAGTAAATAGTAAGTGACCTTGCCAAAGAATCTCGTGAAACCACTGTCCCTATCAATAAAACATATTACTGTTTCTTTCACATAAGTGAAGTGCATTGTGTCACTCAGCCCCACTAACCCTTTTTCCGTGACAGGTGGATATAATATCTGCATGACAGATTAATTATTGAAAAGAAATGTCACATCTCTCTTGCTTCTGTTAGCATCAGAGCAAACATATTTTGTCAAGACATTTTTGCATAAACAAAAAATGAAATGTATGATTCATTTAAAACTTAAGGTCCTTATGTTGGCTTAGGATGGGCAAGAAACTGGATTCGCTGTTCAGAAAAAGAACAAAAGAGGAAGAAAAGCCTCTGCTCAGGGGAAACAGCAGAAAAATGATTCTACTGGCTAGACAGAAAAAACATGCTCTTTCCTTAGCAAATAACACGAAAGCAGTCTGTAAACTATGAAATTTTTCAATTAACATCAAACATCATCCCTCTTCAGAGTTTGATTTCCATTTCCTATTTCTTGGTGCTCAGCTGCTGCAAAATATTGTTTTGTACAGCATAAATAGCATAGATGTGAGATTCTTATAATTTCAAGGTCTTTTTTGAAGAAGTATTAAGTGAGTCTCCATATGATTTGAAAATTTGGAGGCTAAACACAAGTATTCCATGTTATTTTTTCAGGAAGATACAATTTTCAGTCAAGCAGCACCTAAATCAGATCCATTAAGTGAATCTGTGCTCTGTTCATCCATTAAATGAATTAATGTGCTCTGTTTAACATGATGCACCTTTGACTGCCTCTGTTTGGAAAACTACTTTCTGAAGGCTGCTCATCTGACCTAACCTCACACACGGATATTGGCTTTTTTTTCAGCTTCCAGCATCAGGAATATCTGAATTGCTTCCTACTCTTGCAGATTTCTCTCTGGAAATTTTTCCACCATGAGTGCTCTCCCTCAGGATTGGTACTCAAAAAAGGCCCAGAATCTAATGACTGACATTACTATTAGAATTTATTATACCACAACTCCTAACCTTACTAGTTGGATTCTCTTAACCAAAACTGACAGACTAAGCTTATTTTTTACAGTATTTATTAAATGTGTACTGTAGTATGTACGTGTAAAAATGAATGTAGAGTAGGAGATAGATGCTGTTACCTCAGAGAAGTTACCCTTTCGTAGGGGACATTGTGGGATGGTTTAATACGAACCTTAAAGTTTCACCCATGCATTTCCAGTGACATTTAACCACTGAATGTCCTGCTCCAAAGATGCAGAGTCACTTTTAAAACTGTAGTGATGTATATCAATTCAAAAACCTTTCCTTAGCTAACTTCATAAACATGGATTTACACATGAGCTAATTTGTCTTGCTAGAAGAACGGAACAAAAAATAAAAGTTTGCCTTTCTATTCATTCATGATCCCAGACCCTCTTTATGCTTATTTACAACAAGTTACCCACCCAAAAATAGGAATCTTGTATTGAAAATTCATTTCTTTCACTATATTTTTCTCACTTGGGTCACAACCTCACAGGTAGATGCTCTGTTCTTGCAACAGTTTGCTATAGATTATAATCAAATCCCATACATCATTTGAGTGAAACATGCAAATCATGTGGACCCCTTGAAATGCTGTAATGACAACCGGGCAGAATAAAGGACAAAAATCAATGGAATTGAAATGTTCTGTCCCATTAAAGACATGATAAATGCAGTCTAATTTGCTGCATTTGTACTAAACTAGTCATCTGCCTTACCCATGTCAGTAATTTTGCCTGGGTTATAAAAGCTTTCAGATTATTATCAGCAAAGCACTCTTTCCTCTTTTTTTCTTTTTTTTTTTTTTCCTCAGATTGCAATAAAGTCAGAGAAAACAAAAAATAAATATATCTTCAAAAAAATTTAAGACTCTGTCTCTCCATACTCCAGCGTTTTAAGGACCTAATTATTCTGCTCTTTCTTTCTGCTTTCCTAGGCCAGGCAAGGGCCTGCCTGGCTACAGCAGAGTGGCTACTAGCTGTGGCTTATCAGCAGTCAGAGAGCACAGAGTCTTAATAAGATGACAGCTATAAAGTTAGAAAATGATTGATAGTGTGGCAAAAAAATGACTCTTTGTATCAATTTGGGGGAAGGGTAATGAGAGATTTTGCAAGTGTATAGCTATGGTGCAACCCTGAGATTGGATTTAGATAGACATACTATACAGCTGTTAAAAATGTTATTAGGGTTTGTGCTGTTTGGGGATACTGTCTAGTCATAGCTGGAAGAACAAATATCTAGAAGAAAAAAAAAAGTGGGGGGGATTATATATCATGCTGGCTTGCAATAGTAGAGATAAAGTGACCTAGCATAGCCTAATAGTTTTATCTTCCTAACGTGACCAAGAGTGAAATCTTCCAAGCTTCCTTAGCTTGTGTAGACAGGATCATGTGGACATATCCTCACTATTGCAAAGTATCTCCCAGAAAGGCCCGACCCTCTGTGAGATTTTCTAGGGGAATCCTGGGACAGGGCCCCATCATGAACTGAAAAAACACACATTTCAAAAGTTGGATATTTGAGGAACATGGTGGACTGTCTTTCTACATAACCAGGCCTCTGCTGAGCCACAATATCTGACTGGGTGCCCGCCCTTAGCTGGAGCCAAACATGGGAGTTCCCGTGGCTCCAGACCCAGACAGACAATTTTTTGTACAGTAAAATACCTTTTATTGTCTAAGCTAGATGCCTTGGTATTTATATGTGTGTAAGCAATATTACCAGAGATTAATTTTGCAAACTTCTTCAAAAAAAAAACAAACCAAACCAAAAACCACTAAGAATCAATCAAAAAAAAAAAAAAAAAAATCAATCTACAGAGCTCTAATGCTTTGCATTCCAAGTCCCAGCTGACTTCTGCAGGTGAGGTGTTGGCACTTGCCTTTCAGAAAGAGTTTCAGTAAATTTATTTACAGTAATTCCTCATATCAGCCCATGTGGCAGGGATAATTTACAGCACTGCTTCTATTTTAATGTTTCTATGAATTTATGAAATGGCTTTAAACTTCACTCAGTCTTTTTTCTTCCAGTAATTTTAACCAGTATTTCTCATCAAGTCACTGGGGACTTCCTCCTTAAACACAAAAATAGTAGTTTCAAAATGCAAGCTATAGATTTGAAAGTGTGATAGAAGGAAGACAGTGGCTTAGGCCAGTGGGAAGACCAAAAAGAAAGTAGGCAGGTGTTCTTTTTATCTTATGTACAGCTAACAATTTTTTGCCCTCCCTCCATTTTTTTTTTCTGAATTCACTAAGGTTCCTAGCCTTTCTATTTTTCCCTCTTTAATTCATTTTTACATCTTTTACAATGACATTGATGCCATGCCTATGGTCTCCCCTTTCGTGGTCTTTTTTGTTGTTTATTTTTTGGAAATTCCCATTGTACATAGTGCTTCTCAAACGCTTTTCTTTTCTTGAAAAAATCTTCAAGTTGCTGCTATTTTCATCTAGAAGATAGTCTCTCTATTACACACTCTCTGGAACCTTGTCTATCTAATAAGATTATATAGAATTTTGTAATTATTACTTTCTATTGCAATTATTGTGTTAGAAAAATGGAGCCAAACTGACATCTGTTTCATATTTGACAAAAGCCTGAGAAATAAATGCACTGGAAAACTTCTCATTCTGTCTTTTACTGTTCCTGCACATCCAGGAGCAGAAGTTGTACAGGACTGTACAAGTACTCCCTCCTTAATCCTGGAGTGGAGCAGAACAAGGCTGCTCTACCTAGGGTTCTATAACGCTGCCAGCACATGGAGCATATCTTCCTTATAGTCAGAAAAAAGTTCTATTCACAGAGATGTAATACTTAGAAATGTTCACATGCCCTTCTACTGACTACAGAGGTTCAGACTGGTATACTCAGGGGTACACAATTCAAATATTTCCTGACTTGTCACTCTGGCATTTGCTAAATTGCTAATTTGCATTTCAAAACTTACCCAAGGAGATTAAGCCTTGTGTATTAACAGCCAGTTTCTTCACATAGCAGTGCCCAAATCCATACTAGCATTAAATAAAACTCTTGCAAATACTCTCTTCAGATTAGCTGAAGATGAAATGGACTCTTTTACTTTTTCAGCTTCTCTAGCTATATTCTCCAGTTATTCTCGTGTTTGCTCAGGCAAAATACAGGTTGTAGAACCTCCCATATGAACCCAAAACTTCTCTGTAGCCAGTACAAATGTTGGAAATAGCGGCAGCTTGACAGCAGATGTCAAAAGAAAGAACCCATGTATCCCTGAGTCAAACTGTTTCTTTGGTTGAGTATCCTTCCTTTGAAAAAAGGAACGTTTTATTTCTACTTAAATTTGCCTTGTTCCAGCTTCCAACAGCGTTTCCTGCTAAGTTAAGGACTACCAGAAACTTCTTCCTTCGACTGTAGACATTAAAAAAAGGCACTCTCAGAAGTCTTTTGGGAGTATTTTTTTTTTTTTTCCAGCTATATTAAGATCTCAAATCCTTCCTCTAAGCATTTTTCTAAATAAGGGTCCTAGAACACACAGAAAATATTAGCAAAGAGCTCACTTATGCCATTCGCTGAGATAAAGTAAATCATCCAAACCTATTTGACATTTCCCATATTTCTACATCCAAAGCCTTTGTTTATAGCATTAAACTGAGAGAGTAAGATTCATAATTTATCAGAAGCCCAGAATCTCATTTGCTCTTCATGATACCAGAGTCCAGAATCTAAGTGTGAATCCCATCTGCCTTCCTGAGGTGTACAGCTTCACCTATTTTTTGCCTTGGGTCCAAAGCCCTCTGGATTAGGTTGTCCTCAATATTATTTGCTAGCTTATCTAGAACCACGTCAGCCTCTTTCTGTTCCCTCAGTGGCCTCTGCTATGCTGTGGGACCTTACCTGCTGTGTTCTTTACCACTATGTTCTCCTTGGCAAATAGCAATATAAACTATTACCAAATAAAATCAAAAGTGAGATTTCAGTATAGAGTGCATAAGGTATAAATAATTATAAAATTAGGAGTGTAATAGTATTGTAAGATTTTTTTCTTCTATGCTAGTCACAGTCTATTTTATGACCTGATTTAACATTCAACAATAATTTTTAATGACAGAAAATTTTCCATTAATGGTACTGGAAAAGTATAGTAAAAATTAAGACACAAATTAAACGCCCACTTTTCAATCCCACTCTTTTAAACAAAGGAAATATGTTAATATTGACAACTTGATACCCACTGCTCCAATTCTGCTTCCATTGGAGACGGACAGCAAATACTATGGCCTCATATAGACTGTCGGATGCAGGTTATGAATGTTAAACAGACACAACCTTCTAATTGTAATAGCTGTTAAAGATTTCATAGGAGTGCATTAATCTCTGTAAGTCTTGCAGGTGAAATATTGTGACATTAACTGGCAGGTCTGTTCACACTGGAAGTTATTTATTACAGTGATTTTCACTGTAGTGAAATTTAAGGAAATTGCATGATTATACATGACTGAAAAATTATCATACCCCTGTGGTTCTGACTATTCAGCTACATCCTGTAGTGTGAAGTCTCCCAGGTGGATGGCTATAGAGTTATAATCAATGTTTGCCTTATTGTTTCAGTATCATATGTCACATTGTAGAGAGAATGATTAAGGGAATTTATGTCTAGTGAAAGAATTACATGCACACAAATTCGAACTCTTTCTTTTATTTATGGAAATATTTAAGGTTGGGAATTGAAATATAAGTTTGCTTTCTATATGAGAACTTACTTACTTCAAATAGTTTAAAGGGCAAAATATTCAGTTTCCTCATGGAAAGCCTGGTGCTCTAAGTTTTGGTGGTAGTACCTTCAGTTCCCATTAATTTCTTAACAATACTGATCATGGATTTCTTTTTTGGTCCCTGTGTATTCATTTTGAAAAATCAGAATTAGAGATCCATGTCTTAAAATTTTACTTCATATCCTTTAAATCAAAGTGCTGGAAATTGGGAAAAGCAAATTTAACATCTCACATGATGGGAGTTCTAATCAATTTGAACAATAATTTGATTTTAGTAAATTATTCCAATATTGGAATTGCCTTTGGACACACGTAGTAGAAAATTCTGAACACAGTTTGCACAAGAAAAAAGGTCTGCTGTAAAACTTCCAAGCTCGCCTATTCACACTCTTTCAGATCTGCCATTTTTTCAATGAATAAATATTTGTTATCAATTCTGACTGAAACATAATTTTAATCAGATTGTCTTTGAAGTCATAATCTGCTTTACTTTTCCCCAAGCTCTGCATATTCTGCGTATCATTCCTCCTGTGTACTGTAGAGTAAAGGTGTCCTTTAAGAATTCAGGGAACATATATATGCTTTTAAAAACCTTCTTTATATGTTACAAATCATGGTTGACATAGACTGTATAAACTTAGAACTGTAGAAGAAAAAAAAAAAAAGAGAGAGACACATTGTCTAAGTCCACAAAATGCCTTCTCAGAGTAGAAAAAAAAAAAAAAAAAAAAGAAAAAAAAAAGAAAGAGTCTGAGAGTACCAGAGTTTCTTTTTGGTATCAGGCATACATTGAGTCTGTAAAGCAAAATTGCGGTGAAAAAAAAAATCAGATGAGAAATATCTCAAAATGGGCATATAAAACTCAGGAACATTTTTAAAAAAATAATATTTTTTTTCTGCCTCTTGAAGACCCCTGTAATATGGGCAAAGAACACCAAGCTGTCATTTTGCATGATCTGAAAATAATTATTGTTTGCTTAGCATTTGCATGATATAATGAAAAGGGCCACAGGAAACAAACAAACAAACAAACAAACAAAAAACCACATTACTTATGTCTTCAGAGAATATCAAGAATGGCATGAATTAAAATAAAGCATGGGAATGCACACTGAAAACTATATGTAAAACAAAATGTTGAATGGGTGCTCATTAATTGAGCACCATTCATTGTATGCCCTGATTGAAGCAGAGTTCCCAGGAAAACACATACATAAAAGACCTCTAGGAAGTACTTGAATCTATTCTTGTTCTCAGCATGGTAAAATAGAGAATGAGTTGGCAGGGGAGCCAGCAAGAGAAGAAAAAAGGTCTACAGAGATAGATACCGCTCTGAATCTTTTTCTTTTCTCTACAGCATTCTTCTCTGTTACATAAATAAGAAGGCTGAATTACATTTGCACACATAATTTAAATTCTTCAAATTAATAGCTATTGAGTTCTTGATGTAGTGTTCTCAATAGGCTGTGTATTTGTGCATGCACTATAATATTATATTGTAAATAGCAGCAATGAATAGAACAGCAGTTCATAACCAAAATTTCATAACAAACTTCATCAATTTATTTGTATTAAACTGCAAAGTCGTGTAATCTCTTCCTTGATAGAGAGATGCTGGGCTCATCACTGTTCTGTCCTTCATCTAAAAAGAGGAGGTGATCAAGATTCCTTGGTCTCAGGCTTCTATTATGAGGATGTGAACCAGTTTATGACAATATTACTTTATGTACTGAGAATTTAATACACTTGGTGGTGAAAGTCCCTTTTACTATATGACATACATACCAGACCTCAGAGAATCTGAAGAAACTACGTCAGCAAAGAATATACAGTACAATAAAAAGAAAGCACAGAAAGGGAAGACATGATATTCATAAAATAAATCTTGCGTTGTTCAATTTCCCTATTCGCTTTCTGACAGGAGGCCTCTGAATCAAATGCAGGCTACAACTGGGAGGAACTTCATTACTTACCTCAGTAGACCTTAAGCATGTTTTCAGGGCAGAGGAAGTGGCTGGGAACAAAAGATGACCTCCAAAGGACTGCAGTGGGTAGTGGGATGACCTGCCATTTCACATACTTGTGGTTGTATCTGCAGATGACCTGGACTTTATGAATTTGTGGGATAGGCACCCCTTTTAGTTCAGGCACTTGGATGCAGTGCAACTGAAGAGAGAAAAGATGTGATTCTAGGAATCCCCACAAACTCGGGGAGAGAGTTGCCACGATGTAATCCAGGGAAGCTGAACCCTCTGGCAACACATTTTTGGGTCAGCAATGACCTTCTCTACAGGATTACCTGAACCTCAAACTCAGAGAGAGATGCTGCTATAGGAAATACTCCATGGTACACCCAAATACAGCTTTTAGTAGCTCACTTAGGTCTCTCGGAAATAAGTGGTCAGACCACTGCAGGCAGTTCTTGCTGGTATTCTGCAGGAGCTAAGGGGAGTTCAGAGATAATTTCGTCTGCCAGCAAATCACATGAAGTTTGCTGTAGATAAAACACACTGTGCCAGCACTCTGTGATGTGGAAGCTTTTGCAGGCTCTTTGTGCTATTCTCATTCCTCTCAGGACTGCAAAAGAGGGAAAGAGTTGTCAAGAAAGCCAGGGAGAAAAAGTTCTACAGAGAAGTCATGTCAGGACTCCATATTTCAATGTTTAAAAATTTCACCTTCTGTTAGCATCTTCTGAGAAAAGGAGAACCGATTGCAAGAGGAGATTGGGGAATATACATAAAGAGAAATCAGTAAAGACCATGATCTGTTTATTAATTTTAAACACACAGAAAACTGCATCTTTTTGCTGCATGAAAAACAGGCAGCTTCTTAAGAGGTTAAGATGAAAAGGTATCTCTGCTAGGTCTAGCTAACACCTCTGAAAGTGCTTCACATTGTGGCCTATACGAGCCTTTCAGTCCAAGGAACTAACAATCTCTTGCTGAGAAGTTCTGCCAACCTTGCAAATCTCAGATATTCCTTTTTCACCTTCCACAGGAAACTTCAGTGTGCAGTGTATTTACAGCCTGCAGCATCCTTCTGAATTAATCAGGAAAGTATTCTGTTGAATCATCTTGGAAAGTGCAAGAATTTCAAGAGATTTCATCTCACAATAATGAACTATGATTTTATACTTTTTTTTTTTTAATTTAAGGGAGTTATGATTATCAGGAATTCTTTGGTCACTATCACAATTAGCCTATGCCTGGTGCCCTATTCATCCCTAGTTTAATCAGCCTTCTTCCCTCTTCTCCACAATCATCTCTTATCTCCTTAAAATAGACTGTAAACTCCTTGGGCCAGAGACCATATAATGTATCTGTTTTTATGACTCTTTGCAAAATAGATGCTGACACTGCCATTTCTAATCAGACGAATTTTCAAAAATCTTGAGGCAAAAAATTATGAAGCTGCCATTTAACACTTGTGTAAAAAAAAGTGCAGGAGATGGATGAATTGTCTACAGTGAAGGGAGAACTGGAGAAAAAATGCAATTTTTCTGTGTTGCTTTCCAGCGTGTGTCTGAATTATCTGATATCAGAGATGAATTTTTGATTCATTTGCTTTTCTTAATCTTTTTTTTGAATAAATATTTATATTTTTCGTCCTATCACAGAATTATTTCACTTATAAAAACAGCTGAACAAGTAACTATTATTAGTAAGAGTAAAGAAGTACAGTCTTCAATAGCATTTCAAGTAACTAAGAAATGTAAGCCCAGAAAAAAAAAAAAAAAAAA
>VZSV01000004.1:2177404-2224628 GCA_013398735.1 Nothocercus julius
ACTAGGTGATCTCTAGAGGTCCCTTCCAACCTTAACCATTCTGTGATTCTGTGATTCTGTGATTTCAACCTTCAGTTGCATGTACTGGGAGAATGTACGTATAGCCAAAGATATACTTATTAGCCTCTGGACCTAAAAAGTGGATCTATGCTTGACTTCTGCATTCTGGCAGCTCTGCGGGAGTCTTCATGTTCTTCACCGCTCTGTGTCAAAGTAGAAAGCATCTCCAGTGTCATGTTTGTCCACACAAAATCAGGTCCTGACGTGCTGCTATTCTTTGGTGCTGAATTAAACACCTGAAATGCTATTGGCGTTTCCTGCTGCCCAGAGCCTGGATCAGTCAAGAGCAGAAAACTGCCACCATTTAGCGCTCCATCCTTGCTTCCCTTTTGCACTCTAAAGCTGGGACTCTCTCGAGCAATCAGTGTAAGGACTTGTAAACAACGTAATTTCACACCAGGTGAATTCAAGCCTTCCAACAATATATTATTTTTTCTTTCTGAAGATCTATTATTTTAAAATAAATACATGCACACACACACACACACACAAATGTCTATTTGTCTGTCTGTCAATCAATGATGTTGATTGTCTTGTCGTTTAATGTCTTATATTTGTTTGGAATACCCATCAATTAGACCTGATAATAGAAGGGGAAGTAGTGATGTTCTATTTGCAACTAGAATAAAACTTACCATACAAGTAGGCATAATACACATAAAGATTTGTGCACCAGTTGGTGTCATTTGATGTCAAATCTCAACTTTTTTTTTCCATTTTTAAAAATATGAAGCCTATTGAAAGTCCTGCCCATGTGGGCATGTTGTGCTGTGCTAGGTCCCTTTCCAGAGGGACTGGTCATTGCCCTGAAGTGCTATCCGCCAAAATGTGTTATCCAACTAATCAGACAGCTATCAGGATAGGAAAATAAAAACAACAGAGAGAGGGATTTTGTTTATCCTTTTCTTTCTCAAGTAGAGCAAGCCTTTACTTCAGTCTGGCAGTATTCTCCTGTTTGTCTGTCAGTCTGACTGTACGGATCATCCAAGGCATCCATGGGTACAGACCACTGATTCTGATGAAAACTGGAAAGTTGAAAATTTGGCTCCTCATAGGTTTAACAGGAAGAAAAATGTCTTCATGGTCCTGTTTGGTGCTTCCGGCAGAACAGCGGTTCTGTTGTCCCCTGCTGCCACCTCTACCTAAGAAAGACTGAAATTTAGTTGTCTACTCCCTCCCTTTGAAAATGCAGCTCAGGTTGCATAGGTAGATGTGAACGCAACCCTGCAGCACAAAAAGCAGTCACATCTTATGGGGAGAGCATGGTTGGAGTGAGTGACCCTTAACTTATTTGACATTAACTGTTTGTTTCTACAGATTTGGCCAGTATTGGAAGGCAAAAAAAAAAATCATACTTAGTCAAGGCAAGTCTACATCTTTTATTAATAAGGACAGTGCATGAATATAGAATGTGCATTTCTTTTTTTCTCTTACTTGTTAATTATTCAGATATATGCTTTCATAGCTTAACAATGCACCTGATGTGTCAGTCTGCGTCACCCTGTTGCTATAGAAATTGCTCAGAATCAATGTGTCCTGGCTCTGCAATTGCTCTAGCTCCCTTTGGCCATCAGGGAAAAGGCAAAATGAGCTTGCTTTTGGGTTTTACACTGTGAACTCGAAGTCACTGGAGGGGCCCGGTACAGCTGATTGAACGTTCCAATGTTTTTGGGTGGTGACTGATGGTGGGATCCACCATCCTTCCAGTGCTGCCGAAAGACAGTCATACCATGCCGAGTGTTGGAACACATGTGACAGCACATTTTTATATGCAGGATAAACCGTGTAAGGAAGGATTACAAAACTGATAACATTATAGCAAACAATCTTGTAACAAAATTGCATGTAAGCTACAATTTTAAAGAAAGTCATTACAATAATAAATAAGACATATAAATGATATCCACAAAAATTATGCTACTAAGAATTCAATGTATAGTGTGTATGACTATATGGTAGCCATAGAAACATTCTGAGGATTTCTCAGTGGTTTCCTAATCTTAGGGCACAAGCACAGATAATGATTTTTTTAGTGTCGTTAATAGAAGACCATGTGAAATATGCTAGGAAAGCTGTCAAGTGTTATTTAAAAGGGTATTATTTTTTTCTAGAAACTCTTACTTAAGAGCAAATGAACAAGAAAATTAATTTCTATAAATTACTCTGTTTTTGGACAGCATTTATTTTTCTGGGCAATGTGGAGCAGGCATTTTCCAAATACTGAGAAAACAGTATTGTCAACAAGACAGAAAATCTAGATCCCTTTTTCACAGACTTTGTTCCTGTTCTTCTTCCTTTCTTTCTCTAACTGTGCTTTCAATATTTGAAAGCACAACAAAATGGAGATCAATAATATTTAAAATTACATTCATTGTTTTTGAGACAATATATGCTCCAATATGGTGTTCTTTGAAAATAAATCTGCTAGGAATAAATATAAAAAAATCTTGTTTGTTCAGTAGCCCAGGCTATGTTAGCTTTATATTAGGAAACTGTTTCTAGTCTCAGATTTTTGATCCTGAAGATAAGTTTCTGTTTGACAAATGAGGTAAGGCCAAAGACAGAGAAGCCCTAGAGAACATAAAATCTTTTCATTTCAAATTTATTTGAACTGGATTTAGGATAGGATATATCTCCTGCTTCATGTTTTTCTTAGTTTGCTCCTCACATGATATGGAGCAAATCCTGTATGAGACCCATAAGCAATTTTCTGATACAAATAAAGAAATTGAATGTGAACATAGAGGGAGGAGGTTGTGAGTTCTCTCAGTTTTTGCTGAGTCTCACATTGCTACAGTGTTTCAGTTCTGCTTGGTTTTGCCTGATTTGATTAAAAAAAAAAAAAAGTTCTCTGTCAAAATATTTTCAATTGTAAAGGTAGTTTAGCTGAAAAAGAAAAAAAGTTTGCTATTTAGATAAATTACTAAAAACCAGGAATTATTTGCACCTGAGGAACTTAGAATAATGAATTAATATGCCCGGAGTAAAATATCCATAGAAATTTATGCTTGTGTTCACGGGCCATCTCAATCAGCTGGTGACCACCTGAGACCCTGCCTTCATTAGGAATTGAAGCTGAACCTCTGCCATATTTTTTTCTAGAAAGCCCTCATATAGTAACTCTCCTGGAAAAAAAAAAAAAGAGCGCAGTGTTCTACCTTTTGCTTTTAAGTAATATTTTTAAGAAGAGTGCAGGTGTATTCATCCATGTGGGGGAAAGACAGAGATAAAAAGTTCTCTGAACATTTTAAATTTTTAACAAGTATAGTATTCCATAGTTTAGTTAATCATTTGGTCTTCATATGTTCAAAACAGTATTTGTTCCAAATCTTCTGACTTGTTTCATGCATTTCTTGAAAGAACCTGTTGTGTTGATGGTGGTGATAAAGAGCACTAAGAAGAGAAGCGATAAATCTGTGAGATTTAAGGCACAAGTGCACTGAAATGACACTTCTGAAGCAGTACTTCCTTAAACCAAAGTCAGCACCTTTGTCAATTGAGCTCTGACACTTAAATTACAAAGCTTCAGAATATAGCTGAAGTGTACATAGGATTTGTAGTAAACCGAGATGTTTTAATCCATGTTGAATGACATATTTTATAGGAAAGAATATTACATCTAGTGTCACCTCCACATGGAAATTAATAATTTAAGCATATCTAGTCAGTCTTAACTGTAATCTCAGCATAATCTTTGCATTTTTTTTTTCAAATTTCATTTTATAATATGCCCATGTGCATGTGTATCTGTTGTTCTTATTCTAATTAAACTCTTAAAAATACACAAAACTAACTTATTTTATCAAATAGTAATGAGGGTCAGACAAAAAAAAAAAATTACACAAGGAACCTTAGTGCCAAACAGAAGTCAAATGGCTGCGTTTCCAGTAGATCTGCCTTTCTTATGCACGGAAAAAGCAAGGTGTGCTGGAAGCTTCCTTTTTTTGTAAGTTTAGCCCTTGGAATGTTTAGAATAGCAAGCTGCTTTTTTCCTTCAGGGAGTAGGTAACAGACAGAGTATGCACCCCAAATGTCAAATCTTGCAAACTCTTTAATTTGGTGACTGTCACAATCTCCTTTATTTCTTCAGTGTGAGTCTTTTGGAATTTATATCTTGCTGGACCTAAGTTACACATTTTGCAGACTCCCATGAACCTGATACTTATTATCTGGAAATAAGCATACTGGTCAAGAACAAAGCAACACAAATTATCCTACTGATCTAAAACCAGTGAATGTGATCAGGCAATGTAGATTCAAAGAACAAAGCTCATATTTCCTTTTCCAAAGACTGCATTGTATATTTCCACTGTCAATATAATGACATTCAAGGGCTTATCATCAGCAAGTATTTATCTCCTCCTTGTGGGAATTTGAGGGTTTTCCATTCTATTTGTCTATAATTCCCATGGTTATAGGTTATCCCATGGATAAATATATCTGTCATAAACTTTTATATAAGTCTGTCATCTGCAGATTCAGATAACTTGACCTTCACAATTAAATTTTTTATTTAAAAATATATTTATATTCAATAAATGCTCATAATTGCTTTGTAACTTAGGCTCTTCAAAGACTCAAACAAGCACAGTAATGGATGTGTTTACAGTGAGATATCACATGGAAAATATATGTTCTACAACTTTAAACAATTTACATTTTTAAATTTCATTATTTAAGCATCCTTCCATTTAAGCATCCTGCTGTGAATGCCATCAATAGAAATAGTATTCTGCTCTATATGTTTTGAAGGAGTAACAGACAACCTCCACAGGAGCATGTTTAATTTCCGGTCAGTGTTGCTGTAAACATGCGCAGGATAAAATTTAGAGAGACATCCCAAGGGGTAAAATTTAGTTCATTGAATGGCAGTGTAATGGACTTGTGATACCTCAGAAGAAAATGACAATCTTTTAAGAGTTCTTCTGAAGTCCCTGTAAGAAATGTGTCATGCTCCAAATTCTTGTTCTTGATGCTAGATATTTCCCCAGAATACGAAGCCTGTTCTGCTGAACTGCTGAACAGCAATTGCTGTGATGTGTCTGGAGTCACAAAGGATGTATTCACCTTCCCTAACTGTAGCCATCCAAGGATACTTTGGGATCTAAGTCAATCATCCAGAACCCTTCTGCAATTAGAGAAAAAAAAAAAAAAAAAAAAAAAAAGACCGCTTCCATTCTGAGACATATATCCAAAGTAAGTGACATATGCTGATCTGATCTGCCACTCTCTTTGCTCTGTTGAGGGAGATAAGCTGACCATCTTGGACCATGCTGAACTTGAGGAGAAACAAAGACTTGTGAAATTAGTCATCATTGCGTTCTCTTTGAGGCTTACCTTTGGTCAGCGTGCACAGTTTGTTCCATTCAACTTCACTAACCTCCTGCTCCTCTAGCAACCAGATGACAGGAGAGAGAGGTGATGACTTTTAACTGCAATATCTGCATTGCCAGTCTACATACTATCTACTTAAAAAAAACAGTTGGATGGAGAGTTGAAGATTTTGAGGAACGAGGACCAACAACATTTGCAACATTTGTTAAGTTTAATGTATGTTTTATGTATTTGTTTAATGAATGAAAAATATGAGCTCTCTGCCTGAAAAATCAACCAATACAATGGGAAGGTGATACACTGGAGTAGGAAATGGTCATGTTGCAAGTTGCTGTCTAAAGCTAATGTGTGGGATAAAAGCTAACTTTACGTCTCCTGCTTTTGTATGATTATGCATTTTTACGAATTCAGATGATTACACCAATAAGCAAGGTGGTGTAAGGACACTTGGGTAAATTCAGAAAAGTGTTTGCTTCAAATTACAGAGAAATGATTATCAGAAGCTAGAGAATCATTAGCTGTGCAGAATAGCAAGACATTCCTTGGTGAATAATCAGTGTCACAAATAACACATTATTTCTCAGGATTTTTATATTTTATCATATTTCAGGCTACTTATCGTGATTTTCTGTTTTTCCAGAGCCCATGTCTGAAATACTGGTAAACCTGGTTGCCCTCTGATTTTGAACACCGTAGACTATGGACATCATGGCTCTTACTTTAGGAAAGCATAATTTTATAAACTTTAAAAACATATTCAAGCTCAGTTTTGCCAGATTTATTTTAAAGACAGTTTCTCACCTTTTTTTTTTTTTTTTTTTTTTAAGTAGAAAGAAAGACACAATGACCTTTCTGCCTAACTATTTGGGACAAAATCAATTTGTGCTTCATCTCCTGCAAATGTAATTGAATGATCACTAGCCTGAACTCCAAGTTACATAATTGTAATTAATTATACCACAACTGACCTGGAGTTCTTCTCAGCGCTCCCTGTGCCCTTCTCAAAATGAGAGCATACTTTCAGGCAAATGATACTCCACACTTAAATTCAAAGTGTAGAAATTGGGTTTTTATCAATAACAGTAAAAATTACAGCAATTACCAATTGCTTCTTTCTACCATTTTATTTCTTTGCTGAAGCTGCATTAATATGAACTAGTGTTGGAAAGCAGAAGCAGCCTTTGAGAAACCCTGACAGGACAGCTTGAAGAGAAAGCATAAGCGATACCCAGATAGAAAGCTGATGTGGGAAATTCTGACTGATGCCTGAACGTGACTGATAAGCAGATGAAAGGCAGGAGGAACAATGTCAGCTGATGCTTAAAATAGCCCAGAGAAAATGAGAGAACAGTAGGATCTGTTGAGGATGGGTCAATGCTTTGATAGCATTTCTAAATCAATGCCACGGACTCCTGATGACAGAATAGCAGAGGACTTGAAAAGTCACAGAAGTCAAGTTTCCTGTTAAGCCAAGTGGTGAGTTCCCTTATTATTAATCAAGGTCCATTTTTAAACAAAGGATAGGCTGCTGTGGACTAAAAATCACATTTTTTCCCCTGCTTTGGCATCTGACAGAATACCCATTCTTAAATAGGAGATTGACTATTTTATATCCACTCTTTTCTATCTAGTATTGAATTCTTGTAGACATTTCACATAGCAATAACGTTATGTAATAAAAACTCCATAGCTTGTGAAGCATCAATGAAAAAGTAATATGAAATATTTTTACATTTCTTTCAAACATCAAAGACTTGCTATTAGTGTTTGATGAATGATGAACACTCATATGTATAATTTATGATTTCATGACTTTCGAGACTCAAAGGATAGCACTACGATTTTCATTGTATTACCTACAATAAAAGTAGACTATTTTTAAAATCAAACAGTGGGATGTTCTAATTTCATAAAAGAATAATGCCATATTGTCAGCAAACCTCTTCCTCAGGCTAGTGTGACTTTATCGTGTCAGTGGGCTTGCATCCTGCTTGCACCCTGCTTACACAGTGATGAAAAAGAATCTGGTCAAGATGATATTATTTCCCAGTTTGTGCACTTCTAAGGAATTTCTCTGTACTAACATCATATGGACATTATCTGGCCCTCGGTGTTTCCTGATTTTTTTTTACTGAGCATCTGAATTGCATTTTCAGCACTGAATCTCAGCTGTGCTCAGATTCAGAATTAGACCAGTGAGGGTGGCACCTGAGAAGTAGTTTTGGGCTAAGCGTAAACACAGTGATGTTCAACTACTTACCATATCCTTATCTGTACTCCTGCAGTTATGAGCACTGTAACATTTAATGTTCATAGGCAGGATTTCATGTAGGTAGGATTTTCTAAAAAAGAGAGAATCCCTCATAAAGAGGGGATTTCTGGGAATCCGATAAAGAAATAACAGAGAAAGGATTGTTCTGGGGCATTTGTGGCAAGTGGGAATTTCCAAGGCTATAAGGACCATCTTTTAGGGTAAATTTCTGTTTGGTCTTGCAGGAATGAGGCAATATGCAAGAGCTGAAGATCACTCATCAGAGGAAGAGGACACAGAGAAGGCAAAAAGGGTGTCAAAGGGCCTTGGGGTCCTCATAGGAGAGGATCAATATGGGTCTTCAGCAGATGGTAGGGGATGATGTCAGGAGGGAGTTTATATGCAGTGTGGACACTCTGTTCAAAGAGACACGTGCTATGAAGCCATTGCTCTATAGGCAAATCTTTTTGAAATAGCTGGACTGCTCCAGCACTTCCAAGTTCAAAGAGAAGACTGTGGAGGACATCTCTGGAGTTTGGATCCTGCTCATATTGGTCCATGTTAACCAAAGACAACAGGATGATTTTGCCAAGGGAGGCCTTGCAAGGAGACGAGAAAAACTTTTGGAGTGAATAAAACCAGTATGTAGGTTCTTTGCAAGCTTTTAATAGCACCTTCACAAAAACTAAATGAACATTTGTGGTTTCTGTATGGTTAGATTTAGATTTAAAAAACAGAACTTTGTATTTATCAAAATAAGTTTGCAAACAATGTTGAAGACAGAACAGAACACAATAGAATTTGGAAGAAACACAGCATTATGCACTTTAATTCAGGACATTTCATTGTATGTCTGGGACAATTTTAAAATAAAAGCTATGTGTTTTCAAAAACAAGTGTTTGGAACTTGGGATTCAGTCAAAAATATTTTGGGAGTGTGTTTTGTGCACTCATAATTAATCTTGAATGTATTTTTATTCACATCCAGCTCATTCTTTCGCATGTGGATAGTGTCTCTTTACTTTGATCAGCTAGGCCAGACCTTTACGATTTTTGGAGAAATACAAAGATAGATTTTATTTTTTTTTAATTATGTATTCCATTAAAAAAAAAAAAAAACACACACACCCAAAAGCAGTATATTGAACTACCGTATTGAGGCTAATAGTGCAAAATCTAGCTTTCTAGAGTAATCTTTTTGGATAAAATACATTTTATCTAATTTGACAAGCCTGAAGTGTATTTTATTGTTACAATACCCAGTTCAATATCTCATATTAGGCAGACCCAATAGCAGGTTTTTGCATGAAGACAATGTTATTCCAGACTCAGTCTGTAGCAGGTTCAGAGACAATGCAGTCTTTGAATTATATATGTTGAAAGCATGGCTTTAGCTTCCTAGGCATATATAACTAGGTGGACTAATTATCTGGAAGGCAGCTGAAATCGAAGCTTGTTTGGCTCAGAATAGCACCTGCAAATTAATAAGTGAGAAGTCTGCTGATTAAAGGAGACTTTGATTAAAATTAGCTGAGACATTGCTAAGGCATGATTTATCTGCGTCACTGTAAGTGCAGAACCTTGTATAACTGGATGTGCATTGAAAAAGTTACTAGTGAAAGCTATAGGTTTCGAGTAGATATTTCAAGCTTAAAACTTCCCGGCATATTTATTATAGTTCAGGGAGTGATTTCTTGGTATAAATCCCATGGCCTATGTTATCAGAAGCATACTTGTCCTACCACTCTTACATCATGCATACATCAGCAGAACATTATGTGAAAATGGGCAAAGTAGCACAGAGTTAGACTATTTATCCATTTGGGTTAGCATCCAGTCACGACAGTTTCCAAAAGTGCACAATCAAGGGTACAACAGCAGTGTAAGAGAATATGATACTTTTTTTTGGGTACGTTCCCAAAATCTCTCTATCTGTGACTCAGGAGTATACAGAAGGTGTCATTTTCACCATTTTCACCTCAGACTGATGAAATTTGTTTTAGAACATCCATATTCTGCATATTTCCTTCCTTATTTTAAAGTCTGAGTTTCTTCCCTTTTCTGAAATTGCAATTCCTTTATTATTATTACTATTATTTATTATTTTTAATAAGGGAGAAAATCTTCTCATATCATTGTCTACTAGTGTGTCTCTTCTGTGCTTTAAAATACGAAAATACGCCATAGCTAACAATCACAGTGGCCTAACATGGGTAGTGGTAGGAGATGGCATGAAGAGGGTCAACAGGACTCTTTCAACTTATCCAAATACCTGAGAAAAAAAGGAGAAAGAAGAGATGGGAAATGAAAATATTTCACTGATAGCACAACACAGTGAATAGATTCCTTCTTTCCCTTTGCATTTGTTTTTCTCTATTTGTCCTTTCTAAATGAGGGTCATAAGTTTGCTATTTATTTGCAATGTACCTGCATGGTTCAATGGTACGTGTGCACATCCACCGGAGCTTGCACCGAGTGAACTGTCGGCTTTATCCACCTGTGACACTACCTCATGTTTGCTTTTCAAGGGGATCAGTCAGCTAGTGTTGTGTACTACATTCCTGCTTCATTTTAATGTCATCCATATAGACATTTGGCTTTTAAAGTTAGGATGTTTTGTGATTTCTGCTTTATTTCTTTCACTTGTTTCCCAAAGGAAATCTATACAAAAAAGAGAAAAAGAGAAAGACCTTCATGCTTCAGAATTATTACCAACCTAAAATCATGCTTATAATCTCAACAGAAAAGAAAGAATTTGGCTTTTAGGAAAACCACTGTAGGAATACCTCCCACCCAAGCCCTAAGTGACTGCTGAAGCACTTGCACAACAAATGTACCCTAATTCAGAGCTCAGTACACATACTTTCATTTATATCAATAGGTCTCAGGCTAGGCCTTTTGAACTAAACTTGTATTTCTAGGGAGCCTGAACATTTCAAGGTAAAGGACTTTCAATAACATCAATGCCCTGACCTGGAAATAGGAAAGTACTTTGAGAGTAAGCGAGAGCAGTCACAAGAATAAAGAAACCCTGCAGTAAGATCTGTGGGGATGCTTGTGTGGTATCCTTCTCTTCTGGACTGCAGATATTTTTGTTCCTATGAAAGGCCCCCATGATCGCAGCGGGATGGGTAGGCGTGCATAATTTTCTGAATTATAATGTCCCACAGAAAACAAAATAATGGAAGGAATAAAAAAATGAGGCAAATGTCATTTAGCCGTATCAGTTCCATATAGAGGATAATGACAGCTGCTTGGCTCTTTAGGATGCAAGTATATGATTGCAAACTGCAACAGAAAGTTAAGCTGAAGGAGTTCTAGTGAGAATCTGCAGTAGCAAAATTGCTATAAAAATGGTGTTTATGCTCTTCCATATGTCTTTATTTCACTAACCACATGGTTGGACATCAAACAAGCTTCTGACTTTTTGTTGTTCTTTTCTTTTTTTTTTTAATATTTCAGGGTGTTTTCGCCTATCTTGCCCAGAGTTTGCACGTTAGATCTTTTAAATAGAAAAATCTGTTCTAATAAATCAAGGCTTCTCTAACTTAGCTGGACATCTGGCATCCCTGTTTATGGCTTTAGAGGGAATTTGAAAGCATCTGTGCCTGATAAATTACCATAAATGCACAGTGGCTCCTGCAGCAGGAATAGTTCGGAGGGGCAGATAGCTGATAATAAATAATTAATGAGCACCAAAGCTATATCTTTCTTTTATTGTTGGTGCTAAAGTGAGCAAACAGTGCAAGCCATAAACCACTCCTTGCTTTACAGCTGATCTTTCCTATTCACCTGGTTTTCTGTTCTGATTACCAGCCAGGACAACTCCAGGCTGCACAGGAGTAAAGGGGCCCATCTTGTGCCTCCTTACGACATCTCTAATGTCAGAATTAGTCATCTCAGCTGAGTAGTCCTATCACTTAATACAAGGAAAATGCTTGTGGAGGGTGCTCAAGAGGTCCTTCTGCAGGAGAGAGATGCACAGTGGGTGAAATGATTCTGTCCTCCATCTTAGTATTTCTAAATTATTTCAGAATGTAGGCAGCTCAAAAGTCAGATATGCCTTTGCTGGTGCCTAGTCATTTCATTATTCACACGATGCCTGGTTACGAGGATAGAAGAGTATCTTTCAGAGGCTTTTCAATAATGGCTCGACAAACCAAGCTAAGGCTGCAAAGTGGTTTGTGGTATGTACAAAACTCTGGACCGCACTGCTCCCTAAATTACTCTGCTTTCCAAAGCTACCAGTATCAGAAAGTCAGTTGAGCATATTTTGTCTTTGAAGATAACATGTTTGCAGGAGGCACTTGTGCATATAGATGCAAACATGGAGGCACAGATTCCACTGACAAGCACCTAAAAATGTTTGATGGAAATGAGGAGTTCTTTTTTTTTCTTTTTTTTTTTTTCCCCAAAGAGTATATGTTTTTGTAACTCCAGTGCACAAAATACGTGTGCAAAAAAAGATAGGCATTTTTCAGATGACATTCACAAAGAAGCAAGAAGTCCTTCACATTACAGTCTTACAAATATTTATTCTAAAGGATTCTGTATCACCAATATTGCTTAACTGCTATTTATACTGACTTCAGAAAAGGCTAATCGCAAAATAATGTGCACTGGTCTCATGCGCTCCTAGCAAAAATTTTTAGCTCTGCAAGGTCCCCTTCTCAAGGAAGAGATTGTACATTTGTACTGCAGCCTGACTGCTTGTCCTTCGTAGAGTCTTTCTCTGACATAACCTAACGTGTTAATTAGAGTTTTTAAGAATCTATTTTGAAGGAATAGAATTTATTCACCATTAAACATATTCAAATCTCTACTGTTTTCTTTGTGACTTGTCAATACTGTGCATACCAGCTTTGAAGGATTTAGGAAGTGGTAGTAAAATGCCATGCTTGGTGATGAATATTGTTAAAAAACACTAATACGATTTAATGTGTTCATATTTGTGTGTGCATATGTTATGGGACTTGACTTTTCAGAAAGGACACATACATTACTCTGAAGAACTTACTATCATTTGCAGGGATTAGTATGAAATATACTTTCCCTGGGACCTTTTCTAATACTCTTTGGAGCAGTTCCTCTCAAACTAACAGGTGGAGATGGAGTCTATAAAATAAATAGTTTAAATCATGCAGTCTACTTTTTTGGTAACTCTGGGAACATCTGTGAACTTTCTTCACTTTAAAGGCACATGAGAAACATTAGTGGTTGCTCTGTTTTTTCTAAGCTGAAGCCCAAGAAATATCTCTGACTGTAATGATCATTAAAGCATGTGCCTCAAGTTTCTGTTCAGGTTTCCTTACTTTGAGTTCTAACTTTGTCCTTGGCAGGAGTCCCAACACAGGGGAGTTATGCCAAGTAATAGCTGGGACAGAGAGCTTATATGAATAATGAAGTATACCAGACAGTTAGTACCAATGGCAAGACAACTGCTCAGGAAACAACTCCTGACTGTTAGAAGCAAAATCAGAAATGGAAGATGCCTCTTGCTTTTGAAGTGGGCATGGACAGTTAGATTTCAAACAGAGTAACTGATCAGGGAAAATATCTTTGTTTGAACTGTTTATACATTGACATTACATTTACATATTTGTTTAAACACAGTTTAGGGATTTTTTAAAGTGACTCTAGGAAATGAAAAGGACTTTTGCTTATAAAAGTGGTAGCAATGTCAAGATTAGACTACTACACTTTAAAGTAATCTGGCTGTGGTAAAGGAAGTAATGAAAATAAAACAAGAAGCTCTTTTTTTTTTTCTCCTGGAAGTAGCTGCTCTGGTTAATCAGCAGTGCTTAAAAGAATGAATGCCAGATTGTAAATACATCAATACAAATCAAAAATAAATCACATACATACATAACTCCGGACTTGATAGTTAGCGGCTATATTGGTTACCTAACGAAACCCCCAGATGGACTGACTCGCCAGCATTTCTTCTGCTATTGTTGCTAATGCGAACTGATTGTGTAACTACTGAGAAATGTTTCACTCTGCTCACAGTGCTCACAGTGAACAAGGCACAGAGTCAAAAATAATGATGCCGTGACCCATAGTGCAGCTGGGGAATACATGGGAAAGCTGAATTCTTAGCAGCAGAGTATGCCTTTTGCATTTCTACTGTGGACATGTCTTTCACGCAGCGGCAAAGCAGAGGACAAATGCGAAAGGCAGAGTGGGGTCAGAGTGTTCTTAAGTGAAAAGAAGTCGATATCTCCTGTCTGGAAGCACCATTCCTTCAGATAACAGAACCACTTTCAGCAAGGAGTAGGATACTTCCAGCAGTGTGTCACTAATTGACTCAGGTGAAACATCTCTCCGAAAGTTCTCTCATTGCTCTGCAGAAGGAACTGCACTGTATGAAACATCAAAACATAATGTTTGGATGTTAAAGGAGCCTTTTCATGCAAGACAAACATACTGAACACTCATACTGTTTCGTTCAGTGGCATGATAGCAAGTCTGAGCTAAAGGCTTCAGGACAAATTAGGAAACCTGGACATACACTGATAAGGATGACAACATTCCAAGCAACTCTCCTGGGTAACTCTAGTTACAGGTTTGTAAGCTGGTTAGCAATTACTACTTGAAGAAATGAGAAGGACATTGTTAATGTTAGGAGCTGCTGAATCCTTTAGCCCAACAGAGATGAGGCTGCTGCAACTCCATCTCCTCAGGTCTGGTCCGTACCAAGGCTGAGCATGTATGCTCAGTTAGGCAGACATGTACGCAAACATGTACACATATCCCAGAATCACAGAATGGTTGAGGTTGGAAGGGACCTCCAGAGATCACCTAGTCCAGCCCCCCTGCTCCAGCAGGGACACCCAGAGCACGGGGCACAGGGCGGCAGCCAGGAGGGTTTGGGAGATCTGCAGAGAAGGAGCCTGCACAGCCTCTCTGGGCAGCCTGTGCCAGGGCTCTGGCACCCTCACAGCAAAGAAGTTCTGCCTCACGTGGAGATGGAACTGCCTGTGTTTCAACTTGTACCCATTAGCCCTTGTTCTGTCACTGGCCACCACCGAGAAGAATTTGGCCCCATCCTTCCTACATTCTCTCCTCAGGTACTTGTGGATCAGATCTCCTCTCAGTCTTCTCTTCTCCAGGATAAACAGGCTCAACTCACTTACTCTTTCCTCATATGATAGATGCTGCAGTCCCTTAATCATCTCTGTGGCTCTACGCTGGACCCTCTCTAGAAGCTCCACGTCCCTCCTGTCCTGAGGAGCCCAGAACTGCACCCAACACTCCAAGTGTGGCCTCACCAGAGCTGAGCAGAAGGGCAGGATCCCCTCCCTCCACCTGCTGGCAACTCTCCTCCTGCTGTAGCCCAGGATCCCATTGGCCTTCTTGGCCACGAGGGCACATGGCTGCCTCATAATTAACTGGTTGTCAATCAGGACTCCCAAATCCCTCTCTGCGGAGCTGCTTTCCAGCAGGTCAACCCCTCATCTGTCCTGGCGCCTGGGGTTATTCCTCCCCAGATGCAGGACCCTGCCCTTGTCCTTGTTGAACCTCATGAGGTTCCTCTGCCCAACTCTCCAACCTGTCCAGGTCCCTCGGAATGGCAGCACAGCCCTCTGGAGTGTTGGCTGCTCCACCCAGTTTGGTATCATCTGCAACATGTATGCACACAGCTGACCACACAGATCAACTCGTCATGACAAAAAGCACTCATACAAATGTAAACAGCAGCAGCAGCTTGTAGTGCTAGGGCCTGATCCACAGACCCAAGTGCAAGGTGACTTACAGCTGAATATGGCTCTGCTTTTGCAGAAGTACACAGAACTCACCTCTAAATTGCTCACGCTAACTCGCACGTAGGCCTGCCAGATTGTTTACGCCACCCTGCACGTAGGCTTATAAAATTGCAACTTTTGTAGTTTCTCATGCAAGGGTTTTTTTGGCCTTGAAGGAAACTTTCCTATCCAAAGCCAGGACTCTGGCCAGGTCCCGGCCCCAGATTATAAAGAAAGTAGGACATACCAGATGTTACCGCTTGTTCCGCATGGGATCGAGATTAGGCAATAATCACACAAGACGGGGTGGCTACATCAAGCATTTATTCAGGTGAAAACACATAAACAGAGAAGCAAAGTACGGATAATTACTTACGAGGTAATACTTGCCAGCAGGATACTGAGACCGAACCTCCTCTTGAGTTGGCCGACTAGAGAGTTGCTGACAGGCTCTTAAATTGGGTGTCCCCGCGAAGACAACGTAGGCCCTGGTGTTGGGAGTCTCTCAGTTCCCCTCCCCTCACAGTCTTGTAATCCCGGTGCATCCTGTCATGTAGGGCCAGTACCTGCCAGGAGACGGGCCGGGGCGCGGAAAAACTCCACCTTTCGGTCCCATGACCTGCCCTCCTGGGTGCGCATACCAGCAGCGGGTCCCAGCCCTCTGTCAGGGGGTCCTGCCTTCCTCATCTTCCTCCTCCTCCTCGGGTGTTTGACCTTCAAACTGGTTTAGAGGACACCTGCGGTTAAGTTGGCTACAAGCCCTGTCGAGTAGCCGCCTTCCGCTGGTTTTGGAGGTCGGTTGTGAACCTGGCTGAGCAGCCACCTCCATATTCCTTATTGTTCTGCCCAGGCAGGCAAACTTCTTCTTTCTCAAGGTCTGGATTCTGTTTTGCACAATAGTCTTATGACCTTACAGATCATAAATAAGCATAAAAATTTCTGCCTCCTATACCCCGCTAACAAAGGAAAATGCAAGCTTTGCTGATTTGGTTTAATAAAAGCTCGACCCTCTTACAGCAATTTTGGAGACCTCACTTATGGGTGGATGCACCGTGTAAGACCTCCCTTGCCAGGGAAGTTGCCAGGAAGGCTCTCCAAATCCTCGCTGCAACAGGGGCTCCCCAGTGACTGAGGATCTGGATGATGGTGATGTATTTAGGCAATTGCTGATGTATCTTTCTCTTAATCACTATTCTCTTGCTCATATAGTAATGGTTAAGTGCATTACCTTGCTTGTTTCGTCCGTAGCTAAAACCCAGCGCATAATAAGCTTATTGTTTTGTTAGGAGTATCATTTCATTTCTGTATTATTTGATATTAATGGTAAACACGACCGTTCTTTCCCTTGGTGTCTGGTTCTTTCTGTCTTCCCCTCCGCCTGTTGATTGGCAAAGCACAGCTTCATCTTGTTTCCCTTTCGGGCTGATCAGGATGAAAACCCCTGAGTGGAGAATATATATGCATATGTTTACATGTGGATCCTTCCATTAACTGACCGGACACTGAGTTTATCCTTTAGCTGGCCCTGTATTGCCAGGTGTCCCCAGCTGCGGGCTCCTGGCTGTGCAGGCCCCAAGGCCTACAGTCCTGCTCCAGTTAATGGTGCTCTCAGACTCACGTGCAGAGACACACACAGGCACAGATACACACACTGTGGACCACTCTAGCAGCTTGGACACACAGTCTACCCAGCAGTTGGCCCTGAATCCACTGGTTGCTCAGTTTCCTCACGCACAGAGATACATGCATGGAAGTGGGTCAAAATGGTCTCTGATCCAGACAAATGATAGCCAATGCCAGACTTATGGTAGCCTAGAGTAGCCAAAACCCAGGCCCCACAGTCTGTTGTGCCTGAGTTGTTGACTTAGACCTGCTGGTTAGACCTCCAGTACCCAGTCCAGGCTCCTTCAGTTCCTGGCTCCTCTACCACATCTCCTACTCTGTGGCTAGCCAGGCTTGATGCTTTCTGGAGTTTACATGCTAACATGCACATCCACTCAATACGCACGCACTAGGAACTAATGGCAAGTGGGAGAAAGACCCTTAAGAGCTACTGCAAAGTTACTACAAAGTACTTGTCCAGAGAGACTAAGGGTAGCATTTTGCTGCTGTTATGGTGAAGCTGTGAGGAGCCATGATGCCCACCATGCCTTAGCATGTCACAGTGAAAAATAATAAGCCTCTCAGATGTCTTATGTTTCTGTATTATTCTTCTGCATTGTTCTTGCAGTAGCTGAAACTGGTTTGTTTCTTGTGTGGAATTTTTAATAACTTTTGAAGTCAGCATCAAAAGTATTCTGACAAGGAGCTGAAAAGTATTTTATAAGCAGTCTTCAGTTAAAACCTTGATGACTAATTACTCATATTGAATAGGATTTGCATTTTATAAAGCACGTAGCAGATATTATCTGCACTGAGGAATACTGCACAATAAGTTGTCATTCTTCTGGCCACAGTGGCTTTGAATAAATAAACAAAAGTTTAAAAATGTGTTATCTGTTTTGCTGAGTGACCGACTTAGGCACAGTTCAGGAATGAGGCTGCTCAGAATGAAGGCTGTACCTGCACCTGCCTCTGTAACAGAGAGGCAGCATGGTAGATGAGTCCTTGAGAAGCTGGAAAGAATCACAACTAGTGATTAATGAGTAGGGCTACAGATTTTCTTCTCCCATCTTCACCAAGCATCACTTTATCCTCACAGACACCACTGGTTTCACTGAAGCAATTGTATGGTTTAGCAAAAGCTCTATAGCAGCTCTGATTCATAAGCTCCGAGAATAATATAGGTTGGAAGTGAGCTCTCAAGGTCATTTGGTCCAGGTCCCCTCTCAAATCATATCCAAGCAGGGCAGCTGATCAAGGTCTTCTTCAGTCAAGTCTTGAAAGCCCACAGGCTTGTAGACACCCCAGCCTGTGTGGGCAACCTGTTCTGGAGTTTTACCACTCTCACAGTGATTTTTTTAAAAAAAGTCTATTTGAAATTTCCCTTGTAGCAGCTTTTGTCTGTTTCCTCTTGTCCTACTACTGCATTCCTCCAAGAAGAGTCTGCCTCTATCTTCACTATACTCTTCAGTGGGTATCTGAAGACAACAATCTCTCCTTAGCCTTATTTCTCAAGACTGAACAAGTCTCAAAATGTCCAAAATCTTGTCTGAACTTTAGCGGTACAAGTATGACGTCTGTATGCTTAGTTCTTAAATCTGCTGCTTGCTTTGTCAGAGGGGTAACCTTGAACTTCAGGGATACTTTCATAATGGTACTTGGAATTTGTTAGCAGCAAGAATATCAGTGCTGAAATTAGTGGGCAGCTATAAAAATATACAGTAGTATTTTCAGAAAATAATATATCCTTAGAATATTAGGTCCTCTGAAAAATTACCTGCTATCTGGATATGGTATAGGTTTTCTAAGGAATATTTTTTAATAAGCAACCTTTTTACTGATACAAAAAGTGGCCGATTACACTTCTTCCAGAGAGAGTAAATCTGATCCAAAGGTACTTGCTGAAGAGCAGGAAAATGCACAGGAACGAACATCAGATATGCATCATGGTTGAGTGAATTGCTGTGGCTATAATAGGTGGAAAATAGTTACAGGTGGACAGGAACGGCATAATAATGCACCAGATATTGAAATCCAGATTGAGTTGTAAGTACTATGGAAAAAAAAATAAAGAGCAAGAGAGTCTTATAATTTCATGTAAGTTGTCTACCCTCATAAAAAAGTTTCTGAATCTGTGAATAAATTCATGCAATTGATGAATTTGCTGCCCATACATTATCAGATCATATACTTGTGAGCTGAAGATGTTGCTGAAATCTTCCTATCAGATACTAAAATACTAAATCTTCCTATCAGATACTAAAAGGTATTCAGCATTTGAATCTGGATAGGTCCTTAAGTGACCAGGATGTGCTCATTTCTTCAGCAGATCATGTAGGAGGAGATTCTTAGTCAGTGAGTCCAAAGCAGTTCAGTCTTGTCATGTATTCAGGCAGAGTTATTTAGTGAGTCACATGTACCTTCTTTAAATCAAAAATTTTAATAGTCTACTCTCTTTGTTTGATGTAAGGTTTTCTGATGGGATTAGCAAACCCACCTTCTAGGCCACCCCTTAGCTTACATCTCCCAGCATCGAAGATAATTTCCAAATTATAAGGTAATACAGTCACCAGATGGGGCACTTTCCCTTCCCTTTTAAACTGTACAGCTTGGACATCAACATGCATGTGCTAAAATGTCCTGCTGAAGCACTCGGTTAGAAGACAATAGGACATGCAATTCAACTTCAGGAAGAGCTCTGGTGCCTAAGCCAAGTCACAAAAACAAACCGGAAAAAGGAATGGGTAGCTCAGTTCAGGAATCACAGAATGGTTGAGGTTTCAAGGGACCTTAGAGATCATCTAGTCCAACTCCTCTGCTCCAGCAGGGACAACCTAGAGCAGGTTGCACAGTCCTTTCACTTGTCCTTCTTGAACCTCATGAGGTTCCTCTCTACCCAACTCTCCAACCTGTCTAGGTCCCTCTGAATGGCAGCACAGCCCTCTGAAGTGTTGGCCACTCCACCCAGTTGGTTATCATCCACAAACTTGCTGAGGGTGCACTCTGTCCCTTCATCAAAGTCATTGATGAACAAGCTGAACACCCCGGGGCCAGTACTGACCCCTGGGGGACACCACTGGTCCCAGGCCTCCAACTAGACTCAGCCCCATTTATCACCACCCTCTGGGCTCTGCCATCCAGCCAGTTCTCAATCCACCTCACTGTCCACTCGTCCAGGCCACACTTCCAGAGCTTTCCTATGAGGATGTTTTGGGAGACTGTGTTGAAAGCCTTGCTGAAGTCAAGGTAGACAACATCCACATGTCCCCCCTCATTCATCCAGGCAGTCACCCCATCACAGAAGGTTATCAGGTTGGTCAAACACGACTTCCCCTTGGTGAATCCATGCAGACTACTCCTGATGACCTTCTTTTTTAGCTCTTGAAGTGTGGGTTAGATGAGTGAACTGTGAGGTGGATTGAGAATTGGCTGGATGGCAGAGCTCAGAGAGCTGTGATCAGTGGCACAGAGTCTAGTTGGAGGCCTGTAGTTAACGGTGTCCCTCAGGGGTGAGTCCTCGGTCCAGTCCTGTTCAATTTATTCATCAACGACCTAGATAAAGGAACAGAGTGCTCCCTCAGCAAGTTTGCTGATGATACCAAACCGGGAGGAGTAGCTGATAGCCCAGAAGTCTGTGCTGCCATCCAGAGGGACCTGGACAAACTGGAAAACTGGGCGATGAGAAACCTTATGAAGTTCAACAAGGGCAAGTGCACCTGGGGAGGAATAACCCCTGCATCAGTACAGGCTGGGGACTGACCTTCTGGAGAGCAGCTTTGCAGAGAAGGACGTGAGTGTAATGGTGGACAACAAGTTGACCATGAGGCAGCAGTGCCTTCGTGGTCAAGAAGGCCAAGGGGATCCTGGGGTGCATTGAGAAGAGCGTCTCCAGCAGGTTGAGGGAGGTGATCCTGTCCCTCTACTCAGCCCTGGTGAGGCTACATCTGGAGTACTGTGTCCAGTTCTGGGCTCCCCAGTACAAGAGGGATGTGGATCTACTGGAGAGAGTCCAGCGCAGGGCTACTATCAAGGGCCTGGAACATCTGCCCTATGAGGAAAGGCTGAGAGAGCTGGGCCTGTTCAGCCTGGAGAAGAGAAGGCTGAGAGGAGACCTCATTAGTGTCTATCAGTACCTCAAGGGAGGCAGTGAGGAGGATGGCGCTGGCCTCTTCTCAGTGGTGGCCACTGATAGGGCTAGAGGAACTGGCCACAAACTGAAGCACCAAAAGTTCCACAGGAACTTTAGGAAAAATTTCTTGACAGTGAGGGTGACAGGCTGCCCAGGGAGGTTGTGGAATCTCCTTCTCTGGAGATCTTCAAAATCCTCTTGGACACAGTCCTGTGGCACATGCTCTAGGTGACCCTGCGTGTGCAGAGGAGTCAAACGAGGTCATCTCTGAAGGTCCCTTCGAACCTTAAAGATTCTATGATTCTTTTCCTTCACATGTTTAGAGATGGTCTCTAGGATGAGCTGCTCCATCACCTTTCCAGGGACAGAAGTGAGGCTGACCAGCCTGTATTTTATCACAACCCTCTGAGCTCTACCACGCAGCCTGTTCTTGAGCCACCCCCTGTCCACTCATCTAACCCAAACTTCCTGAGCTAATGGAAGGAAGTATCTTCATGACTTGAATCTGTAAGCTTTTACAAAGTGATTAACCACAGGGCAGCAGCAGACACCCAGATTCATGCAGGCTTCTTCAACACAGACCCTGCTTCTGGCACATCTTATGGGTGAACTGTAGGATCTCAGAAGCCAGTGCATTAGATACCATGAATGTCTTTCCTAGCAACCAAGCTCTCCCTGCGCAAAGCACTAAGAACATAATGGACAACTCCACATGTAAATCCACTTGCCAAGCTGGGATTAATCATACTCATATCTCTACGTAAATGTAAGCCTAAATACTCAAATTTCCATATACATAAGAACTCTCACATCCCACTCCTATCCCACCACCCTCCTATCCCACTGTGACATCTGCTTGTCATGTTTAGTCAGACCATCTTGTTGGTCGTTCCAATATGAAGTCATTGACATTCCAATTAGCGGGTCTTTACTTCTTTAATTTTCTCCCAGAGGAAATTTATCTAGAAATAAGCCTGTTTGCATTTTCAATATATCTCTGTCCAGGCTTTCCATTACTGCAGACTTGGGAATTCTTGGCAAACAGTTTTGAAAGGTTATTTGCAATTAGCTTTCATAATATATCTAATTCTAACAATGAAGTCAAATTCATCTTCCTAGTTCTCAAGTGACTTTGAGGAAGAATTCCCAATAAAATTCATATTAAGTTCTTCATTGCTTGTTTTATTCTGTTACTTCTGGCATGATCAATGAGATACTTCTCCAAATTATTTTTTTAATTATTATTATTCACTTTTCTGCTAATGTAAAATTTCTAGAGAGGAAGTAATTAAGCATTGATAACCAAAAACATACTGAAATAAAAGTATTTATAGAAAACTTTATAGGATCTTATATGACCTTGCTGGAGCTGAAAACCATTAAGACTATGTCTACATTAAGAAGTAGTGAGGACCAATTGGAGAGGAGCTCAAAAATGAAAGGTGATTTTGATGTCCAACAGCTGTACTCTTTCTTTCTGAATCTGAAACAAGACAGAATATAGGTGTTCTCACTTCTTCAGATCTGTTCTTCAGCCTTATCCCTTTTGCTGTTGATCATGAGTTTGTTCATTTACTTTTCCAAGTGAACTCTTACAACTTTATCACACTGGGCAATGCTCGTTTCTCAGAAAGATCTGAATGGGATGACAACGAAGTTGCACATCATGACTTGCTTTTCAGAAGTCCTATTCACACCCTTGTGTTCACATTTTTTTTTTTCCTGTCTGTCATATCTGTGAGCAGGAAGAGGCATCTGAGTTCTTGAGAAATGGATATAGGAGCTTGAGTGAGAATGGGCAAAAGAAGAAAACCCTTCTCTTTCTCTCCATCTTTTCTTTTTCAATTCATTTTTATTTCCTCAAAAATTTAAGATTCACAGATTCACAGATTCACAGAATCCTTAAGGTTGGAAGGGACCTCTAGAGATCATCTAGTCCAACCCCCCTGCACACGCAGGGTCACCTACAGCATGTGGCTCAGGACTGCGTCCAAGCGGGTCTGGAAGATCTCCAGAGAAGGAGACTCCACAGCCTCTCTGGGCAGCCTGTGCCAGGGCTCTGGCACCCTCACGGTCAAGAAATTTTTCCTTAAGTTCCTATGGAAATTTTGGTGTTTCAGTTTGTGGCCGTTTCCTCTAGCCCTGTCAGTGGCCACCACTGAGAAGAGGCCGCCCCATCCTCCTCACTGCCTCCCTTGAGGTCCTTATAGACGCTGATCAGGTCTCCTCTCAGCCTTCTCTTCTCCAGGCTGAACAGTCCCAGCTCTCTCAGCCTTTCCTCATAGGGCAGATGTTCCAGGCCCCTGATCATCCTTGTAGCCCTGCGCTGGACTCTCTCCAGCAGCTCCACATCCCTCTTGTACTGGGGAGCCCAAGAGAAGGGAAAGACAAATAGACGCATTTCTTGGCATATAATTTCAGCTGGAATGTGGAGTTTTGGATCTCAAGTCAGGCTTAACCTCAAAAGCAGCTAGATAATTCAGGTGATATTGAGGTTTTTTTTTTTTTTTTTTTTTTGTGATTCAGGTAGATAACCTGGTGTACATCCTGAGAGCATTAAAAATTATGCCCCAGGTACAGAGCTGATTGCAGAGATCACTGCAGTGTATTGATTTCACGCCATGGCGCTGTTTCTCAGTTATATGCACGGTGTTGGTGAGAAGGAGAGGATACCATTCAGTCCTTACTCCAGTGTTAGCCTTTAGGACAGTTTGTCAAATAGAAGGCATATGTCAGTGTAGACAGAGATGGAAGTGAGTCCAGAGTCCAGGAGCTTTCATATATACTGTGTTGCTTTGTATAATCCACTAAGCTCTGCTACCTTTCTGAAATGCAAAGTCAGGTTCTCCCTCTGGAAAAAAGACACTGAAATTTCAAGCTCTCTAGTCTTTTCCAGCCTTTCATCTGGCACCAGTAAATACAAAGATAAGACTGACAGATACTGAGCTACTTCTCTATAATGGCAGTGAGTGTTTCTTGATTGGAAATATGAACCAAATCCATGGAAAATGCTAGGTAGATAGTTCTTCATTATCCTGCTTACCCAGCACAAGTTGGTTCTGAGTGCTTCTCACAACAATACAAGAGATGCAATACCTGATGCAAGGATAGCCCTGGTGCTTAAAAAGAGTGAAACAGCTGCCATCTGTCAGAGTAAGTCCTGACAGTTTTCAATATTCTCATGAAGGAAGTATATGGTGCTAATAAAAGTATGTGGACAGAGCAGCCAGCTAACCTTTACCTTGATCATGTAGCATCCTTCCTTTTCTCTGCCTGACTATAGCCCTGATCAATCTATTTTAAAATATCTGGATAAATATTAAGGCAAAGGTTAGATCAAGTAAATAGATTATGAAACATATTAATATTAAAAAAAATCCACAAAATAATCTATCCACATATCACATTTTAAAATGTTTACACAGAATAAATATTTTATTCATGTTCTGCTATTTATCAGCGTCTTTCAGTCACTCCATATGACATATTTTCAATCAAATAAAGACATGTTAGGAGTCAGGGGTTCCAGATGGCCTTAATTAGATTTTTTTTTTTTTTTTTTTTTGCCTCAAGCTCTGCAAAGACCTTTAATTTGCTTTCAATATCCATGGTAGAAAACTTAATATACTAACATTTAACCAGTATATATGATTGTCCCTGGAAGTATTAAGGCTACATCTATACTAGCAGGTAGTACAGGCCAGTGGGAGCAGATTTGTAGAGGAGAACAGTTGGTGCTGAGGGCTGATATCCACGCCATATGTATTTCAGGGGGGTTACTGCAGATCACCTCTCACCTAGACCCACAGGCGGAAGTCTCATTAGCAGCTGAAGCTCTTTAGGGCAAATACTGGGATGCATTTCCCAGTTAAGTTTCATCTGAAAAGAATTCAGTGTGCTTCAGGGCAGTTTTTGCAATGTGAATTAAAGTGTGGCATGTTGAGGACAACACTGGGTTGCTTCCAGAAGTGCACTCCTGATCTAAGACACCAATGTAGAGGCATTCATAGAACTTAGCTAAGGCACTGATCTAGCTATCTTTAATATGGAAAATAGAGTTTTCTGGACCAGTTTGTCAGCAAAGAAAAGGGATATCATGCCTTTCTTTTTTTCTTTTTTTCTTTTTTTTCCCCCCAAACTGACAAGTATTAAAATGACAAAGGTAAATGCTTGGTTTGTGAAAAAATCTAAGAGTATTTTCTAGTTACTTTAATCACTGTCAGTAAGAGAAACCTCCAGGTTTCCTTTTTCTTTCCTGACTCCCTTTGGATCCCAGGTAGGATGCTAATTTAATTAAATGACCTTTTGCCTGCTGCTTCTTTTCAGTCAATGTTATCCCCGTGAGTTTTTTAAATCATATTACTTTCACCTCCAGTGCATGCCAGCTATCCCAGGAAGTCTTTTCTCACCTCCAGTGCATGCCAGCTATCCCAGGAAGTCTTTTCTCACTTCTTTTGTTAAAGGATTCCCTTTTCTTGCAAGTTGTCCTCAGGAGAAGGGTAAATTAGCAGTGGAGTTTTTTTTTTCAAAGTGATTTTCCCATTCACCACAACTTTCATTGTACTTTGAAATCTCCTAGTGAATTGTTTTATCTGATTTCTATTTCCATAGTCAGACGTTTGCTTTTTTATTTTTCTTTGTCTCCCTCCCAGTTAATCAGCCATGCTTCTCTTTTGTAACATCCTTCTGTCTCTGTGGCTTCCCAGATGTGACTGCCTGAGTACGTCTGGTTTTATCTTACTCAGGTTCCACCTTTCCAGATCTCATCTTGTTATCAGCATTGAGAGAAGGGTAGTGGTAGACCTCAGTTTGCAGAGACTGTAAATCATGAATTACCTTCTCTGTGACCTTATGTTCATACCACCTTGCTCATATTATCAGGGTCCCCTTTTCATCTCTATCTTAAGTCCGTGGAATACAAATCAGCTTCTACTTACAAAGGCAATATAGTTAATATGTTGAAATTCTGTTTTTGGAAATATGATTATATGAATTGTTAGTAGTATTTCATACTTTCCATTTGTAATTGCTTTTGACTTTTAATCTGGTCAGAAGTTAAGTCTTTTGGAAATAATCCAAGTGGAAATTGTATCCAGCAAAATATGAACTTAGTATTTTGTTATCATTCAGTGTGTATTTTTCCTATGGAAAAAAAAAAAAAAAAAAAAAAAAAAAAAGGTCCAAGAAGCACCTGGCATTATTCTCATCATACTCTCTTACATCTAAAATTTGCTCCGGGTTATAAATCGCTTTTTCTCTCTTTCACCTTCTTAATTTCTGAAAGCAATTCCTGAAACAAGTCCATATCCTTTGAAACGAGTTCATATGGAATCTGCCAACTTCCCTCTTGAAGATTACTTTGTTCCTCATGGTTGCTAAATATAAATTAGCAACTGTTTAATTTGGGCTTCAGAAAATGGAAAATATACTACAGTATTCAGAGTTATTTACAGAAGTACATTAGAAAAACTTCCAGATTTCCAGCTGAAGTTTTTTTTAAGTTAGTTTCAGAATCTTTTGCATTGTTTCTCCTATGGGAACTTAATCAGCCAGGTGATAAAGTTCGATCACAAAGTCACTTTATGACAAAACAAAACAAATGTATTTCTTCTTAAGTAAGGCAAAATAGATTTGCAGTAGTATCAATCCTAATAATCTTTTCACCTTATGATATAAAAGGGTTTGGAAGCACTTGGACATTCTGAAGATGACTTAGGAAAGTGATAAATCAGTTAGTGATCATCAGGGTTCATATTCAACCTTGAACAAAGAATTTAAGGCCCATTTTGTTTGAATGACTCATGATTTCTTAATTTAGATGTTTTTCTAATTTTTACCCTATGTGACAAAGCCAGACCAATTTCTAGATTTGTGTGCATGTGTTACAAAATGTGTTTTAATTCTGAATATATATTAGGTCTGGATTTTAAAGCCTAATAAGATCCTCATTTCCCAGGAAATCTGGTATTTCTGTGACCTTGATACAGCACAGTACAATTCCTAAATATTCTTCCAAAATGCTAAATCAAAATAGATTAAAAAATAAATAAAGAATGAGTCTTTCACATGTATAGATGCTTAGTGTAAAAATTTTAAAAGATCTTTGTAGCAGTGATCCTGTCTTCTCTAGTTTAATAAATAAATTGCTTAAGAATTGCTAAAAATTCTCATAGTTTCTCAGTTAATAGAAATACTTTGCATTTAAAGGGATTTTGCATGTATTAGTAATGAGTTATAGTGTGGCTATCTGATTCACTGTCATTTGTCAGATACCAATAGTACAAGCAACAAATAACAGCCATGGTCAGAAAATCATTTTGCTAATTCTTCATATTTTGATGTAAAATATTTACACAGCAGCATCATAAAAGTGATCTTTTCATTCTAAACATTAAAGGAAGAAATGGAGGCATAACTCTGGAGACAAATAAACTTTTTGATTTTACTGAGAATTTCAAGAGCTTGCAGTGCAGTTTCTATCCTTTTAGCTCATGGGATGTCCTGAGTCTGAGGCAATCTGCCTGACCAGCTGTCTGGGACCACTGGCCTGCAATGAGCTACCTGCTTCGCATCTTGGTTAGTCAAATGCTGAGGACTCAGGTGACGAGCTGCACAAAGGCTGGCTAAGTCCTTACAGAACTTATGTGAATTTCCACTGCCTCTCCAAAATGTTTCGCTTTTGCTGAAACAGGGAACTCTGCATGAGTTCTCCAATCCATCTCTGGGAGGAGCTGTAAAATGAGCCATAACCAAAATATGCCCCATTTCACTTGGTTGTGCCTTGAAATTCAATAGGCATTTGTTGTGCTTATAAAGTGAATCTCTTCTCATATGAATATATTTAGAATTTTATGTCCATGCATGCATATGTATATAAAGCTTTCTGTTGTGTCAACAGGAAGCAGGAGGAAAAGGTGACACGGTCTTAAATAGTTTTGAACTACTACATGTTATACAGAATTTCTGATCTTTTAGAGAAAAGATTATCCTTCCCCCGGATATTATCCTTACCCATTATTCCTTACCCAGGAAGAAAAGACCCTGATTTGTAACTTGCCCTTTAGCTACACTTTTTTTGAACATTACAAAGCACCATGAATTTATCCATGATTCCCCAAAACAACTCCTTACTCAGAACTTGGCACAAAGTAAAATCCCCAACTGCTAACATTGAAATATACTTACATAAGAAAATATTAAAGGAACTCAGATATAATGATAAAGATAAATAGAAATTCTTAGAGCTGCACTCCCAAGGGGCAAGTTTATGGCTCAACCATGTTTATCGTGTCTGGTCTTTGTGCCGAGATGTGGAGATTTCCTGAGAGTATATTTAATTGACCTGATTGTTCATGCCATAACATCATTAAGCAAAATTGTAGGCCTATGATCTACTATCCTCCAAGTATGAAAGTAATTGGAAATTGGAAATAACACATTAAATTCTACAAAGATAAAGTAAAATTACCATAACAAATTGTTTTAATTTTATGTATTTATTTGCATCTTTATCCTTATCTGTTGTGAAAAACATTCTGGTCAGTGTATATAACTTTGGTCAGTTATTAAAAAAAAAACAAAAAATGGGGGAGGCCGTGGAGAGGTTGACCCTGTTCTTTCAGAATTCCTGGTCCCAAACACAATTTTTACAGAGGAACTCAATACTTGTATGCACAGGGATTGACTCAACTTCAGCTAGAGGCCAGTTCTCCAGTGTAGCCTCAGAATGACAATTCTGTCACTGAGCATCCACTTGCAAGAAAGAGTTCACATGGAATTGTACCAATGTAATGTCATTTAAGTCATCACTTTTCATGATATTAGATCTCATATGCTCAGAATTTGCAAAAATGCTCCAGAGGTAATATAGTAATTGCACTACTAGAAACCTTTTTGTTGTCGGTTTGCATTATTAAGAACTGCTTCTTTTGGTGCATGTAGGGAATACTTATAATGACAATTATTTAATATAATGAATGTAAAAATTAACAAATTTAAGTCCAATCTGATGATTTCATGTACTATTTTTGGCAGGCCAAATATATCTACTTAAAACAACAATCATCCTTACTATTTAAATCTTTTTTATGTGGTGATGTTAGTTACTCTTACTGAATACTGTCACTGCCATTTATTTCTGCTGGCTTTGCTCACAGCTCAGGACTCCTGCTGTATGGTTTATATAGCTCAGTACTCACAGCTAGATTCTTGCAGCAGTGAATTTTAAAAAGCATTCAGTAGAATAAGAAAGTTCAGAGTCCTTATTTCCAAAAAGAGCTTTCCTCCATCTAGTGTTTTTTACTTTTTTCTTACTTTTACCTAAATCCCCTCGCATGCATTTTTGCCTTGAACTCCTCCACTGTAACTCCTCCACTGCCATGTAGAATTTGAGTACAGTAGCTTCCACACATTTGGGTATAGGAGAATTTTCCATGCTTTTCTGTAACGAGTCCTCTCACTTCCACCTCACCCCGACATTACAGCTTCACTATTCTTGGCAGAATATGTCTCCCTTATGACTATATACATACACGCATGCGCACACACACACACACACACACACACACACACACAAAGATTAAACTTGTTTACATTGCTCCTTCCAGCCTGGGGCATTTCTGTCTTTGATAGATGAAACTATAGCACTGTACAGAGGCTTTAGAGCCTCCTGGCATTTAGTAGATGGGGATTGCTTTTGCCCTAGGTCATGATTACAACTTATGGCAATGCGAAAAAAAAAGAAATTATGGTGACTAGGTTTGCTGCAGGAAAATTTGCAGCATTACTAGCACAGTGACTATGAAATGAGTGGATTGCTGTCAGTAAAGCAAATGGTGTTATGTCATTAACAACATTGCTGTATTGCTGATGTTTGCTGTAGTAATTGCTTTTCTTTGTTTGCTGTGGTTTAGCTAGCCCCAGCTTTTTCAGTTAATATATATGAATATTATCACTAAGTTTTTCCTATATGCAGACTGACACCTTTAATTAAAAGCTAAACAAAGAAGACTTAAAGATAAATTACTGTGAAGTATCAGTATTGATAATCAAATACTTCAGTTCCCTCTCTCTGTCTGTAATATCAGATTCAGCCTACTATCACTCCTTTTAATTCGGTTGCAATACTAAGGTGTTCTCTAGGAAATAGGAACTAGTAGGAATGTTAATCCTGTTCAGTGTTCCCATAAATTTCTAAAATGTAAGACCAGAATGATCTTCTTTTTGGATTTTCAATATGATAACTGACAGTTGATTTAATTAAAACTGATTGAAGGAAATTTTTGCCCAGGCTCAAAAAAGAGAGCCAAAAGCTTGGTAAAACAGTTCATCTTGGCCTATCCTTTGAACATCTATAAATTCATGATGCATGAATATGAATAGGTATATATATATGAATACATATATGGTCTTAGCTTGTATTAGAACATTTAGTGTTTATGAAATAAAGGCAGAGAAACGCATTCTCTAACAGGTGCTCTGCATACAAATCATGGTCCCTCATAGATCAGATGGACAGCTAAAAGTGACTAGAGATCTTAAAGCTAATCATCCAAGATATCTTAAGACAGCTATGTCAGTTCTCTCTGTAGCTGATGGAGAGAGATGAGCACCTCCAAAGGACAATTCATCTCACCTCTCTGACACTTACTTCAAGAATGAAATGAATCACCCTTAGAAGCTGTCCACAAGAGCTGCATCCACTACACAGGGAACCCGGATGACTAACTTAGGGAGTTAAGTTACGTGAGATGAACTACCCTCTCAAGAGGTTGCTGACTTTGCTATTTATTTAATTGTACCTCATATAGAAAATGTTCAAACTAAAGCCAGGTATTATACAGACAACAGCTCCTGGAGATTACTAAGCTATTCATCTGATTTGAAACTGGCCTTGGAACAGTACAGAACCCTTTGACATACGAATTGCAACCTTTTCAAATGACAGAAGCAAGTGACTCCTAAAAGAACATTACTGAAGGAATCGGATGTGGCTGTAATGTACTAGAAAAAACAGCCTAACATTTTTGATTTGCTTTCAGTAAGGTTTACTGAGTGCTCACGTAACTGAATTAGTTTTGTATTTGCATTTTTATTGGAGAAGGTGGCATTGAAAGCAAACTTCTGGGTAACCCACAAGTGCTCCGTCAAATTATTTGCCTCTTACATCTATTGTGTGCAACCCATTTAACATCAGACTGTGCCTTAACAACTCTCTTAATACAGGTAAAAGTCTTGAGCAGTGTAATATTTTCATGTAACTACTGAAAGACTTGCACAGAAGTTAGAACAAATGCCTCATATACAAGCTCACTTCCACTTTCTTGCTCTCTTTTTTTCCCTCAGTGGCCCCACAGGATGGCTTTTTGCAAGCGTTAAATACTGTACACCCAACATACCGTTTTGAAGATGTCAGGCAGATTGTATTATTCATTCAGCCATGTGCATTTGATGATATCTCTGTGTACTTTGTCAGATGAACTATTTCAGTCTGCTCTTCTCTTTTTCTAAGGCATTTCATAGAATTTCCAGTTTGTTTGTACTCAGTGAATTGGTACTCAGAAGCAATAATAATGTTTTCCTCTCTCCATCCCTCTGAATAGCTCACCATGACAGAGGAAAGAAGAGAGGACAAGTAAGCAGGGAAGAGCAGTTGTTTTATGTGCAAGTCCAGACTTAAAAAGAAAAAGAAAAGAAAAAAAAATATATAGTATATCTTTTTACTTCTGGCCTGTTCCTCTGACCAAGCGTGTGCCACTATGGAATGAATGAAGACTGCTGTAAAGCCAGCAGTGCTTTATAGGTCACAGGGTCCAATGCGTGGGCCCAGGCAGTCCTTTCCTAAATCTCATGAGTGCAGCTGCTGGTTTGTTCATGCATGTCAAGCAATGCCTCTTCACAGACCCCTGTCTTCTCTCTGGGATGGGCTCATCCTATGGAGTCCACTTCCAGAGATTTTCAAAGAGGAGAAAATGATGAAAAAAGGATCTTGGAGAGAGCCCCAGGTGCAGTGGCAGATGCTAGGCCAGCTGCAGCTCCTGCCCTGTCCTCCTCTCCATCTGGAGCCTGCCTATCTTTAGAACACAGTGCTTTCCCCTTCCTTTTCAGTCATCCAAAGATGCCATTATACAGTTCAACTTAAATGCACAGTGTGAGCCCACAGGATAGATTCTCATCCACGGTGCATATGACATAGGAAGGCAGAAGGAAGATGGAAAAGAGGCTGGGATCATGAGAGAGAAGAAGAAAAACAGCAACATACAAGAGGAAGTTAGAGAATAGGAAAAAAGCAGAAGAGTTGGAGAAGGTGATGTAAATAATTCGACCAAATTTTCTATGTTTTGAGAATTAAATTTATTAGAGATGTCTATGAAGGAATTGCCAAACTGTACTCTGGAGACAGGTGCATAGGTGTGCATCTTTAGGGAAAGAGGTGGCAAGACCAATACAGACCACTCAGACAATAGACCCAGAGTTAAGCAGGAGCTGGGAAATCTGGAGCCAGAGCTTATAAAGTTTTATACATTTATTCACTACCTCCAGTATAGGTATTCATACCAGAGCCAATCCCACTAGACTACCTTGAAACTCAATAGAAACCAACAGGCACTTTTAAGATGTGATATATCAGAGCTGAGATTAATGAAGTCCCAGAAATGCCTATTTCTTTTCACAGACTGTAATGGGAGTTGAAATAACTCTGATGCAGTCACTTTCTCATAAATTCTCTGATATCCAGGGGCCAAAGGAAGCTTACTCAAACCTTTTCAGTAAGCATAGACATCTTCTATTTGGGTTGTGATCTGTTTTTTTTTTTTTTCTTTGCTAAGATAATTCTTATTTTTAGATAGGAAAGCACTTAGGCTTTGTACTTCACTCAGTCAAAATGTTGGATTTCAGGGCAACAGGTAAAGATTTTTCTGTGCAATTTATAGAAAAAAAAATCAAATCTAACCTGGTGTTTTTAGCAAAGATATGTTACTTTGGTATTCCAAAGGAAGAGAGTGAAGAAAATATGCAATAGACAGATTCCATCACAGAACTGTAGAAAACACTAAATTTACAATTACTGTAGTTTATAGTTATAAACTATAAACTTATAGTTTCCTAAGGAAAGATGAAAATACAAAGGTACTTTTGTCTGTATACGTGTGCATTTCAATAATGTGTGATCCTTGCCTATTTTTCTGACTGTTAGTCAAAAGGTGAATTTGCAAAATTAATTGTTCTGCAGTAGTTGCTCTCTGCATTGTGGGAATTAGTGGTGAGGTTTTACAAGGTTGTTTGCTTTTTTTTTTTTGTGAGGACTGCAGGGGAAGGAAGGATATGTGAGTCAGAGAAGCTAGAACAAGATCAAAGTCTAATTTTGGCAGATGAAGAGGATCTTGAGAAGCTCTTCACCTTTAAGCTGTGCTCAAATGATGGATGCACTACATGGTGAATACATTTAGAATAATGCAATATTTATGAAGAATAATTAATTAAGAGTCATTTAGTGTTCACACATTTCAAGTGTAAAATATTGATACACAGTGTTTTCATTAACATGAATCCTTACAATCCTTACATGATTCAGGCTTTCAAACATAAAATTCTTTTGAAATAATCCATGCCAATTCTGTTATAGATAATGGCATTTTCTAATTCTTCTTCCTTCAGCATATTGAACATAATTATGCTTTCACATCTGAAATGATTGATATTCCCATGGCAGAAATAGTTCTCCAGTGCAAGATCTGTTAACTGAGGTTAAAATGCTCAGGCGCATGATCCAATATGACAGTAGGCCAGAGTTTCCTGCAGAGTAAACAGGGCTTGCCATGCACCTCAATGCAGCAGCCTCAGATAGGTTCTTCCTCACACAGAGGAATGAGCAGCACCTGTATCCTAATGTCTTCCTACATTCTAGGTGAGTTCTCTGTTGTCTAGTAAGATGCTAAGTCCAATTACAGGTTATCTCAATATGGAAGACTTACATCACTTTTTTCCTTAGTAGATTCTCTACTAAGAGCTCAGTCAATTAACTTGTCAAAACTGTTTTCATTCTGTTTTCAGGAAACTCATGGGGCTGTTATTTCTTAGCCAGATGTTTTGCTATCAGATGTAGAAATTTGCTAGGAAATGCCTGGAAATATTAGGGAGGAGTAGATTTTTTTTGTTGGTGGTGTTCGTGCTATTGTTGTTCATTTTTCAGCTGGGGGTATTTGGGGACAGGTACTGACTTATACATATATCATATATATGATGTATGTGTAGATGTATGTATGCATAGATGCATGCATGTATTTTACATAAAATACAGATGAATGAATGGTCTCACCAGCCACCCTCTTCAGGCTATTAAGCTAAAACTGCACGCTCAGAAGGGACTCATGCAGAGCTAAGCGCTAATCACAGGGGCTTGGGTGTAGTTCTCTCCATTTCCAGAGCACGGCTACTTGAGCCAGTTTTCCTGCCTGGGGATCTGAACGCAGAGTCCTACCTCAGTGTTGGTCATGCACCCTTCTTCCTGAAAAGAAGAAAAACAGCAGGATTCTGTCTTTTATATCAACAGCCTAAGGCTTGATGTCTGTTCTTTTGAAGGTAGCCAAGAAAGGCTAAAGACCAAGTTGTCTTTGTGTGAGCAAACCTGGGAAGCAGTGGGGAGGACTCACTGCTCCCGGTGTGCTTGAGAGATTTTCAGAAGGAAATGAAATATTTCTGCTGCCAGAAAGGATGTTGACAGCCTGTAGCCCAGTTCTTCTGTTATGCAGAAGATCCATGGCCTGGTTTCCTTCTCTTTTTTTCCTGTCTCTATGGGAGAAGCTTGGGAGCTGCACCCTTTAAAGCATATACCACTCTTTTTTTTTTTTTAAAAAAAAAAAAGAAAGAAAAAAAAAAGAATAAAAGAGGCATGTAAGGAAGAAAAAGTGCCCTGTGAAGGATATGAGTCAGAAATCACTCAGAGCTGAGGAGTTTGTTGGGGGTTTTCATCCTTCTCCTCATGCTCCTCTCTGACCAGCATTGTGCGGGGGGAGGCTATACATTACATAAAGTGCTGGGCTCAAACTGGAGCCTCTGAAAAGTACCCCTCTCTCCCCACCCCACTTAAACATAGCAAATCAACAAAGATATATATGGGATTGTATCCCCACTCCTGCCCTTTTCCTTTCTTTGAGACCCAGGCACTCCTGCTGTCGGGGGCAATGGGTCCATGCAGTCCCACAGTGGCCTGTCATGGGCTCAGCTACTTGGGCCCAGTCTAGTTGCTGCCCTCCTGACCATGGCAGCTGGCTCAGCCCCTGAAAGCAAGATATCATGATTTGGAGATTATATCACCAGAGGACTCCATTTTCTTGCCTTATGTCACCAACTGTCTAAATTATTTGGCTAAAACTAGGTGGTGTAATTTCCTAGATGATTAAAACGTCCTACCACGTCAGTGACATTACAGCAAACAAAACTTTGTTTTCATAATTACTTGTTAGTAGAAATATTTTAGCAAAACTACATATACGTGGTAATATCTTAACAGAACAAAATAAAAATGGTAATTACCTAGGAAAACTGTGTGACTTTCAAGTCAAAATATGTACATCTAGATCTGTGTTGCTTTTGACAGCTACAGCATGTCGCAAAGGAGCTTTTGAACAAGTTTGTGAAATGTACCTGCCCCGAACCTGCAATGTTTGAATCTTAACATATGATCCATGGGATGTAGGGAGTACATATATGCACAGAAATTAAAAAAAAAAAAAAAAAAAAAAAAAAAAAAAAAAAAAAAAAAAAAAAAAAAAAAAAAAAAAAAAAAGACAAAAAAAGGGCAAAAAGTTCTCGGATAAATATATATCAAATCATAGAAAAGAACCTGTGCATATTCAAGTCTGGCTCACAGTAAAGATGTGGGAGTTATTTCTTTTTCATTTGTAAGTTTATGTCTAATTTGGAATAGTTTTTGCAATTACACAATAGGAAAAATGGTTATGGTAGGTCGTTTTAAAATTTGTTGTTCATCACACTGGTTAGTCATAAGGATTCCTTCAGACTTAGAAGTACGTGCTTCAAGTACACTAGTATCTTTTGGTAACTGAAAAATATCAAAAACTATAGCTTCCATTTTAAGCTTTCGCTGTAGTTATCATGACATACGAATGACAACATAGATGATCTAGATATATGCACTGTTGCATCCTGTTTTTTTAAATATAAAAAGGAATTCAGATGTATTCTGAGAACACAGAGCATGCTCAGGGACCAATCATACATCATGTTCTGCTTTAAAAATATGATTTCCAGGACAGGGAAATCTCTGGTGTACTGGCTTTGGAGAGAAATGAGTGCTTGTGGAGTTTTTGTAAGTTTTCCAGTCTTTGCAGTTTTCCAGTCCAGAAACTCCAGTTTCTCCTTGGTGGGCTTCTGACTTAGAAAACGATTCCTATGGAAAGGCACACAGGCAAGCCCTGAGCCAAGCTAAAGCAGTCTGCTGTGATGTTCTTATGTTAGTAGTATGTCTCTCAGACAAGAAGATGTTGAGGTGCTGTGAGCTGCGGTTTGGGGCAACAGCCTCATTTCTCCCTTATCTCTCTTGCTATCTTCCTACTCTCAAGACTGTCTGATTTACTAGAGTGACTTCAGGGTGAGGCTGTAGCACACTAGGGCACTGCTGCCTCCTGCCTGCCCAGCTCACTGCCTTCCCAGAACTTCCTTCCTCACTCATTCCTCAAAAACACTAAACAAACAATGTTTTTTATGCACAAAGTGTATTCTTCTCTGGCTTTTTCTCTGAGGGGAGCAGAAATCATTCTCATGCAAGGAAGAGCCTGGGCAAGTAGCATCACTCCAGCTTCAGGGGAGGGAGAACACAGAACTCAGCGGGAGAAGGTGATAGAGTGGAGTCTCACCGAGGCTGGACGTCTCACATAAAAGTCTAGGATAATCAGCAGTAACATCAATTAGTGCCTGCTGATTTTGTGTGCTGTGGCATGTTTTCTCTTGCTGCACAGCTGAGACAGAAATGTAATGCTCAGCAATATCATTTGATATTTGCACATATAAAGAGAATAATTTCTGTCAGTAGAACATTGTTATTCTGTGCATCAGGCAGGAGTAAAAACAGAACTTGAGATCAGAGGGTTAATTTGGTCATAATTCTAGGGGCCTAATTTTATTTTATTTTCCCCCCGGTAAGCTGAAGTCATTTGAACAAAACCCTTAAGGACACCAGTAAATCAGCTCTGGCTGTGCTGTGTACATTTATGTGCATACTTTGTGTTGTGCTTGCAGGCACAACTTTGCTGAAGAATGGATTTGGTGTTTACTGTATCAGTGGAGGAGGAGGAGGACAGACCATATGAAGGACATGGAAATCACTTCTTGGCCCTCTCAAAGTGAACAACTAACACAGAGAAATTCCTGGAGATGGTCTGTGTTTGTTAGTATTGGTAAGAAGGAAAGAAATAGCAATGGGCTGTCTACTGCTATAAAATTATTCCAGTAGGTTCACTCTGCTGGGTTACTCCCTGAAGCCATCTTGACTCCCACTTTTCTCCCTAAGTTTTCTCCCTAAGCAAGATGTATCAGAGGCCCAAGAGATGACAGCAAGTCATCTATATGTTCTATATGTTTCCAGTGGCTGCCAGCATTATCTTATCTATAGCAAAACTGGTGAAAAAGTATGTGCAATCTTGTGTGTTTAGAAAAAAGCAATTATGTGTTATGCAATTAAGAAAAAAAATCCCTCTGTATAATCCCGTGGAAAAGGACCCCAAGTAGCAGGAAGTGACTCTGGACAGATGGAGTTTTAAGGCTCTAGCTCTATAGCATGAGATTGCTCAATTACACACACCATGATGCTAACTTATATAAAGAGCAAGGTACAGAAAAAAAAAAAAAAAAAAGTTGTTTCATTTTAATATTTTGCCATGCTAATTTCAATATGTAAGACTAATTTATGATCATTTTACCACTCAGGGGCCATCTGTTTTTAATTTAATCCTAGAAATTAAGCACAAAAGCTAAATTAGACACAGTTGGTAAAGTAATTCTTGGTTAATTGTTAAGCAGACATGAATGCACAGAAATGAGAGACTTACAGCGTAACAGTTCTCTAATCTTTGAAAACCAAAGTTAAATCCCAACTAAATGTAACTTTTTTGGCAATGAAGTCGAAAGTTGTAGAAAGAAGCTGGGTTTTGATTCACGGAGGGCTTCCATTCTGAACAGAGATGTTTGCATCTAACTTTGATTGAAAATTACAGAATTTGTTTTACTGGTAAATAATCAAGTTCATTCTAAGATATCTCCTTTCATTTCATTTTGAAGTAAGTAGCATAATATAAATGTGTTTAGTGTCATTTGTTCCATATAGTATAATTTTTATGATCTGTAGATCTTCATTAGCATCATTCAAGGACATCATCCAAACAACGAACCAGCCCAAATGGGAAAATTCATCAGAGAAAATTAAAATGCTTTTTTTTTGTCTTGTAGCATAAATAAGTAATTGTGACCCTTCCCTTCTCTTATTAGAATATAATATTCATGGAATATAAGATTTATGACCAGTATCAATGACTTCAGTGCAATGGAATGGCAGCTTGGTGAGGAGGACTAGAGTTGAACAAATAATATCTGACAAAATGTGAGGTATTTAAATATGCAGCAGGTCATATTATTTAAAGTGGAGGAGGTCACATTATGCGTGTATAACTGTAAGGATGGAAATAAATGAAAAAATAGCAAAGAAAATAATAAATAAAAATGTAAATATATGTTTGCATGCTTTAAAATGTTAAAATTATTTTTTTGAGTATTTCTTTCTTTATATTACTTTTCAAGTTCTGTCATTTTACTACAGAGAAATTTCTGAAGAAACTAAGAAAAAGAAAGGTTTGTTTTTACCAAAGTGATAAACACTACTATTTTGATGACTTTCTCAATGTTTTTCTGAGATCTTCACTTATTTTTCATGTATTTTAAGACTGGTTCACTGGAGTATTATTACAAAATGAAAGGCTGTGAGGTAAATGTAGCAGTTCTTAAAATACTGAATTGTCTGCAAAGCAAAGGATAGTTTTTCATCCTGATTTAAAATTGTTTGTTCAAAGTGGGGAATTAACTTATGTGTTATTCTCTTTTCTCAGGAAATAAAGATGTAGTATGTCATTACAGTGAGCCATACATGGGTGTTTATATTAGTGAATTTCTTCTAGAGGCATTAGTGTCTTGCAAAAAAACTCCTGGAAAGCTGCAACAGAGTAGAGGAACCTCTTCAAGCACATATTATTGAGCATTTACAAAAAATATCCACCAGATGGCACAAAGAAACAAATTACAGTATAGCTTCGTGTAAACCATTTTGTCATCTTAGCACATGTAAGAGGGTAATGGGGAGAAAAATAGAGAAAACTTTAGCTACGATAAGCTCTCATCTCGTCTCATCTCATCTCGTCTCATCTCATCAAATTTCTAGAGGCTGACACTGTAAACCCTTTCCTCGCAAGTGCAGGGAGAAGAAAACCCTCAAAACCTTGCTCATTTAGGGGTGATCTTGAGGGAGTGTTGGGGTAGTCTCTATTCGGTAAGCACATATGCCATCACCCATGCACTTTGAAAAGTAAGCTTTTATTTCAACAGGAGAATTGAAATCAGTTAGTGGGTACTCAAAATATTAACTCTGAATATCATTGAAGCAATGGAAAACACACATGAGAACGAACCCCTTCAGCAGGTCTGCTGGTCTTTTCCTCTACTTGAAGTCAAGTATAAAATCAGCTAATCCTTCCCCTTTAAAACCCTTCAAACCCAGGGACCTTACAACTTCCTGTGGATCCTCAGTGAATTGCTGGGAAATATTATTTCACCCTGCTGTGCCAGGTGGCCCTCTTGTGCCCAAATCAGGATGGGTGATCCCTAGCCCTAAGAGAATCAAAATAATTCTTCTGATTCTCTCATTCATCCATCCATCCATTCAAAGTTGGGTTTATTGTTCCCTTCCACAGTAAAACACTTTGTAGATCAACTTTTTCATGCTTGTGGGATGTGCATATTCCACAGGTGCCTAGGTAAGGGTACAAATAGAAGAATTTGATGGATAGCGAAGAAAGACCTTTTGGCTGCTCTTATGCAACAAGCTCCTACTGGTACTAGGAAGAAGGAGAAAGGATTTGGAAACATCTATAAATAGCCAGCAGAATTATTTAAATATAAATTAAAAGCAGAAACCCACACACAGATGCACCCATATATTTACAAAGCCTCATCTGAAGAGTTTCCTGAAATTGCTTACTAGCCTTCAAATGTCAGGGCACATGTTGTTTTGTAGGATGTATCAAGCTATCAGCTGGATGTGGCTGGAGCAGCAGTTGCAGCTTCAGATGTATTTATTGTTCCTCTTTGATCATCCTAATTCTACAAGCAAAAGTATCAGAGCGCAGTAACTTCAACTGCATTTTAGTTCCCTCGTGGTGCCATGGCCCGCAGAGCTGATGTCCCGCTGGGTCAGGGAATGATGGTCTGGGTCCACGGCACCAGCCAGATATAAAAGCAGTTTTAGCAGTGCACTTTTAGCTGGGCTTATTCAAACCCCTGTGCTCCTCTTGAACGTCAGGGTCCTCTCCGCTGCCTTGTGGTGGGATTCAGTCCAGCACACAACTGGGAGAGCCTTCTGCACATCATCATGTTGTGCTTTCGTGCAGCATTAGTGAAAAGGATCAGCACTCTCTGTGAAGTTAGGGTAAAGCCCAAATATCCTTAGCTACTGCCACAGTCGAACACAAGGTGTGTGTGCCCTAGAATTAAATCAGTCAAAATCTGTGGTCCAGTGTGTCCCTTAGGAAAAAGGGCATAATGCATGCTTCCCTTAGGAGGGTGCTGAGCAAATGGAAGATTGTTTCTAAACCACTTTGAGTCCCTTAGATGAAAGATGGAACTACAAATGCATGTGTTTGGAGATACAAAATGTTATTGTCAGAAGCAGTCAAACGTTAATCTGAATTTTTAGAGATTTTTCTCATCCCTAGATGCATGGCACAGACTATTCTGCTTCGCTCCATCTGGCAGCTGAAAAACAAACAGTTAAGATCATTCACTTGTTGGAGACCAGCTGAGTATTGTAATTAGTCTTACTTGGCACCCAGAAATGTATCATGCAGTTGGTCAGTTCTAGTTTAGTGAATAGAATTTGCTTGGTAATTTGCAACTCTGGTAATCATTGCATACATACAAGCATGCATGCGTATATGCATATGTACATACCTTGTATACACATATTTACATGCATTTACTTATTTACATTTTTTCCTGAGTATCTTTCATAAAATCCCCATTTCAGAAAAAAACTAATTTTCAGTAGGAATGCTGGTGCAAATATATTGCCATTAGATTTGTAGGATAAAGAAATCAGGACAGAAACCTTTCCTGCCTTGGAAAGCAACTTGCACATTAATATTTTATCTTAGTAAGTTTGTATGGGGGTCTATCTTCCTTTTCAACAAATACCTTTTTCATCCTTCTCAAGGCACAAAGTGGATTTGAAATCTTCAAAACCTGGCAATGGTTTCCTTTAACGAGGGAACATGTTTGTTGAACTATTTGGAGCTGCTGTTTCTGATCTACGTTATTCTGGCTGCTCTGCTGGAAGAAATTGTTGAACAAGATTAAAGAGAGTATTAGGTGTATTGAGAGCATCTCTGAGTTACTTTGAAATTCCATGTGTCTGTACTAGTCCATAGATACTTCCAGGACACACGGTACAGGAAGCGACACAGGCCGCTGTTGTTCTGTCTTTTCTCCATGTGCTCTGAAAATCACAAATGGAGAAAGGCATTATCTTACCATTTTGAAGTGATGAAAAAAAATCCATCAATTAATAAAATCAGGTGTAAGTAACTCTGTGATTCAGAAAGAAAACCAAAAATGGATAAATTATTTCAGTATTCCTGCATTTTCAAGTTCCTAGATCTGGGGAGCTTCAGTGGAGATAGGACACATATACCAGTGTGTGTGAATAGTGAAAGTGATAGAATGAGGCCCAGCCTTATATGAACAATCATAGATTCCAACATTTTTTTCCCAGGAATTTGAAAGCTCCTAAAGTCTATGTCCTAATTACAACTCAGGCACTTTATAGAAGTTGCAGAATAGAGCAGTAACTTCTCTGCTGTGAGGATGCACAGACTGCTGAATTTCCATGAAATGCTGACTCTGAGTCGCCTAGTAATTTTGAAACACTGTAATGCCTAAAATAAATTAAGAATGTTTACTGCATGCGGCAGGACCAACTTTCCTTTAACAATGTGGAGCATCAAGCACAATTTAAAGATGGGGCTTAAAATTATCCTGGAAAATCTCAGTTTATTTGTCCTCTCTTTTAGCAACTTGCAGTCCAAAGCCCCATTCCTCCCTCCCACTTTCTTACTCATGCACTTCTTTGTTCCCCCTAGTACCATTCTGTTTCCTCAGACCGGGATCCTTGTTTCTGGTGATTTACCTCTGGCTGACTGGTACCAAATGACTGGAGACAAAATCACATTCCTGGTTCAGGGCGGATAGTTAGTTTGGGGGCGAAAGATTGCAGCTCGGTCCCAAACCCTCAGACTGCAATGCTACTCTGGCTGACATGATGGGGTTTTATCTATCTGGAAGTGGTTCACAGGATGCATTTCTATAAAGGACGACACGGTTTGCATTAATGTCTCGTGCTTAAGGGACTTATTGACATTCTAGACTGCATTGAGTGGAAGACTTAAACTATCTCAAATGTTCTTACAGATTATCGAAGTTTGAAGAGAGAAATTTCCTGCATGTTTTTTTTTTACCTATCCAGATGCACAATATTTCAGCTGAAAAATAAATGTGCAACACCAAGTAGTCTTGGCTCTAGTTCATAAACCTGAAATATTTTCATTGGTTTTACAAAATCAGGCTCTAGTCAGAGCTCTGTGATCTGACTGAAGCATATATAAGTAGACCCTTTGTCCCTCTCTGGCCCTATTAAAATAAAGCTTCTTTTTGAACATACCTGAGTGACTTTTCAGGTGGAGATTAACGATCTCGTAGCATTTCTTAATGAAAAGTTCCACGTGTGGTTGTTACTAGAAGGGATTTGAAATGTTAAAAATTTGGTAAATGAGACTACAGTTTTGCAACTACAGTTTTCAGTGAGGAATCATCAGTGACCTAGATGGGATCCTGAGGGAACTGGAAGGAAACCTGATGTCTTCACAAACAAAATTAGCAGTCAGTAAAAATATTAAGAGGACAGGCAAATTATGAACACGCAGGTCTCTGTTGCAAGGTGATCTGATCAAGAAAACATGGTGCAGGGAAATAAAGTGTGATCTAGTGTGGCCGGGTGCCAAGTCACAACCATTAAAACATAGTGGGTAGGGCACTCTTAGAGGCTAACAGGACTCTATTCCTGTCCTGTAAACTGAAACTCATCTTACTGGGTATTCGGTTTAGGATAGGGTTAAGATTGTAATATGTAACCTCCTGCTCTCTCATCATTTCTCAGCTCCCACATGCAGGAGCAGTATATACCTCACTAAGTAGGCCAAGACAGCTCCACATATTTCTGTCCTTAACAGATGATTTTAGAATATGTCCTTCTTTTTCTGTTATGTAAGTATTTCTTGGGGTGTTTTGTATATAATACCCCAAGCCAAACAAGCAGTTGCACAATCTGTTGAGAAAAAAAAAAAAAAAAATGAATTTATTTATTTATTTTAATTTATTTATTGCTCTCTTACAGTTCATTTCCAGAGTATGATAGCATAAAGGTGATGTAAAAGGACACCTCTCAAATTACCCTTAGAGGATTTTGTTAACAACGACCAAACGAAGTGAAGAGATAAAAACAAATACTCAGTGATGTCTGCCTGATGATATTATGCTTCTACTAGCATGGGAAATGAGAGGTGGAAGAAATTAACCTAGAATAAGAGGATTGACAACAGATGAGAAATGAAGCAAAATTACAAGTGCTCAGGCTTATGTAGCAGAGTGCTTTGGCTGAAAATTAAAAAAGGAATATTCATTTTAGAAAGCTTGACAATGTAAAATCTGAAGTTTCAGCAACTATCTCTTTAGGGAATGGAGTTCACAATGGTGAGGCATGTGCCCAAATAGTGAGTAAGAAGAAATAAGTGTGTAGATTGGAATTCCTGCTGGTAAGCCCCAGAAGGAGAGGTGTACATAAAATCTGTCTTGGTGTGGACTGAAATATCTCTGTAAAATCCAGTCTCTATATCTGCGAGTTGCAATTCAGACATAGGCTTGAGAAGCCAGGGCCTTTTTCTTTTAAATTGAGTATGATAATGGTGGGGTTTTCCTTATGTCTGTACTAACAAGTAAATTGGGCCAGGGCTCACAGTTTGTATACAAGAGCATATGGCATGTCACAGTATTCGTTTGTATGTCTATTCTTGCAGGAAACAAGGGTTGTCTCATTTATTTTAACTATTGGAAACCATATCTTAACCCTGAATCATGTCCAGACATCATCTGAGAAATCACTGCTTGATCAAAAGACGCCAGAGAACATGCTCATAATTAAACAGTATGGATAATTATGGCCTAGCGCCTGAGTGTCTGTTCCAACTCTGTTTAATTTATTACTGCAGATACAGTCTAAATGACTTGACTAGAGAGCAGGAAATCTGTTTTGAGAAAAAAAAAACTGTAAGGGATTTGAGCTCTTTTCAGAAATCAACAAGAGAGTGATAGCTAAAGTCAGACTTGCTTGTGTTTGATGTTAGTTGCATACAAAGCTACAAAGTACATGAAGAAGGGTCAAAAACCTCCTACAAGAGCTAGAAAGTATCTTCCCCTCTGTCAGAACTTTTAACGTATTTTTAATTTAGACAGTTCCAGTTAAAAAGGAAAAAAAAAAAAGAAGGAAGGTTTCAGGAACCATGACCTCAGATTTCCCCATTGCTTCAGACAAATTTAAGTTCATTCTTGCACGTCTACATTTATTTTCTGATATGAGGACCCTGACTCTGAGAGAAGTATTATGTTTTATGTCTCACTGCCTTCTGTCACTCTTTTTACACTTCCTTTCAGAAAGGATAGCAAGAGTCAAAAGTTAATATGGTATAGAGCATATACATATAAGAGCATAAGGAATACAGGCATGAATGGAGTTAAAATTATTGAAAGGCAAAGGAAAAGGTCCCAAGGATGTGGGACCTTTTTACAATGTCTTAAATATTCTGGAAAAGATTTTTCAAATCTCCTAACATCCCACTTCTTCCTTCAGGATCTAGCCCAAATTTCACTATATTTCATAGAAATGTTTCCATTGACTTCCCTTGGCTTTGTCTTCAGGTCAGGGGAATTCAGTCAGACTCACTGAAAATGGCAGAAATTTCTACTCTCATATTCATGTTTGGGACACTGGGCTTTTTTGTTTGTTGTTGTTTCTTGAATGACTTTAGGTCAGCCACATCTGCTCATGCATTTAAATTAAAGTTTAAGATCTCTCTCTGATTTTTTTTTTCATAATTTATACATGTTATACTGTTCTGGAATCATTTGTTTAACACAGTAGGTTCTGTTTTATCTGACTGTTTTATTCTTCAGTCCTTTAAGATGTGCTATGCATAAAAACAGTGTTATAAATAAAAAATTATTGCTCAATATTGTTCATGCAGTAAACCAGGGTTCTCACAAAAGACTGAAGAAGTATCAAAAATATATTTATTTATACACTAATAATAGTATTACCTATCAGGCAGATGCTTTAGTGTAGTGAGTCTGGTAATTGCTAGTCTTTGCTTGTACTTTTTTGTGGAGAAACTGAATTTTGGATTTGGTAGAAATATTTAGGAAAATATTTATTTTAAAAATGTTTTTTTCCTATCAGGAAGCAGGAGTAAGTATTAAGTTAGAACTCTGTTTAAAGAGGGTTTTTGTTGTTGTTGTTTTCTTTTTAAATGAATCTTGTTGCTATTGTTACTAATCAGCTTGTTTCACATCATGCTAAACAGCACAGCTGGAGAATTTGTTCACTGATTGAAAGTATCATCTGAGCAGAGAGAATGGGCACCCAGTGGGACTGTGGTGGAAATGACTGCAAAGAGATTTCAAAGATATTCGAAGAAGGTGATAATTTTTTGGCATCTGGGGATGCTTGAGGAAGGGAAGGAATAAAATAATAATAATAATAATAATAATAAAAAAACAGTGTGGGAGGATTAGAAAAGATCTGTCTGGGAAATGAAAATAAGAAAGGAAGAAAGGGAGGATTTTTGTTTATGCCTGGGCAGTCAACTTAGCAAATTCAGCTCAAAGCCTGTGTTAGCACCGAGTCCTGCCCTACACATGGAAAACTCCCAGCACAATTGGAAACAGAAAGAAAGAGAGGAACATGTGACAAAGCCACAGGGCATCATTTGAATTTGTTCCTGCTACATGCTGTTATGAAACCAATGGGAGAGTTAAAGTTCCTACTGCTCTAGAAAGAGCACCCACATCTCATAAACAATGAATTACCCTAAGGAGCCAGAGGCTCATGTGGTACAGGGAGTCACTCAGTCGCATGACAACCGCATGGCACATAGAGAAAAAGACTGGAAGGATGAGATAGTCTTCTACTTACCTGGGCTTTGCCTACTCTGTGCATTTTCAGTTATATATAGCTTTTTAAAAATTATCTTCTGAATTTCTATGGTATCCAAGAGCTGGATTTCCCACCCAGTTCCAACAGTTATTTGCTACCCAAATACTCCCTCCTTCCCTATACACAGTTCCTCTTGCTCAACAGGAGCATATGGGCAGTTGTACAAAATGAGTTTTGCCCTGCTGCATCTACGAGTTTTGGGCACTTTACTTTGGGTAAAGTGCTAAAAAAATAACAAAAAATGACAAGAAATCTAGGCCAGCGTATTGTCATTTCTTTCTTACAAGAGACATCAGTCAGACTGCCTGTAATTCACATTGCATGACATTTCCTGTCGCAAAGCTCTGTTTTCCTTGTCTTTTAACTCTGGCAGACTTAAGCTGTAAAGGCAGAACTTTTGTTACAAAGTACTGGTTCCAGTATGTTTGCCTTTGTTCATAAATTTTTAACATTTGCTTCTTTTGTAAAACTTTGGGAAAGAAAGCAATTCATTGGAAAAGAGC
>VZSV01000004.1:2232792-2303642 GCA_013398735.1 Nothocercus julius
GGTGAGGCTCAGACATTCCCCGCAGCCAGAAATCTGGACTGCCGCATGTTTCTGCGGCAGCTCTGTCTGCGTCACCACAGTCTTCTTGGTGGGGGCCCTCTGCCTCGTGGAGACCATGGCCTCGCCTGATCTCCTGCTGCTGGAGGAGACTGTGGAGTTCTCTGGGCCGCCTGGGAGGAGCCTCCCTGCCTGCGCTAACTGCCGCGCCACGCCCTGGTCACTCGCGCTCCTGGGAGCAGCTTTTGAATTCCCGCCCGCCCTGCCGGCTCCGCCCCGCCGAGTCAGAGCCGAGTCAGAGCCGCCCCGGCCGGGCTCGGCGCCAGGGCTGCCTCGCGCTGCCCCGCGCGCTCCCGCCCGGCGGCTCTCGCCGCCCTTGGTCGCCTCAAGACAAGGTGCTGCGGGACGAGCGTCCGCTCCGGAGCCCTTCCCTTCGAGATCAGTAGATCTCTTCCTCAGTTTCCAAACTCTATTGATAACAGTAAATCTTCACTGCCTACCTCTTTTTAGACAGTCTGAAACAGAGTGGTTGCAGCCTTTCTCCGCATTTCTGTAGAGGTAAAGTATGGAGATGGTAGGAGATAATAGTGACTAAGATAGGTGGGAATCGCTCCCAGGTTTGACTTGGTTACAGAATTATTAAGTCTGTACTTTCATATCTTTGTAATGAATGAACACTCTCTTTCTGATTTTAAACTTTCTAGGCTAAGCATATTTATGCCTATATATTCATACCTTATAGTAGGAATAAAGAACAGCAGCTAATAAAAACGTATATTTTAAGTAGATGAATTTAAAAACTTAAGTGTTTTGTTATGTATGATCTTTAGTAGTAGTAGAATAGTTTTGTAGTAGAGTAGTTAAACTGGCAGCTCTTAAAAGTCAGAATGACAAGGGCACAAACTCTATCTGATTGTGAAGTGAAGACAGGTAGTGCAATAAGAGACTAACCTAAATCTATGATTTAAAAACAAGGGACACGAACTGTAACAAGAAATGGTCCAGAAGGATATTGGTATCAAGAGAAGTAGTGAAACAAAAAATTACGCTTCTACTTACCAGAGCAGGATAGTGTAAACAGATGATTTTGAGAAGGCTGAATAGTTTAATGACTTTTTTTTAGCATGTGATGAAGTGATTATCATACTGATCCATTGATAAACGGCAATAACTCAGCATATGGATGTGGGAGAGAGATTGACCCAGTGGAGGGCTGTGAAGACAGTTAGGGAGTCAAACTAAATGATGTATGAAGGGAGGCTATGGGAACTGGGTTCCTTTAACCTGGGGAAGGATAGGAGAAGTGGGGGATCTAATCGCAGTCTTATATTGTGGTGATAGAGAAGGTGGAGTGATATTCTTCTCACAAGGACATAGTGAGAGTACAAGGTGGAGGGGTCAAAAGTTGCAGCACAAGAAATTCTCATTAAATATAAGGAAAAAATAATTATGAGAGGATGCCTAGAATAGTTGGCGGATTGCTGTCCTTACAGATTTGAAACATCTGAAAGAAAAAGTTCATGAGAAGCCTGACCTCTCTTTGATCTCTAGAGGTCCCTCCCAAACTATTTTTTTGCTATGATTCTGTGTTTTTTTTATCCTCAATAAGTTAGATATTTTCAGACAAACTCAATCTAATGACCTTTCTCCTAGGGCTCTTTAACACCTTAAGATCTGACGAGTTTTAGAGATGTTGGTGGTAGACCTAGTTACAGACCTATGCGTTCTTGATCCTAAGGGTCTGGGAGACAAAGTATATGATTTCTTAGACCTCTCCTAGCTCAGTGATTCTGTAACAACTGTTGATTATAGGATGTTTCAGGAAAAATGACAGTCTTTTTCAAAGCATTTCTTCAGAAGAGGTATGTTACATGACATCCTGGAAAAATAGATCCTATCCTACCCAAATCATCCTTGTATTGCATGTAGCACTTTTTTTTTTCAGATGCTTGCTAATCGTGACTTTTTTCTCTTGGTGTGTCCTCCCAAGGACCTAGCTAGATAGAAGAAGAGCTGAGTGCACTTAGCTGGGATAGCGATCACAGAAGCTTGTCTTTGAACAATGAAAGAAGTGCTGAGCATTCTGAAAAATAGAATTTCAAGAGTTCATAGAATCATAGAATCATAGAATCATTAAGGTTGGAAGGGAACTTTAGAGATCATCTAGTCCAATCCCCCTGCACATGCAGAGTCATCTAGAGCACGTGGCACAGGGTGGCATCCAAGAAGGTTTTGAAGGTTTGAAGGTTTTGGTGCTCCAGTTTGTGTCCGTTTCCTCTAGTCCTGTTGGTGGCCACCTCTGAAAAGAGGCTCGCCCCATCCTCCTCTCTCCCGCCCTTGAGGTATTTAAATATACTGATCAAGGCCCTCTCAGCCTTCTCTACCTCAGTTGCTGAGGTGCTGCAAGACCCTTCCTGCTGGAGCAGCTATGAGCATACTCCAACAGCAGAAGGTGAGGCAACCTAGAGGTGCCACCAGGAAATGAAACTACCTTTGTTCCTTCTGCCATGTATTTTGGAGAAGAAAACCCCAAGTAGCTATCTATACTTCCAAACCAGTTTGCACTTTTTCAGAGAGCAATACATACCTTATTTAGTGTGCTTGGCTAAGTCTGATAGCATATTTTTTGCTTCTTCTCTTCATGGATTCAAGAACTGATACAGATTTTTGATCTTTCCAAGGGCCTTCACCTCAAAATCCAAGTCTGGTCATGAGTTAGCTATGTGAACAGTAGTGCTTCAATTTTTGTTTCTGATGAACCTGTAAGTAACCACTGGCGAAATGATTCTAAGTGAATGAAACTTTGGAAATACACCAAGCCAATCCATTCACTTCTCAGACAGAAATAATGATGCAGCATGCTGCATCCTGTTACCCAGAAAGACTCATTTTAATATAAGGTTATTATGCAATTATTTTTTTTCTTTTAATCTCTGATTCACTTCAGTGTTTAAGAGACTGATTCATCTCTCATTCAAGTCAGCAGAAAGATTTTCAATGACTTCTAAGTGAATTGGAAAAGGCATCAGCTTGATTTAGCCAGAGGTAGTTTTTTTTTCATGCAAATCTCGTCAGTGTAGTTTTAAAAGAAGTTAATGTCACCCTTGTTTTTACTTGCAGGTGACTACCTGACCAAAACTGTGAACCGTGAGTAAAATATGGAAGAGTTTCAACTTCAGCCTAGCCACGAAAGTTCACATTTTCTTATATGATCCTTTCAAATGGGAAGTTCCCTTCAAACAGAAATATAACATTGTTCTTCTAAGAGATTTTTCTTCATGTGATTAGCTGATTAGCACAACACTTGAGTTTTAATGCAAACATGTCTGTGACATTGTATGAGTAAATTGATGAGAAATAAAGATCGAAGAAACATAGTGAAGTGACACAAGAAGTACACTGAGAGATGCTTTCTGTGTTTACCTCAATCTCTCTTATAAAGTGATTTTAGGAACTACTGCCCACGTTGAGCAGCTTCAGAGGCATTGTATTAAAGCAACATAAAGTCAACAAGTTCAGGTTACTGAAGATGCCCTGAGCTCTGAATAACATTTCCTGGCCAGTCTACAACTGCAATTGCAATGTATGTGACTTCTCAAGAGATGCCTTAGGACACTCTCTATGCTCTTAAGAATGTACTTACCATTTATCATGTAGTTCTTTCAGATGCTTCTTTTGCAATAAGAGATTTGTTTAGAGCATCTTAGAAAGCAACTAAGTATTTTTCAGTGCATGTGCATTACAATCTTTGGCTAATTCCTGCCAACTTTTTATCAAGAATTTTTCTTGTGGGGACCATCTGCTCTCGAATACCCCAGCTGATGTCCGAAGTGTCTAAACATGCAGATGCTAGGAAAGGTGATATTGTATGCTTTCCTATCATAGAAATCTATAACAGATTTAGACACAGGATTGCTAAAAATACATAGAAATTGGGATAAAAATGTCAACAGAAATCCAGTTCTTTTGTGTGGTCTTCCTCCATCCAGAGCTGCCTAGAATGAGTCTATTCAGTTTTATATTTGGACACTGGCTGATGACAACAGTCTTCCTCTCATGGTAGCTGCTGCTCAGACCTGGAAGAAACCCTGGGTCATTAATTCTAAGTAGTGGTATGCATCAAATAATGCAAATAATAGCACCAATTGAAGTAGTTTAATTTGAATGGAATACACAGCTGTATTTCTTTTGATTTCAGTTATACTGTCTTCCTGCTTCTTTATTTCCTGCTGTTATTATCCATTGCTTTGCATTTGTATGTAAGCCAGGCCAGGCACTACATTTATATGGATTGCATATAATTTCACAGCAATTAAGTTTCTTTTCTTTGAAGATGGAGCACACTACTTTCACTACTAAAAAACTCTCTGACCTGGAAAAAAAAAAAGAGAGATTTTTACATAACACACATGCATATTCTCAAAAGGTGGTGGCAGTACCCACAGTATAGGTATAAAATGGGCAAACCATTACCTCTTCCAAATTTGCTTTCTGGTTGCTATCTAACCAGGGGCTAGTGAAAAGCAAGCCTTGGACTCCAGCCTACATTCCAGCCGCCATACAACTGCACCCTGGCTTCAGGTGAAACTTGATATAATCAGCCTCTCTGACAACGAGGCTCTGAGCAAGGAAACTGTACTTTGTTAGATAAGTAGGATAAAGTGTTACAAATATTGCCTCAATAATTAAAGGTCTGCATTGTACCCTTACACACCAAAAGTGTGAGAAGTTGTGCAGAGAAAGGAAAGGTTATGTTGTTTTAGGAACCTGGAAATTTCTGCCTACACCATCTAGCCCATACTGTGAGAAAAATGAAGGGTCACATTGTTAATCCTGTTAATTAGTTCATCAGGTTTTATGTGGAAATTAGTAAATCTTTTTTTTTTTTTTTTTTTTTCTGACATCGAACCTATTGGAAGACTGTTCAAGAACCTCACCACTTTGATATTTATATGCTATCTATTTTTCTCTTGAAATGTATTCATAATAAAGGTATTTGTATGTGGCCTAACATACTTTCTCCCTCTTGTCTTTAGTCCCCTGTACTAGAGGTAAAAATCAAACAGATTATGTCTCAGTCTTTGCTAGATTTGGGTAAAAGCCAAAGCTTTTACTGTGTGCTCTTTCTGTATCAAACTCTCTGCTCCTCTGCTTATCTTCTTATGAACAAGATTCACTTAGAATTCCTCTTCTTTGAGCATTTGTGTTCCAGCTTTCTATGGGATTGTGGGTCAAGTCTCCCTACTCTCATGTAAATGGTGTTTTAGCATTACTGGAATTCTCTTGTAATTCATCATAGTGTTACCTTTCTCATGGTACATAACACTGAGGACTGCTAGTCTTCTAATGAAATGAACTGCTCAGAATTTTGGGGTAAGTTCTGTCTAGCTATGTGGAAGACAGTCTGATATATAGCCTAACTCCTCAATTCAAAAGATAAACTAAGAATTCACCCCCATGCACAAGGGTAAAAAAGACTAACTTTAACGTAAGAAATAGTTTTGCTTATCATTTTGACTCTTAGCCACAGAATACCTTCATAAAGTATCAACTATCTTTATAATTTAGTCATATGAACCATTATGCTGACCAAAGGCAAAGTACTGCTATTTGAATTTACTTCTTTGTGATTGAAAGGCCTGGCTCTCTGATGTTAAAGTCACTGAGAATTTTCCTGTTCAGAATGGGATGAGATTAAGATCACAGGTCTAAGCTTCATTGTCCCACTTCTTCAGCCGTTTACAATAATGACAGATGGAAGAAAACATGAATAAACATCAGCAGTAGTATGCTTTGAATTCTGCTTTGCCTTCAGTTTACCAGTGTATAATAAGGTAGAAGGGCGGACATGCTCACCATACTCATTTGTGGGTATTTGTGCATTTGTGTGTATACATAGATGTATGTGAATTTAAAGCTTATATGAGACTGGTAGGATTCTGGTCAGAGGCTAAGGTAGGATTCTCACCCACCTCACCTGCAGATGAAGTACACTAAAGTGCTAACAAACCTTGTCACCCTTACTAAGTGATATTTGCCCTGGTTGCTTCCTGCTAAAACCAGCTATTATGACCCTGTACTGTATTTTAGGTTCTCCCATTTCTAGAAGTTTGTTGGGCTAAAGTGCTGTACTTATTTTATTCATAGCCTGCACTTAAATAAGTAACCTTCTGCTTCTCTTTGTGCAGAGGTAATGATTGATCATTTTCCTTCTCAAAATAGAGCTTGTTGCCTGGTGTTTCTTATCAGCTCTGCCCTTTTCTAGCACATAGAGTCTCAGATTGCAAAATACCCTGTCTGACATCTTTAATAAGGGTAACCAAGCTGAAGATTTATTTTTTTTGCAGGAGGTTTGCCAAATGCAGAAACTAGACAAGGAAAAGCGAGGTCAGAGAATAGCAATTTAATGTCCTCTAGAAAGCTGGAAATGAGTTGTTCAGATTATCCAGTTTTGTTAAAACTTCTTTGCACACTAAGGGTCTTTTTAAGGGTCTATCACTCAGCCTCTTTCACACTCATTCATACAGAGAAAAGGACATAAAGTCTCTATTGCTGGAGCTCTTTTGGGATCAGGTCATGTATTTCAAGGAAAATAACTTACACCCTAGGTGTGGGGTAGCAGGATAGCAGGATGCTACATCAATTCTTTGTTACCCATAAACATCTGAATGGGGACAGTCATTGGCATGTTGGAGGTGGACCTCTGACATAGGAGTGTATCAGTCTCACAAACTACAACTGAAATGACAAAGTATATCTTTTCCATGTATTTAGTGTTTGCCCGAGTGCGTCCTTGGAGAACTCCTAATGAGAAAATGAAATTATCCACCAGCATAGCAGTAATCATAATGAAATATGTTTTATCAGACACTGAAAAAATAAAATAAGGCAGGAAGGAAACAGAGAACTGGTGACATCATGCTTCAAAGGCAAGCCTGCCTTATGGTAAAAATGGGTTAAAAAGTGGTATGGAATTTAACAGCTTTCAAAATGCTGTACAGTGATTAATTGAATGGATGGTGAGACACCGGCATGTATGAGCACATTAATCAATGCAGCAACATGTTTGTCACACAGTCTTTTCAGTGCTTTCCCCTTCCTTTTTACGTCTCGAGATGCAGGATTGCTAGACAACCATTGATAAAATGCCATCTGGGAAGGAAAAAAACAAAACTGAATAACTCATCACCGCCCAGTAATGCAGGGAGAGCTTTTGCCTCAGACTTTGCAGAAGGCCTGAGTTTTCTCATCTTTGTGCAATAAATACCAGCAGAAAAGCCAAGCAAATCACGAGACAGTGTATGTGCTGGAAACTGAATATGTGTATATATGAGGAGAATCCAGTTAATAATATAATAGAATGTTTGTCATAGGTGACTGTGTTTGCATACACAGGCACACACACACATTATTATACCATCAAGAAGATTATTTCAGTTCTAAGTTATGTGCTATTTAAAGTACTACTGCAATGTGCCTATAACCAGGAGGCCCGATAGAGCCTGCAGGATGCTTTCATCTAGTTTGTATCTCCTTTTGCTGGATAAAACCAAATTGGCTCTCAATCACTCATATGGCCGGATGCAGCCTCCTGCCTGACCAAAGCTGGCTGTGCTGTGTCTGCTGCTCCTTTTGGGTTGGCCTGGGAAGCTTGCAGTCTAATTTAACCCTAATTTTACCCATGCTCTATTCCCTCTATGGAAATAGAGCAATGCAGTCCCTTAGCATCTCAGCTCTTTTCTCCCTTTCCTGCCCCCTCTCCCAACTCACGCAAGACCAAGTACAGGAGAAGGAGGAGGATAATGATGGATGCTGCTGGGTGAGGACATTTGGTTATTGCTTGTGTGAAAATGCTGAGCAATGTAGAAGAGATGAGGAGGCAAAATAAACTGTGTTTGTAGGGGGACACTGCTTGCTCAGCAGACGTGTGGGTAAACACTGGCTTGTACAAGGAATAAATACTCACATGGAAGCAATCTAGGGGGAAGGAGTCTAAACATCTCTATCTTATCCCCAGAGCTTCTGAGATTTGACAGTTATTTAGTGACACTTTGCTTCTCATTTTCTGGAGCAAAACAAATGTTTTATACTGCGCATATATTTTAGCAGGGGATTAGATGTCAGGATGTTTGAGTCTTCCTAAATACACAGTTAACTTACATATTCTTAGAAGTCTTAACAAACTCAATCTCTTTACTCATCTGTTTCACTTCCTGAAAAGTGGGTTAAGAACTCTTCCCTTGGACAATCCACCACAGTCTCCTTTTGGGCAAATTCCCTTCTGAGAGAAAAGGGATACCCTGCTTAATTAAAAACTGTCAGCTTCTGGATGATGGATGCTAGTATAAGCAATCTATGTGTATTTAAAAATGTTCTGGATGAGAAAAAAACACAAGCAGTTGGCTTTGTAATCCTAAAAAGTATGATTTCCCAGATGGTATTTTCCTAAGTGAGATTGTGATTTCCATTCATATCAGTCTATGCTTCCCAGCAGGGATGAATGAATGCAGTTCAAGGGAAAAAAAAAGTCTTTTTGAACAACGAATAGACGCAAACATTTATTTTAAACCCAAGTATGGCAGTAACCAAACACAGTTTTGTTGCACTGCATCAGCCATATTTTGCGTGTTGGATCTGTCAGAGTAATATTTACCCAGCAGAAGGTAGGACTAGAGAGTAATGGTCAGAAAAAGCACAGAGAGGGTCTGCCTCTCTGGTAGACAGACATTAAACACTCCAGAATTTTATTATTTCAAAAGGAACATATATGCCAGTTTGTTAGATCTGGGGAGGGCAATCCACTATTCATAGTCCTCTGATGGTGAGATTATAACTGGAGATAGGACCAAGATAGAAGTTTTCAGCATTAAGTTCAGATCCAGCGGTATCTCCAACCTCCCTGCAGCCATGGAATGGAACATGGTTTGGACCTCATCTAATTGTGAGGAACTCCAGACTTTCAACAATAATTAGTGATGTGACGTTCACAAAAACAAACAAACAAACAAATCTGTTTCATGCAAATGTTACCAGTAATAGAAACTAGTAAAAGAGAAATCTGAGACATATCGTTATGTGTCGTACAATTTCTTATGAGTCAAATAGCTTTCAGTTTGCCTGAAGTGTTAGCAGCTGTTAAGTGCAATTTTTTTATGGGAGTGGACCAGGAGCTTGATGTGACAGAAGTAATTTATAAGTCTGTGGAAAGAAATAACTCAAGTCTCTCCACAATTCTGTAGGACCTGTTGAATGTGAGTATAATGTCTAATTAAAGGAAAATGATTTTTTTGGTTCTTTCCTTTACTGCAGGTTTAATAATATTGAAAACTGGATCCAGCTGCAGTAATGTTTGGATTCACTGTCATGCAACTGTGTGACTGCTGCGGTGCTTTCCTCCTCTCTCTTCTTCCTTACCCTGCATTCTCTGTGCTTGAATGTTTTTTAGGTCACCAAACTAAATGGTTATGAAAGCTATAAAGAAGGTGAACAGGCTTTTTATTCTTTACTCAAAATGCTTGCCATTCCCATTTGAAATCTGGTGAAACAGTATTGCATACAGATCAGCAAGAATTTAGCTGCATCTGGGGAATGGAGTGTAACTATCCCTACTAAAAATGTCAATTACAGACATGCTCACTTCTGTTGGCATTTGGTCTCCATAAACCAGTTTTGCTACTTTTATAATTTCTTTATAAAAATATTGATCCACAGAGAAATAGAGTTGTGGCTATTGCAGATATGGTGCTCGAATTAGGTAAAAGTAAGATGTATTCCATAAATAAATATGACAAATCAATTTCCTGTGATTCATAGGTCAACCAATTCAGTCATGTGGATTTTCATAACTATCGGGTATTAACAGAAATGTCTGTGAATTTCCGTAGCATCCAAATCAGCTGCACACGTGGTATCCCCAGGTAAGCAGGTTCCAATGATTTAATTAAAGTCTTTCAAAGTTAAAAGAGAGAGTTGCTGCAGCTTGCTCTATAGATCATGTGAAAGGGCAATGCACTCATGTCCACTATAAAAATATAACAGAGGACAACAATACCAAACCACAGAAAACCACTCCAGGTCCATTTAGTCTAATTTCCAAAAGTTACAAGCACTGTATATCACAAAAGAAGGCATAGTAGGGCACTTGCACTGTGCAGGAGAGGAGTCCTTTGAAGACATGTTTGTCCTCATCTCAAATGCTAAAACTTGGCTGAAAGATATGTTAGATATTCTGTAACTCAGAATGTTCTTTCTTTTTGTAAAAATGACATCATTACCTGACTGCAACTTATGAGCTAGATATGTTCATTAAATGCAACTCATATACTGTTCAAAATCTCAACTTTTTCGTTCAGAGGACAAAATAAATACAGTATGACTAAAATAATGATTTCCTCAATCTAAATAATGGAGAGTAAATATGCAAAATAAGTAGACGGGTTGCTTGAAAGCTATTCACTCAGACTGCTTATCAAACAGTTGTAGATTACAAAAAAAGTAGCTAAACGTTATTTATATGGCAACAGCTCCAGCATCTCTTCATAAAATTTTAATGTACAGTTCTATTGATCTGAAGAGGTCAACCAGCGGGTTCATCTCTTTGTTATCGTCCTTTTATCACAGTGGACTTTCAGTCATGTCTTTTTTGACAATAGATAGAAAAATTTGTTTAGCAGAGTTGGTAAATGTGTGAAAGCTCCCATTGCCAACCAAGTATAACATAACAATACAACATGTGTAAGCATTAAGGAGCAAGAAACATCACATCACACTGATTTTCAGCTTAATGGATACTCAGCATAGAGTAGATTATTTAGAGCCATGTTATCCACATTGCTAAAATAAAAGGTGATGTGCAAAGCACATAAAAACATTTTAAGACTCCACTTTTTAGATAAAGAACCATTACTATTATTGTTAGCCCACTTAAAAGTCTAAATGGAGAAAATGTCCTTTTGTAGTGTGGGGCTGTAGTATCATCTAAGTGATGTGAATGTTCCTTAGAAAACATGAAATTCAGGCATGATCTCAGATCAGTTATGATTCAGTTGTGTGAGTACTAGCACTTAATCAGAATTCTCCATATCATATTGGAATAAAAGTTTAATTATCAACTCTAATGTAAAAGAAGCATGCACTTTTAAAAAAGATTTATAACCATACCACATAGGTTATATTTTGGAAGTAACAGTTTTCCACTTATTTAGTCGTCCATCATACGTTCAGTAAATTCATATGCCAGTAGAGGAGAGAGATTGCAGGTATAGTACAATCCATAACCGTCTACATAGGCTAATAAATATTAAGGGCTAGAGGCTTTTAAAAGTCTATTTCTTGTTCATATTTTTGCTGTCTTGACTAAGTTTTTCTCATAAGACATGCAGGATATCACTATCTTAATGTTAGTAATGAATGGAATATATTCACACTTTTTTTTATGATTTTGAAGAACTTGTCATTCTAGTGAAATTATTGCATTTTTCTGCTTTTTTCCATGATTCCTGGGGACACACCACTTAGCGTTGCCTGATTTTTTCAGTAATTAGTAAAATATTTGGTCCTATCATATTTTGCATAGCTATGTGCAAGCTAATTTTCAGTTACCTGCTAGCAGTATCCCACATCCCACAAGGCGACGTGGGTTGCTCAGGCTGCAGGATGCGCTCGAGCTTAGTGGTAGTGAAGCTATCCCACAGCAATCTGCTCAGGCTCACTAGTTCCAGCAGGCATCTGGCTGTCAATCGGAAACAAAATATAGCCTTTGTACTGCCACTTGGAGAATCCTGATCCATATTTTAATTCTTCTAAATACAATGTCATTCCACTAGAAGCAAATATGGTGCTTATAGTAAAAAGAGGAGGGATTGCACTCTAAAAAGCTGAAAGTCTCATCAGAATTTAGATATTGTATTATGAAAATAGTTGAACCCACAGTGACACTCAGAAGGCTAAAATAATTCTAAAGGAACAATGAGAAAAATATCAAGTAAATCTGAAAATAGCACAAGATGCCATTATGAAAATGCTGTATTTGAATCTTTGCTTTCATTCTTAAAAAAGCTGCTGAAAAATTTATGAGAGAAGAAGTGTGTTTTGTGAAAAAAAAACACTGTATTTATTTATCCAAGAAAAGCTAAGAGATGATAACATACCTAAACAGGGAAGAGTTTTCTAATAGCTAGCAGAAGGAGACGCAATGGAATACAAAGTTTACATGCTAGGATTTTGTAGATTCAGACTGGATGGAAAATGTGCTATTGAGATGTGGTGAAATCTAAACAATTTTTGAAATTCAGAATCCACATATATGTTAGATAAATGTGCTTATATCCAGATACAGAGCTTAAGAATCAGCTGGCAGAGTTGTACAGTTGTTGCTGCATGAATATTCATGACTACCTCCTCAGCTATATAAAATCTGAGTTGCTCAATAGCAGGGCAGAACTAAAGAATTGCAGAAAAGCCAAAGATGTCAAACAGCAGACAGTTCTCTCAAAATGGCTGAGCTATTCCATTGATCTTTGTGAGATTGAGGCTTTAGGTTGCCCTTAGCTAAGGCATCCAGTGTATCCAATTAGCTGCCACTTTTACAGTTTTAAGAGCACAAATGGTCATCAATTTGTTTCTGACAGGAACATATATTCACCATTCCTCTTTTTTTGTTGTTGTTGTTGACATAACGTATTAGTTAGACTATACACTGCAATATCCCCTAATTGATGGAGATAGGAATGCAATATCAGGATACATAAATGTTGACATGCTGTACAATAGTCTAAAGACAAATTAAAGGTTATGATCAGAAATCATCAATCAGGTGAGAAAAATCTGAGGATTAGAAGCATATTATGCATTTCTGCAAACCCATGTAATGTTCTATTTACCCTCAGTTAAAGAAGCTGTCAAAAAGCAAGGAAAACAGATCAAAGCAATCTACTTGCATCAGCTGGTTGCCAACCCAACAATTGATTCGGAACACAGACTAAGGCTACAGCAGGACTGGAAGGAAAGTAAGGTGAATAGATGGTGGGATCACTGGTATAGGCATGTGTTCCAGTTTTCCTCACATGCTAGGACATGTCACTCAGAAGTCTGTCATATGCAGACTTATTTTAAGGCATATGCTAAATTTCTTCACATTAGGTCTATGGTAAGCAAAGCTCAATTTTTATAGGGACTCAAGCTAGAGCATTTTTTCCAAGTAAGCACCAGGTTACCCAATACCTCTGAAAATACCTAATTCACTGCTTTAGCGTCTAACATGAGAGGCAGTGTTTTGGACTGTAATGCCATCAATCTCCGAAATGATATCTACATATGTAAAGCAAGAAGAAAGCAAGATAAACAATTTCTTTGTTCTTTTTAGATGTTTTGTTGCATGGGTTCTTAACAAAAACCTTATCATTTTGCTTTTGGTTGGGCTAAGCAAAAAACTAATGATATTTTCTATAGCAATGTCAGACAATTTTCTTTACAAATAAGGTCTTCATTAAACATTATTTGAGCTAATAAGCTGATTGGGTGAATTTAATAAAAGGTTAAAGAAATAATTGTCTCGTTATAAAAAATAGAGTGTTTGTGTTTACTGAAAAATATCAAAAGCAATTCTGGTCTGACAGTCTGTGGGATGGGATGGGTTGAGGCAGAGCTGGAACTTTTAATTGAGAGAAAAATTGTAGTTCTGAGACAAATACCTAATAAGAGCCAAAAATAGAGCTTCTTGATGGAGAAAGAGAGAAAAAACATTTTTCCTGCAAAATTGTTGAACAGTCTTTCCAAATCTCACAGTGAAATTCTACTGAAATATGTCAGACAATTCTAAAGCTTGTCAAATCACAGAATGGGTTATGGAGGCAGGGCAAGGGAGAAAATGCTGTCAAATTATTGAATAAATTATATATATATATAGAAATTATAAAAAATGTTTGATGGCAGATTGTCCATGTACTATGGGCAATGCTTGTTCTTCTCAGCATATGGACACTCAGTTTGGGGTGATCCGTCCAGTTAGTGGTGTTTTGGGGCTGCATGAGGTGTCCTTGGAGAATTGTTTCATGACTCAGTGCCTCTTGCACTGATGCAATTCTGTTTTGCAAGGACAACCATAATTTAGTGCCAAATGATAGTTATTTTTGCACATGAGATTGGGATAGCTAAAATACTTAGCGCCTTGCATTGTAAGTAATCCCGTGGAAGATGGTGTTACTGTCTGTACGTACATTAAGTCACTACTCAGGGTAGATAGGAATTTCAGTTCTGTCATGATAAAAGCATCAAGTTTTGATAAATAATAATAGGAATTCAAAACTCTTTCCTAAGGTCTAGAAAACGAAATATTTGCATTTGACCTGAACATTATCAAAGTAAATCTGTCTTTGATTAGTTTGAATATTGTTGGTACTGACATGTTGAAACAGCAACATTCTGTTACTTTCTGGAAACCCTATGTTATATAATCGTAAATAAGACCCTGTATTTTTACAGTGAATGCTATCCTGAGCAGAGGGATGACATCGCACAGTGTGTAGACACAAAGTGGTCCAATTAAATAAGCAGGTGACCAAAGTCAAAGGTCCCTGAAATGGGGACAACACAGGGCTGTTAAATGCTGTGAGGCATTTATCAAACTGTCTCACAGAAGTATTGTTAATCTAAATGTGTCTGGTTTAAAGTGCCAGTAATTTATTTCTCTGTTTCATCACTTGTGAAGTTTGTGCCATTAGTATTTAATCATTTTAGATCCATAACCATCCTCCCTTCCTTCTATATACCTCTCAAGGACAATAAAATCCTGCAGTTCTGTCTTTCTGCTTCTTTTCCCCCTTCAGTCTGGAGTTGCATGAAGCATTTTAAAGATACCAAGAGCTCATTCTGCAGGGCTGTAACTTTGGGGCTTATAAGAACATTTTTCCTCACAGAGAGGCACAACTTTTTTTTTTTTTTTTTTTTCAGTTACACATCACTGGATTTTCATCTTCAAGCTTTGGCATGTCTTCCTGAGTGCATCCGGGGAGCAATGCCTACTGAAATGCACACCAAAGGCACACCAGATGATAGTACATATTTGAGAATTAAAAATTTCAGGTTCTCTGGGCAGCACCTCTATGCTGGTTCGTTTATGTGTTGATTCAGATTAATTAACTCAGTTTATGCTCTTCTGGAAGACAGATATCTGCGCAGAACCTATTAATAGGCTTCCAGAAATGCAGAGGAGGCACAGCAGACTCTGACACCTTTACTCTGTAGAAAAGCTACTACCCATGTAGAGAAGTTACTGTTACACTTGGTGCACCAACTTGATCCAGATATCTGACCTAGCTTGATATGTCTTATCAAGGAGCATAAACACTCAAATTTATATGTAGTCAGCAAAGGAAACAAACTCCTTCAGAGAGCAATTTAATTTCAGGAACTGCAATTGTCCCTCTAGAAAAGCCACTCTCTCCTTTGACAAGAAATGGAGTCTAGGGTAGCTAGACATCATTTAGGTGTTTAAGAACGTAGCTGGCAGATGTCTGGAACGTAGTTCTTTTATGCATCTTTAGCTTAATGCTTTGCTGATGGGAATATATTGGAGAATATACTCAGCTGATTTCCTGAACTGTGCCAAGGATGCAAAAGAACATCTGAATATTAAAGTCTATTATCCACTCAGCATGCTAAATTTGGGGACTAGAAGAATTTGAAAGTGTGACCTATAATGCAGCACAACTCTCAAAACTTATACTGAAAAAAAAAGATAAGAAAATAGTGACACAAAGCAGAGAGATAATTTCCCTTGAAAAAGAATGTTTGGTGCCATGAATGCAATTAGGAATTAATTAATTTTATTTCCTTTCTAATATAAAAGTAAATTAATATATAAGTAAATTCTTCCTGCTATATATATGTATATATATAAGTAAATATATATATAAGTAAATTCTTCCACAATTTTAGGTATCTGCTTATATATTTGCACCGTATTTGAGAAGACAGATCAGCTTAATCTTAATCATGCCTTGTTTATCACGAACATGATATCATGATTTTATCAGTTGGATAAAATTATTCACATTCATTTTACAATGTTTCTGAAAATAAACTGCACATAAACTTGTAGAGAAAAAATTCAGTGAAATTCCCAGCTGATTACTGGGCTGTGTCAATATATCAAGATATATATTTGTCACTTCATTTGTATCAGAGTTTTTTAAAAAAATAGAATTAAAATGTTTTACAGCAGGATAATATTAAAACAAAATATCAAGCAACATGAGTCACATGCATTGTATAACTGTTTCCCTGAAGTAATCTAACTTTCTAAATGGAATAATGATTTTTGGCTTCATTTGACAAGTTCTTGACCCCTCACTGGTGAAAATTTTGGTAGTTGCATTCTTAAAAGCATATTTTCTCTCTATTATATAGGGAGTATAGGATGACTTTTGGCCCCATATCTATTGAAACAAGCATCTATCTCATATTGCTTTTTAAATGACAATGTATTTTAAATTATAGGGGAGTCAGATCTTCTGTTAGCAGCAGAAATTCCTGTATCATTAGAATCAATTAGAATCAATAATACAAGAAGATGGATCAAAATCCATGCCCTTTTCTCAGCTAAACTATTCATCACTTGTCTGACTTTGAACAAAAAGTGCTTCATGTCTTTCTATGTTAGTGCTTTGTATACCATCTTATCACCATAGTTTTAGAACAGCTGGCAGTAAGGCACTAAAAAAGTAATTATGCATCTGTTTCTCATCCTTTGAGAAGTCAGAAGTATGTTAGTGGATTGTTCGCTTTGCATTTCTTATATGCATATTTCCATAGGTTTATGTTAGAAGGGATTAAGCCAAAGAGAAATGCTTTGTGTTTTAGTAAAGATTGTGAGGTTTGCCCCTGAGAATTTATTTCCTAGTCTTAGACTCTTCCCAAGAAAATTGTCTGACTTGCTTATGATATTGTCACCATTTGCCCACTGGGTTTTCTGAGACTATGCTGGAGGACTTCAGTATACAGGGTGCCTCCATCATGTTGTGTTATCTAATTTCCTCACTAACAACACGATGCTTTGCATAGCACTCTGGTGTAGAGTTTCCAAGTAGGTGTCATCAGGAGAGAAACCATCTGATGCTGGTCAGTGGTATATTGCTAAATTAAACTATTGTATCTCTCATAGCACATGACATGGGTTCAATAAATCAGCAGGGACAGAGAGAAATATTTCAGCTGGGCAAAGACTGGCAGAAAAAGAGCAGTACCTAAGCAGTGGTAAAATGCTAGGTTTGTGTACACTATACAAAGGAACCTAAATTTTGTCACTGGCTATTTCTGGAAGAGTGTTAATGTCATAGGGCACTGAAAAAGAGGCAGGTAAGACAACAATTTGAGCCTCATGTTTGATGCTACTTCACCTCTGAAAGAAATATGACATAGAGATCACATTCAGCTCTGAGAATGGCTGAGGCTCAGTCCTACCTGATGCCCTGCAGCTGGCAGCTGCCTGAGCTAGAGTGGCACATGTGGCCTGTGAAGGAGAGGAGAAGCCCTGTTACTGAGGAAGAAGAGTTCTGTGGTGGGGGTTTCTTTACTCTGTCTTTCCTGAGGTTTTGGGAATGAGCTCATGAGTGTCCAGCAGCTGGTGGAAAGCTAAAGTGAAAGTCACCAGCTCTGCTTGCTGGAGTCTTGTGTTCTGAAGAAATAGAACTGGTGAATGATTTTGCCTAAGCTACCAATACTTCTACTTAGAAATCACAGAGAAAACACTCATTTTGAAATTCCAGCAGACTGCTTGCACATCAGTGAAAAATGGCCTGAAATGAAGTGAGCTTGCTCCTACCACTTCTGTAAATGTCTCTTTAGCAAACACTGACAGCCACTGCAATGGTCCTCTATGTCACTTTATAGACGACCACTTTTCCCATTAACTGAAGAAACAGATGTGTGTGGGGGTCACTGTCATGCCTTTCCTTTTTTTTAAGGTGGTTTCAAGGTTCTGTGTAGTGTCACGGTTAGATTTTTTACTTTACTAACACTTGGTTTTTGCCTGTAATGATGGTATTGTAATGTCAATAGTTGAAGGAATTGAATGAGATCATAACAGTGTGTTTGTATTCAGATGTGGTCTGTTTCATAAATGAGATCATAACTTTTTTAGGGGGAAAAGCTAGAATTTCCTGCTGGTATATATATATATTTTACTTCATTTCCATACCAGAATATAAAATGAAATAGGAGGGGATCCTCTTAGCCTGAGTCTGATATTTGGTCTAGCTTGTTACATCTAGTTCTCAAGCACTGAGAGACATATTTGTCTTTGTTCTTTATATTGTGATCTCTTAAGTGATGGTTCTTTTTAAAAAAAGTAATTGGAATGAGAAGAGAGGTTAAAAAGTATAATCAAGTAAAAATACTTCACGCTTGTCTCATTTTCTTTTCACTGCTCCATGCATCTGTTGCACCACCTCCTTCTTCCCTCCTTCTCTAAATTCACAAGATATGTTACCTGCAGCGCATGTCTTCTTCCATTCTTGATCCTCCATAACCCTATGACTTTCCCCCATATTTTCGAAAAAAATTATTCAGAAATTTCTAATGACTTATTTCTAGATGTACTTTGGAATCTCACGTCAAGTCCTTCATGACCAGTCACTAACCTTCTGCACCTCCGTACTCTCTCCTCTGTTCTCCCTTGTTTGTCCCTTAGCTCCCAGATAAAGGCAGATGGTGAAGTGTTGGCATTTGGAAGGTACTACGAGAAGAAGAAATAGGAAAAAAAGAAACAATGGGGAAAGGACAAGGAAATAAAATCAGATTTGTGCAGAGACTTGAAGGAATGGGACAAAATTCAGGTTTAATTGATATAAATTGAGAAAAATGGATGACTAGGAACGGATGAGTAAGGAAACAATGTGACTGAAAGACCGAGGCTGGAAAAGCATTTTAGCCGTTTTATAATGGATATAATAGATGAAGATGAAAGAGTAGACTAAAGATGACATAAGGAAATTTCAGAGAACATAGTTGTAATGAGTTTTAGCAATGGAAAGTGCCAGGAAAGGGTAAAATTTACAGAAGTGGTAGATGAAGAGAAAACGAACACCTCGAGTACAGGAGAAATATGAAAATATAAAATGCCCAGAAGACTGTAAGTCTGTCATGCAGCCAGGCAATTACTCTGACAGAATTTTCCTAACAGATAAGAATTTGTAGATGTTTTCTTTGAGTTTCTGGATCTCTCTTCTTCATTACAATTCTGAGCATTGCTTTAATCCCTACCAGATGAAGTCCTTAATTTTCAGAGTAAAAAAAAAAAATGAGTTAAAATAAATTTGTTTTATTATTTTCACTATGTTCAATTAAATAGAATAGTTAGTTCTTTACATTCAAGTTAAATGTTAAACTATGAGATTAAAATGTTAAACTGTGATCAGTTGGGGTTGGACTAGATGATCTCTAGAGGTCCCTTCCAACCTCAGCTGACTAGTTGTGATTCTGTGATTCTGTGAAATTTACAACAGAAATATGCTAAAAGTCTCCATATGTCCAAAAGTAGGGATTTACCTCTTTATTTATTGAGTAATGTATTGTAATAATGCCTGAATTTCACAGGATGACAATAACTCACTTGAATGAAGCGATCAAGTTGTCCTCCATGACTTCTGATAAAATGTCAGGTTCGTTCAGTTTTATTACCTCCTCACTACACTTCTATGACAGATGAAATTGCAGGGTAGATACATCTTCAGCTTATATTGTGTAGCTGCTTGCAGTTTGTGGTCAGCAAGGACTCTCTGATATTACTTCTTATTCTAAGTTAGGAGATATTCCATGGAAGACAAAAACTTACTGAGACCTTCTCACATTTCACTGTAGTGTGTGTATGGCCATAAGACTTGTCCCACAAATCCTACTTACCTTTGTGGCAAGACCTACTCTCATCTGGGCCTACCCCAACTCTTCAGCACAGTGTGCACTTAGGACCCCACACTTGTGCACTTCAGCCTCCACTTTGGAGGCTATTGTAATCTTCAGCTTCCAAAGACTGCATGATATCTGTGGGTGCAAAATACATATGTGCACCAAGGAGTGAAAAAAACGAGTTCACCTACAAACTAAAAGAAAACATGACAGCTTATCTTTAGCACCTAGCAGATGCTTTTAAGTCAGTCTTCCACAGGACAATGGACTCGACATGTCCAGTGCCTCATTTGGATTGTTTCAGCTTTCATAGGCATGATCTGACAGATCAATTTCCCAGAAAGAAGCTGGTTAACTAACTTCAGAAACAAATAGTGAACATGTTCAGGGAAAGTAATGCCCTTTTTCTGACAGTAACATTGCCTTGTTACTAGTGACTGTGCAAAATATTCCAAAATGTCCTCTCCAGGCTTTTTATACCTTCCTCTATGATCAGGTCAAATTCTGCAGCACAATTCATGCAGGTTATAAAAGCATGAGAATATAAAAAAGGCACTCACTTTGTCCTTTTGTGCAACAGGCATCTCTTCAGGAGATGTGACCCCTTGATAACTCATGGGAAAGGAAGAGACAGCAAATGGGTGTTGTAACAGCCATACACAAATCTCCCAGGAGATTCAGGCAGTTGTGCCTGAGTTCCCTGACAGAGACACTGGGTTTTTATCTCTGCGGCAGTCTTCATTTTGAGGAGCTGATAGATTATGCAGAAGTAAATGAAGAGCATAAAGTTAAAGGGCATGATGACAATTATGCAGTGCCCAAGCAGGGAGCCAGTCCAAATGACACAGTAAAATCATTCTTTGCGCACTCAGGAGCTTGAGCAATTCCTGAAGGGAAGCAGGGTCACTGAAGGCATGTTTATGTGCAGAGGGAAGGAAATCATTTCACTCTGGATCATCGCCAGTACTTTCTGCTGCCACAGCTCAGACACCACCTTCTATAATAATCTAGACTGTTCTCGGAGTAAGGGGAAGGGATTAGGGTTCCATACAGATCCCTCCTAATGAACAGGACTAATTTTAATCTGTTTGTGTGGGTCAGGCCCTCCTTTTCCTTTCCTTGAGTGATTTAGTTTGCTGAAGTAAATCAAAATCTGGCTTCTCAAGTTTAATCCCCTGCAATTACAGTGAAGTATTTTCAAGCAGATTTTACCTAGAAGATTTGATCTAACATTTCCTTGAAGGTCACCACACATTGCAAATGGCAAAACCACCATGGGTTTGAAGGGATTTTAAAACTAAATGCTGACATGAGAAAAGAGCAAAGTGGCTGGTTAGCTTAGTTGGAGCTTGCATTCCTATGGTGCAACATGCTATGGCTGATCTACCTGATGGCCATGATTCTCAAAACAGCTTCACTGGAATGCCCTCACTGTGGTCTTGGCTCTGAACCTCCTCTTTAGTGTGAAACGTTCTTGCAGGCAGAAATGCAACCAGCCCTGCACATCAGATCCGTGCATTAGTCTGTAACTCTAAGTCACACAAGAACTGAGAAACTCTGTAATGCCAACCTCAAAGCAGGGATCATAGTAGAAATGAGAAATGATTCAATACTGGATATTCAAATAAAAACAATGTGTGCCAACATAAGACGAACTATCTTGTGACAGAACTTGACACATCTGGGGAGCTTTTCTAAGTCCATCATATGTCAGAAAAGTGCATTCTAGACTGTAAATGCCTACCTTTAAGGGCACAACAAACCTACTGGAGGTTGCTTCTGTGACTGTCATATTACTCAGGTGCTTAGGATTGCTGGACTGACAATGAAAAGTGTCTACAAGTAATGCAAAACTAGCCAAAGAGTTGTACAAAATACACAGAGGAACTGAAAAAACAAATTTGTTTCTAGAAACACTGAGGAACTGGGACAGTAATGAAACCTAAAGATTAATAAAAAACAAAGACTATTATATAGATAGATCTTTTTTCAGTCATAGCATTGCATTTTTTTTTTTTTTTTTTAATTAGAATCTCCCAGTAATATCTGTGGGTGCAGGACAGATTGTTCTTAGCGTACATCATTAGGTAATCCTACTTACAAATGAAAACAAAGAGATGTATTATGAAAATCACAAGTCAGGAATAAAAACCAAGCATAATCACAGATCACAGAAAGCAAAATAAAGCAAAAATATCAAAATAAATGTGTAAACTATTTGGTTTTACCTGAGCAAGAACATATTTAAGGCCTTGATTCTCTCAGAACATGTCAATTTTGTTACTGAAAGCTCATAGCACCACAAGGTGGCAGTAAAAAATTACTTTTTGCAACAATTTTGACACTTAGTTATGTAAACAGTAAATACACCTATAGTCCCAATGTTGAACTTATGCAAATATGAAACCTCTCTCATCTGCTGTAAAATTGATGCATATGGTCAAGTTTTAACTTTTGTTTGAAATAAAACTAAAATTACTGAAACAATTAAATCATCTTAAATCAGGAATTATGAATTTAAAATTATAATACATGGAAATATGTTCAAAATAGAGAATTCTTTAAACATTTAGAAAAATAAACTATTTTTCTTCCTCTTGGAAATCACAGCCCTTGAAATGGTAACATTATCCCTGTTTAATTTACCCTATGGTGCCATAAAATGAAAATAAGGCTGGATTTTGATGAATCTGGTTCTTGTACCAAATATAGTAGTACTGCTTTCCAAGCAATGTTTTCCACAGTGCCAGGAAGTGAAAGAATTTGTCCCTTAAGAAATAAGAGTGAATTCCACAAGTCTTGCTTTTACTGGAGGAAGCTGCAATTCATTCAATCGATTTGATATAAGAAGAATTAGCTCCTAAATTGCTATTGGATATAAATGATTGGTCAAGCAGGAGGACATTCAGAGAGACACAATGCAGAGAAAGTTTTTGCTGAGATCATCCAGAATTTCTTCTTATTCCTCCTTTGTTGCATACTCATATGTCAACTCATTCATCATTTTATTTTTCCTATGGCTATTGACCTCTACTAGCCAGACATAAAGTTGGAAGGGATTTGACTTTTTCAAATCATAGTTTCAAAGTGTAGCTAACACCTTGAAAAGCCAGAGTCAGGGAAAGAGTCAGGCTTCCAAGCCGAAATGTCCTTGGCAGCATGCATAAGTAGGGATTTGTCAATCTCATGTCAAAACAAAACAAAACAAAACAAAACAAAACCTCTGTTTCTCATATATTGGCTATAGTACATTTTTTTATGATTTAGGCTGTATCTTTTCCTGAGTATTACCTCTGGTTTTGTTATATGGACATTTCAAGATTGTGCAACTACCGAAAGGAATATGTGTCCTGGGAATACTGTAGTTTATAGAGAAGTAGCTTCAAATCCACATCTTTATGTGCATCTGATAGCTAGTCTACATTTAAAAAATCTTTACATGTATGGCAGCAGTAAAATTTATCTTCAGTTGAAATTACCATCTATTTATGGCGAACTATAAGAAACATTTTATTTCACAGAATGCTTAAACAGGCAGAACAGGAGTCTGATCCTAATCCTACTGGCATCAGCATGGAGATTCACGCTCCCTTCCCTGGCATGTAGATCAGGCCCCAGAAGTGAAGACAGCTTTGAGTGAAGAGTCATTCTCCTAATCCTCCTGACACGTGACTGACAGGCTACAAAATGAGAATTAGGTACTTGGCTGCTCTCCCCACAAGGCCATTGCTAATGAGCTACTGCTCTTTGCAAGGACTCATACGGCTGTTTCATCTAGTCCCTAGCAAAGTTTACTCAGCCTTGCTGAGACTGTCGACAGAGCAAGCCTTTTGGACCTCCTACAGAGCACGGATATTGGCATCAGGCCCTTAGGGGAGATGCTCTCTTGTTAGACTTGAAAGCGGGAGGAACAGTCACTGCAGATGCTGCCAGTTCTAGACCACAAGGACAGATCACAGGGTGATATAGCACATCAGTGTTTCTGAGGAGTGTCTCTGCTTTGATCTAGAGGAATAAGAGAGTCATTTTCCCAAATTATGGATGACAGAATGGCCTGTGGCAGAGCAAAACAAAATAAATAAACCTGATCATGAGAAAAGCTGTTCAAAAGGTGTATAATTCTACAGTGCATTTGGCTTCTGCCTTGCTCTGAAGGTAAATGGTATGGAGAAAGGGTAGTCTTTTTTTTGTTGCTGTTGTTTTAAGTTTTACATCTGTGCGGGAGGGTACTGAGAGAAGAATGAATATGCTCCAAGGAGTTGTATTTGAAAAATTTCAAAGAGAATTCCCGAAACCTCAAGGTCTTAAGCAGATGTATTTTCCTGTAGGTTTGAATCACAGATAGCTAGAGACTATAATTTGCATGTCCTGAAGCTGATTTCCTCACAAGATTTTGTATCAAACAATAAGAAAAGAAAAAAAAGCCCTGGGTTTATCTCCTAAAAAAATCCATGCTTGGGTTGGACTGCTAGCTGGGGTATCCTGCAAAGCTGAGAAGCTCCAGGACTGGTTTGTGGAAGGTCAGAGGAGCACAACAACCTTTTAAACACTGCCACTCAGCTCCCTGATGCTCTTGATGCTCCCTGACACTCCCTGGAGCACAGGGAGCTATCCAAGGCAGATTGACGCAGGGGAAAGGCCAAAAACTAGTGATAGATCCAGAACCATCCTTGGCCACAGGACTACTGCAAAGGAGTATAGAGGATGACAGACTGACTGCATAAGTGCTCACCTTGCCCACAAACAAGCTTTGTCAGATTTGAGACCCTAAACTCTCTGTTTTGGAACCTTCTATTTTGGAAACCCACCCCTAGTAGTAATCTTTAGTGGTAGGGGTTGATCTGACTTTTACACTGGCCTTTGACTCTCTCTCCTTGCAGCCTTCACATTGTAATAGGAGGTTGATGATTTTCATTTACAAATGGGCATAATGTTCATCTGCGTCAATACGAATCCATGCACCGCTAAAACACACCCTGCAGGTGGGCTGTGCCCCATACAGCGTCCCAGAAAATCTCCTACAATATTTTCATATGCAATCGTAATAGCAGATTTTGTCAAATACTTCCAATGGAGCCCCGTGAAACCCAGATTACCGCTGAGACCTTTGATTCATGAAGACACCGACTGGAACAAATAAACAGGATTTGGACTCTATTATAAAAATGACAACTTCTCCTTGCAGTGGGGTGTGCTGAAATAAGTAGCTTTTCAATGTAATAGTAAGGAGCTCTTCCATATGATATTTATGTAAGGATGTATTCTAAGCTGTGCAATAGTCCCAAAGGAGGGGTGCTTGAAAAAAAAAATTAAAAAGTAATTATGTGTGTTAAGTCACTAGGCATTTAGGAATATAATAGGTGTTACAACAAGCAGAAAATGTGGCTTAACCCTACTATAACTGGCCTTCTTTTTCCCTCAGTGTATAATACCTTGCATTGAGAACAGAATTTCAAATGGGGGATGGATTTAAGGAAAAAGGAAGATACTGGCAATTTCTGTATATTTTGCAAAAGGATATAAACTTGTAAATGCAAATGGTCTTCTCAAATGCACGATCTTAAAAATGATGAAAACTCTTATTATTCGTATTTATTTATGCTTCAAAATGTTTCCTCTTCTCTGGTAATGTTTATTAAATTCTTCCAGATGAAGGCATGTAACTTCTACCCGGCCCAGATTTGTCTCCACATAATACTGTGAGAAATCTGTGAAGCCATAATTAGATTTGATTGAGAGATATTAGTGCTATCAGTATTTGCCGCTGTTACAGTTCCAGACCATCAAAGACTAAACTGGTAAGTGTCATGGGCCAGAGGTAGCTACAACAGTGACCCTTTCACAATGCTTTTCAGATGCACATCTTTTAAGTATCTTCCTTCATGTGCGCTGGCACGAAGGCAGAGTCCTGCCACTCTCTTAGTCTCTCTATCTGCAGGACCTTCTGATTCAGACAGCTCCATGAAAAACTGGACCTCCTGTGACAGTAAGTACTTAGCCCATGACCACAAGGTTCATGAGGCTTAGCTGGTCTCTTGAGGCTTGGGATCTTGCCAGGGCATCTCCCTGTGTGCTGCGTTTAGCAGAACAGGAAGGATAGCACTGCGCAATGCCTGCTGATGGCACAGAGCATGGAGTAGGTTGCACATTTTTTGTCCCAGGTTTTGACTGGAATGAAACCAGATTTCAGAAGCCACCAGGGAACAAAAGGAGATGGAGATGATCAGGGATTGATACTGAAATTTGCAATCGTTTTGCTACAAAATGCTCATGTAGAAACATCCTGAAAGCATACCAGTTCACCCTGGCATCAGAGTCGCCATTTCTGTCAGCGTGCTTTTTGCTGAATAGATCACTTTGAAACCAGGCTAATTACTAGATAAGCTTTAAGTAGAAAGACACATGACATTCTGGAAAAACACATGTTATGTATGTGACTGTTGAAATGGAAACATGGGAAAGCAAGAACAGAAAGAAAAAGTGGGGAAGAAAATTAAATAAATAGAATAGAATAGAATAGAATAGAATAGAATAGAATAGAATAGAATAGAATAGAATAGGAGTAAAGTAAAGTAAAGTAAAGTAAAGTAAAGTAAAGTAAAGTAAAGTAAAGTAAAGTAAAGTAGAGTAAAAATGTAAATTAAAGAAAAAGAGAAAAATAACAAAGTGCCTATCAGTTCCTATCTGAGATGATGGCTCTGTTCTACAGCTTCTTTTCAGGACCTTTTTTCAATGCATCATTCAGATATTTGGCTGAGAAGATTTTCCATGAGGAATTTCTCTGTCCTAGTGTGACTGTTGAAAACTGATAATTTCTTTTGCTTAAAATTCTTACTTAGACTCCATCTCAATCAATAACTTGGGCGTACATATAAATAGCTGTTGGCACCCCAGTGCTCTCTTTTCATCATACTCAATTTGGGGAAAGCATTGCATCCCAGTAGCAAGTGATTTCTTTCCTTTCCTGCTATCTCATTCAGAAAAGTTATTCTGTTGGTTATGTGTGTCAGCAGCAATGCAAAGAAAACTGTCAAGTTTGTTTTCATGATCAGGAGGCCTGGTTCTGACTGATGCAGGCCTCTAATGCAAATGTGTAGAGGGTGTTTCTTTCATTAAACTCTAAGCATCCATCATGTTGGCTAAACTAGTCTGTTCTTTTCAACAGACAACTCCTTTAGCTTGTTACAGAATTTCAGTAATCACATTTCACAACAAAAGTAATAGCTAAACACCTCATTAATACCATGATAATCAGCCACTGAGTTCACAGAGAACAAACGTGATTTATAAATAGGTCAGCAAATGGGCTGGAGAGTGTGAGGACTTGGATTTTGTGCAATGCTTGTTTTAGGGGGTACATAAATCACCTTCGTATATTCCCCCATGTCAAAAGAATTGAACCAGTACATTTCAGGCAGCACATTTCAAGTACTCCAAATGTACAACAAATACATGATTAGAGGAACCTCCATTATGTGGAAATGCAATTTTTGTTCTTGAATGCACTTGTTTAGACATTGCCAGAGAAATAGAACTACTTCAGAGGTCTATGAAGTTAAAACTTTTCTTCTTATTTTTTATATTTCTCTTTATGATGTCTGAACTGGAGGAAGCCAATGAACTTCCAGGCTCGCACATTCAGGCATCTGATCTGCTCTATCTTGACTCCACACTTGCCTGGCCATAGAGTTCATATGTACCTTTTACATTCAAGAGTTACTTCCTAGGTCTGGTTTTCATGAAAAAGAAATTCATGGATATAATCCAGGTTAGAGCCATGGGGCACTCTGTCTGTGTTCCCAGTATGTCTGACTGGAAATTTAGGACCTAGTGATCCCCTGAAGATCAATTCAGATACAGATTCAGAGATAGTGTGTTTATTTGGTCTTTGGATTTAGGTCAGGATCTGTCCCTCTGAGCAGAGTTGTAAGTCTATAATAGTTAATATATGAGAGCACTGAAGTGTTCTACTCTAACCCAAAGTAACGTGATTAATTCTGTCCTATAATTTATTTGTAGTTATACATTTTTATCAGTAAAGTTAGGGAGTTCGCTCTCTCTAGAAGACTGTAAATTAGGGATTTCAGAGTGAGATCAGTGTAAGATATTAATTTACTGCAGTACTTCAGAATAAATCCATTTATACATTTAGAGACTCAGTCACAAACCTCTAAATTCAGCAGGACAAGTTCATCTATAATATGATCTTGCATTGGAAATGTCATCTCCAGAAATCAGTGGTGATGACATTTGAGACTAATCAGGTGATGATGTGGCAGATGGGGATCCAGGATGTGCAAATTGTATTACTTGAGATTTCTAAACCTCTTAAGATATATTAAAGTGTCCTATGAACTTTTTGTTTTTCAACTTCTACATTTCTCTCATTTAAACATACATTTTATAAAGGTGGCTTTATTTAAGCTAAATGTGAGTTTGTAGCAAGACAAGTTACACTATTTCTGACATTTCCTGTCCTGGAATGGAAAAAAACATTTTACCATAACTGGATGAATGCTTTCTGAGGGTAGGCATTAGGAGTTTGTAACAGGATGTTCTATTTCTGCTGAAAGTCTTTAGGTAGTAGTGTAATTTAAATAAAAAAATGTCACTCTCAGTTTAGTTCATAAGCTTTCACAGCTCTTGTGTAAACTTATTTGGTATGGACAGGAATCAGATTGTCATATTTTACAATAATTGAAATTACAATGCATTTTTCCAAATCTAGAATTATTCAGGTCAGAAGTGAGGTCATCTAGTCCAACTTCCTGTTCAAAGCAAGATGAACACTGAATTCAGACTAGGTTGCTCAGAATGTGTCCATCCTGAAGGGGTCTTGAAAGTCTTCAAGAACGGAGATATCACAGCCTCTTTTTCCACTGTTTGATTGTTCTCATTGGGATTTTTTCCTGCTCTTCCTGTAAAGAGTTTGACTTCATCTCCTACCAACCTTCCCATAGGTACGAGGGGGATGCTGTCAGATCTTCCTGAAGCAGCCTGTCCTCGTGGTTGGACAAGCCAAGCCCCCTCAGCCTCTCATCACAGCTCAAGTGCTCCACCCCTGCATCATCTCAGCGGCCCTTCACTGAATTCACTCCAGTTTGTCAACGTCTGTTCTCGGCACTGTTTCAACTGGGAAATCAGAAATGTATTTATTTGTGAGAGGTATATTTAAAGTAATTTTCATACGCAGGGAAGCCTAAAAGTGTGAGGAAGCTGTAGAGGACTAGCAGGGAATAGGGTTGCTTCACTTGATAGAGTAGCAGGTCAGAAGGCTCCCAAGCCCAAACTTATTTTCTGTGTCTTCTTCAGATACACATGGCCCAATATTGTCTGAATATTACTTCAGTATGTTACTACATTGGTTACAGTAGCAATATCTTGACTTTTACATACACTGCAGTTATTGATTTATATAGACAGTAAATGAGAAAGAAACTTTATGCTGGATCAGAATGTAAGTCCATCTCACCTAGAATCCTCTCTTCAATAATAACTGCAAACAGAAGTTTATGAAAGAATCCAAGAACGCAGACAGCACATGACAAGTCCTCATACATTAATTCCAAGCTTTCAGCAGTCTGCATGAGGGATGTCCTATGCCAGAGGTAGGATACCGATAATTGTATTTAATAAACATCAATAGATTATTCTGAACACTTATTTTTTTTAAAAAAAAAGCTTCCACAACACTCTCTTGCAGCAAGTTCCAAAATTTAATCGTGTGTTGTATGAAAAAGTACTTACTTTTGTTTCTATAAATCTGCTTTTTTTTCATTTGACTGGGTACTACTCAGTGTCGTGAGGAATAGGGAGCCTCTAAACCAGCTCCACATCTGTCATGATTTTATCACCTTTTATCATGTATTTTTACCTATTTTCCTTTATTATCTCATTTTTCTCTTTTTATCCTCTCCTTTTATCCTCTCTTATCAAGCTATTTAGACTTCTGTCAGATGGAAGCTATTCTACAGGTTAGATTACCCTTCATACCCTCCTTGGTTCAATTCCTTTTTTCAGTTATAGCTCTCCTAGATCCTTTGTTTGCAGCTATATTCAACTTTCACTAAAAGCAATGTCAGTGTTTTCAAATCATTTAATTTCAAGTGAGACTAGCTTGATCTGGCAAGCTACAAGAAAATAGTTTGGCAGCTATCCATCCAAAGTGAGATACGTGTGAATTGTCTTCTGAGTCTATCCCAAAGTCATTCATCAGGACTCGATTGCTATCCAACCAGTGAAACAGAAGGACAGGTCTGTACACGCCTCAAGGGCAACATTTAGATCACATGGTGCGTTAACATTTTATGTGTAAGGCATGGGTAACATAATGTGCTCCCAGGAAAGGCTATGTGGTTACCCTACAGTACTGTGTTACATCCTGCAAGTTCTGCATCTGGACAGGAAAGTGGAAACTAGGAGCAAACTGTGTTCCTGAGACTTCTCTTCTGGTGAGGTGTAGACTTCCCTACTGTGCTGAAGATGTCTCTTGAGTATGTGTTAGTCACTAGAATCCATTGTTAACCTGGAAGCAGATTGCTATGTAGCAGCACTTCATCAGAAAGCAGACTGAGCTCTTTATTATTATCTGTGGGGAACAGCACACAGTTAGCAGCGTGCACTGTAGTTCACAAATTTGGTAAATAATACACTTCCATTCAGTTCATAAAGCAAAGGGCTGTCTAACGGTGAAAAAAAAATAAGGTTTATCTGCTGCCACAATGCAGTGAAACTAAAAGAATTTCAACCAAATGAATAACAAGTTACCTTTTATAAGAAAAAAAAGAACATTTTGCAAATTAAGTGTGCCAAAAAATAAGATGTATCTCTAAACAGTAGAAGAATGTATCAGTCTACTCCCTGTAGAATATCAATAACCCCAAGTGAAAGAGAGAAGACAGTAATTCATTTGAAATAATAATCAAATTGTGCTAAAATATATATAAATATACATATATATATAAATAATGAAACTCAAGTTTTTTGTATGTGCTGTGTGTGATCTCACTATCGCCTGTTTGAAAACAGAGATGTAGTGTTACAAATCCAGTGAACATATACACTGTACTAGCGTTTCTTCAAGGGTTTGATTCATTTGTGCTGCTCAGACAGCACAAAGAGAAGTGCAGTATATCTTAGACCATAAGCTGGGAATGTCCATGGTGTGAGGGAGCCTATAGAAGGATAGAGCTAGCAGAGCTACTTCCTGTGCCTTCCTCTAAAGACCTGTGCTGCGTCTGGAAGAGCAGCTGTACATCACCACTTCAGTCCACTGGGTGAGGACAGCCCTACATTGCCGGATAACAACAGAGGATTACCTTCCTAATGATGCCTTTTTCAAATGTATCCATCTAGTTTCTGTAGGTGTTTCTGTAGGCCTTTAAACTAGTAGAGAGAGAGATTAGAGCATGTGTACTTTTCCAACTCAAGCATTCAATGAATAGTCAATATGAGTAAGACTTTAGACTCTTCCTAACCTTTTTTTTTTTTCTTTTTTTTTTCCCTCCTTTTCTGGTAAAGGGAGTTCTGAGAAAAGGCCAGGCAGTTCTGAGAAAAGTGATCACAAGCTGTGTCTCTAAAGGAATTGCAGTTGTCTATAACATCTATGTTGAGAGGGTTGATGTGAATAGTTTATTCATATTTGGAAGCTCAACGAATTTCACAATAATATAAAATCCCCAGAAGTAATAATGAAAAAGACTAACAGCAAAGCATAGTATGTTAATGTTAATGTTAGACTAAGCCAAGCCCAGGGATTTGGAAGGTTTTAATTTGCTGGAATGGCAATGTAGCAGCAACATAAAGTCGATAGTTTGCTTTCCTGCCAGAGCAAGGATGAAAGTGGCAGTAGATCCTGAAGACTCCTTCTAATGCTTTAAACCAATATATGATGGGAATAAGCTCTCTGAAATCATCCATTCTGCAAACACATAAATAAGCAACAGGGTTTGTTAGGAGTTGCAAATAGGGAAGTGAAATTCCAATTACATTCTTACGTTGCTACAAAAATTCCATAATTCTTCCATTCTCAAAGGATTAATCATTTATGAAATAATTATTTCTGCAAAGATAAGAGTACTTCAAGCTGGAGAGCTAACCAATAACTGGAAAAAAATGCGTTATATTCTCATGAAAAATATTTGAAAACTTGAAGGCCAATGAGAGAAAATACATTGACAAGAAATGACTGGTAGGGACAGGAAAATAAATATGGATCAAAGGCAGTAATCCAAAGATTTACAGTATAATTCCTCAGCTGTGGTCCAGAAGATAGTTCTACACAGCCTTAAAATAAAGGAAGATTTGCTTTAGGGGAATGAAATAAACAGTTCCGCTGTTTGACTTGGGAATCCTGTCAAATAAACTCTAATTTTTGATCCATGGTGATCATTGATCCATGATTGATGATCCATGGTTATGATTGTTCCAGATCCACATCAGATATCAGTAATACTTCTTTAGAGACTAGTAGACAAAGCAACCAGAGATTTCAAGCTGTCTTTATTAAATGATCCTTGCTGTTCTTACTAGACAAGAACACGTTAAAACTGTACAAAAAAATCAGTACAAAGTTCTGTGAAAGCAGCAGTGAGGGGGGCAGCTGTGAAGTATTTTCAAAAATAAAAAATAAAAAAAAAGTGCTTTGGGGGCCAAATAAAGAATAGTAAAAGAAATAATAATAATAATAATAAAGTGAAATTAACTCATAGGATGATCCTCTTGAGGGAAAATTGCTTGCATTTACTACAGATGACAAAATAGATTCTGCTGCTGAAATTATTTAAACATACATATTTTTTTTTCATTGTGCATCAGTTATTGCCATGGAGAGAAAACCCAAACACAAAGAATTAAACCCAAAAATTAAAACTCAAAATTAACAATATTTATATGCACAATTATGCATCAAACTATAAAATGAAATTAATTTTCTTTTTTAAAAAAAAGTCCTTAATGGTGTTTCATATGAAACTGACATTCACAAGGTGAAATCTACTTAATGTTGAGACAGTTAATAACAAATAGAGTGTTAGTGTGATTACAGGGAGAAAAATCAGTAATGTGCTTAATTCAGGAAGGACCAATTCCCGTTAATGATGACTTCTCAGATGCTTTTTATTCATATTTTGGAAAACATCAGGTCTTTCTGATATGACAAGTTGTTATCTACTGATTAATTATAACCTTACAAACTATAACCTTCTTTAACAACCTCTGCTCTTCCAATCCAGTGACATGTGTGGGCAAATCACTGCACGCACTGGATTCAGTGGATTCAAAAGCACACCGTGAGGATCAACTCCTGCACATAATCATGGCTAGTATCTTAATTTAGGGAATGACTTTCAGTGGGTTATACTAAAGTCTAAAACTCTCTTTGTGTGACCAATAAACTAGGTCTCTGAGTAAGGGACTTGATTAGAATCTCTATAATTATGTGCAATTAGCAATATCAACCCATCACTTAATGATTGTCGTTATGTATAAATATTTTTCCAGCCTTTCAGATTTCACAAAGCTTCCCTTCTTTGCTCTGCACATGCCTGGCTTTATCTGTTCTGCTTAAGTTTGCTGAGTTTCATTGGTGTAGTATTTCTGCCCATACCTGAAATACATATCCTCTTTGAAGTGAAGTCACTTGAATTGTAGATGTTTTCCCTAATTAAAATAGAAGAAGCTATTTTTTAGTTCTTGCAAAGAATTTTTTTTTTTTTTTTTTGTAAGACCAATTTTTCGTCTGATTCACAGCAAAAACTCTAGGAAAACGGTAGCCCTTGCTCACTAGTATTTAATACCTACTTTGTCTATTTGAAAATAAGTTATCCTCTGGGTAAAGTCTGAAAATCCTCTGAGATTTCCAATCCCATAATAATCAGGTAGAGAAATAGTGCAATTTAGTTTAAAACTTTCATTCTTACCATAATCTTTTATCTTTTTTTTTTTTTTTTTCCGGTTGTTGTTATTAGTTAGAAGAATGTAATTTGCTGCTCTTTACATAATCATACCATTTGCAAACTTTTTTGTAATGCACCTTCCTATTAAATGCTCTTTCTGCTATTGCCACTTTGTGTCTCATAAGATCCTCCCAAACTAGTCCTTCGGTCTTTGGAGTCCCATTTTGTTTAGACCTTGTTTTTCAAACAAACAAGAGGTTTGTATGGTGTAGTGTGATCCCACATTGATAGCTGAAATCCACATCCTAGGGAAGCATTTTCACTGCCAATTAATTAAGCAAGTAATGTCCCTGTTTCCCTTTTCTGTTTCAAGGGCTAGAAATCCATCTTAAGCTATTTATTTTTTTTTTCTTTGTCTTTTCTCAGTGCAAATGTCTAGGCTTAGACAGACAAATGTCTAGGTTCTGCCTAGGTCCATGTTCAGTGGAAAACTACTGGACATGCCATAAGAAACAGTTGAATATGCCTGATGCCAGTACGAGAAGCTGACAAATGTTACAGGTAGTGCTATGAGCAATGTCTGGACTTGGCAGACAGTTGAGAAGTGTCTTAAGAAAAGGCCAGAATTCAGAGGGGAAGGGAGCAACGGAGATATTTAGGGGAACAGTATCATGCAAGACCAGTAGGTTTGTGTAACTGTGTCATTGATAACATATAGGACCGAGATTAATAACATAATATCAGAAATATCTTAATTGGGTAAAAAGGTAGCAAAAGTGGGACCGATAGGGAAAATATAATTGGAGCAGGTTCTTCATTTCGTAGCAGACTGGGGCAGAAAAAAAAAAAAAAAAAAAAAAAGAGGTAAAGGGATGAAAAAGATGGTCAAGAAAAGTGATAATAATGTATATAATTCATGTGCTTTGTTCTTTCTGGGACTTGATCACCACAGCTGCAGGAGGAAAAAAACAAACTAAATGTGAGTCAAATCTGATCCCACAGTGAGGAGGATGGGGTTGGCTTTCCTAGCTAACCAGAGGAGAAGACAGACATACAGATTGAGCATCCTGGTGTCACTATGTGAGTGACAGTTCCAGGTTTGACAGCACTGGCAACTTCCCACCATAGCATTTTTTTCATAGATTTTGTTTAAAAATAAGATGTAACAATAAAACAGATCTACTGATGACAGGAATATCTTCTATTTACTGTGAAAATTATTCAGGTCAAACTCACAATCAAAGGTATGATGTGAATAACAAGTAGGGACTGGAGCTGCTACTTAGTTTTGATAAAGTGTACGGGCACATTTTGTGTTTGCCCGCAGTGGGGGTGTTGAGTGCTGAGATTCTTTTATTTACTCTCTAGCAGGGTCAGGGGGACTGGGTTTGGGCTTTGAATAGTCCTGACAGGAAATGTGTCTATTTTTCTGCAAAGATGGTGTGACTGCACTCCCAGGTCTTTTCCTATGCATTATTACAGATCTGAGCATTAAATCACCTTTATTTATATTTATCTTATTATCTTATATTTATAGGTAAGAAGAGAGTGGAAATAAGGGAAAATGGAACTTGACTATTGAAAATTAACACAGAAGTATACAGGTTAAGTAAACTCTTCTGGCAAGTAAAGATGTTTTCTGGAAAGAAAAAAATAGCAGCTTCTAAGTCTATGCAGTGCCATCACAACATGTTACAGTGACCAGCAAATGAGGTAGCAGTGGCAGAAGGAATAACCTCTACTTGTAGATATCATTGTCATCCGTGCTAGAAGAACAGGTAAAGCAAGCAAAAGTTAAAGATGCACATGCACAAAAGAAACTGAAGAACACAGAGAAGCCCAGAAATACTGCCTACTAATGGTAAGGTAAGTTTTACAGGCCTGTCCAAAGATAATTTTGGACCAATCTTTATAAAAAAAAACTTAAATTGCAAATATTAAAAGACAGCAGATAACTGGATATATGTGTCTGAACTGAACTTTTGAACTGTCAGGCAGAAGCCTGCTACTTGCCAGCTGCAGCTGGTAACAGTCTGTAAATTTTGATTGCCCCTCAACTAAAGGAAAGCAGCACATCTCAAATCATCTGGTTAAGAAAGAGCCCAAGACACAACAACCAATTAGGAGGCCCATCATGTATTCTGTACATACACTCTTTGGAGTAGGAAACCTAAAAGAAGAGCTCACACCAGAAAGAAGCTTCTGAGAAAGAGGGTGGTGGTCTCATAAAGAGGGGAGCCTGGAGAGATGGTGAGGAAAGGTGGAGGAAAGATCCAACGAGTGGAGGAAGGTCCTGGAGATGGGAGAGATGTGGGGAGATGAATGCTGACGAACGCCAAGGGACCTTGCCTGGTAACACAGACACTGTAAGTGCAAGGAGCAGCACAGCACAGACAGACATGACTCACTGCCCAACCTTCCCAGGAAGGGAAGGGAAGTCAAAACGTAATGAACATAGTTGCACAGGTGTGGGAGCAAGTGAGTTTGTGTGAGAGAGAATCAAGTAGGGTAAAAGCTCTAACATCGCTCATTCTTAAATAAAGAAGCACAGTAGCCAGGTCCACTAGGGCTATCATTTATTCTTCCTTGCCCATGACAATAGTCCAAGCTTTAATGCAGAATATCAGTTCACCTGATAACTTCCTAGGAAAATAAATAAATAAATGAATAAATAAATGAAAGATAGAAGATTCAACTCCTGAAGATAAAATAGGACTATAACAGAATCAACTTCTATCTAAACAGTTTATGGAAATAGCTTTTGTCAAACTAATTTGATATCTATTGATGAAAATGTTAGTGTCAATGTAATAGAATCCTTTATTGGTTTTGACTTAGTGTTTCCTAATATTTAATTAGAAAAGGCTGACGTATAATAAAGATGGCAGACTTGTACTAACAACTGGCTGACAGATAGGTCTCCAAATGCCAGTGTCAGTGAGGAGTCATCATGATGTGGGTGAGTATGTAGTGGAGCCTTGTGGAAGTCAGGTCTTGCCCTTGTACCATTAAACATTTTTTTTTTGTTTCATCTATAGGTGGAAGGAAAACATTCAAAATTCTAATTTCAGTGGGGGAATGACAAAATAGCTGGGTAACTGATAAATAATAAAGAAGACAGACTCGTGGAGCTAGGTATTCTGCAGCCTTTGAAGGAAGACTGAATGAAAGCATAGTGCAAGGATAATATACCAATCGCATGGGTAGGATGCTGCACTGGAGATATATGCATCTTGTCATTTTGTTCTGCCTTGGTAGTCAGTGGTGAAAAGCATCCATTTCTAAATTTGGACTCTTCTCATCACAGAGTAAAAATAGATTAGGTCAATAACTGGCATGTTATAGGATTTACAGTTATGTGTCATAAATCGGATCTGTTGTTTTAGTGTCAAAAATATGTTTGTTGGTGCAATAACTGTGTGGTTGAAAATATTCAGGAAGGTAGAAGTAGATACGTGTTTACAGCAAGCTGTTTGGAAGTACTTGGCACCAAGTACTTTTCTAAAAAGAGTAGAAGTGACCAAAGTTATTTTATATAGAAGTTCCAAACCCAGGAAAGATGGATCAAAAAATTCTGGAATAACAAAATTGCAGGTGCTTGTAACAGCCTCTAAAAGCTATTTTGCAGACCCTAGAACAAGATGGAATTACTTAGAAACCTTGGTAAGAGATAGATTTATTTTGACTTTTACATATTTTTTCTTGCATTATAGTGGTTTTATTTTTTAAAAAATAAGGTTTATTTTCCATCATTCCATAAATACAAATGGGAGAATCACACAGCTGCTCACCTTTTAGAAACTTTTATTTCTCTTCTGTATTTCCAATGTCCCTTGTTCTGAACATTATTCATTACAGTGACCCACACGTGTACCATTCTCACTCCATTCAGTATGTTGTTTCTGTTGAACAGAACAAGAAGCAGAATCTAAGACTAAAGAGGCAAACTCTTAGCAAAACGTTATAATGCCATGCATTGGATGTTGCCTGCCCAGCAACTTTTTTTTGCATTGATCCCAGGTCCTTGTCACATACTGGGTTTATATTTGGGCCATGACATATTGAGAAAGGTACTGTTTGAATTCTGATGATAGCTACAGAAGTAGTGCCTGGGGCCATAAGCAGACATATTCTTCTTCTCAAGGGCTTTGAGATGAGCTCATTAAGTATTATGCAACCCAGAATATAGATGGCAGTGGAATAAATTTGCAATCCTATTGTGCTCAGAAATGTATCAGATCATTGTCCTCCCTATGTGTGTTCTTCTCTGCAAATTGAAATTGTAGGGGAAGATGCATATTGTCACCTATGGAAAGCATTTCCAGGAGAGTATTCCTAACCCTGGATCTACCATTTCCTTATCTTCAAAATTAAAAATAACAGAATGCCCTGTTCACGGTGTGAATGCTCTTGTGCGATCTTGATTATCCTCTTAGCCATTAATGAAAAGAAGAAAAGTAATTCTGGAGGTCAGGTAGCAACACAATTTCTGCTTTGTGTTTGTACTTTTTGTTTTGATTAAATATTTCAGGTGCAGCTTTGCAAAGCAATAAACCTATAGGAGCAAAACAACCTGAAGTATATGAGAATCTGAAAATAACACTGGCAAAATAATAATGAATAAAGGTATGAAAGAAGAACATGCCATTAAAACAAATGTAATGGTATCCCTCTAAAATTTTTATCTGTCATTTTCATAGTTTATTAAGAAAAGGGTAGTTTTATGTATTGGAATTTAAAGACATGCATCTTTGCTTGGATACATGGCAAAGAAAATTACAGAAATTGTATATGCATCATCATAGTTACTTTGTGCATAATAGGCATTAAGGCTGACACAGCTTCAAAAAGAATGTAAACAGAGCAAAACAGAGTTTGGTTCCAGACCCTCTTCTCATCAATGCATGCAAGCCCATTTTCTGGAGGCTTTGCACCACTCTATGGTATGTGTCAAGAGGGAAAGGTTATTTACCTGTTCCCTTGTAGCTATTTACATGCCCTGAATCTATGACTGCATATCCCAACTACCTTAAAGACAAAGTCACATCACCAGTGTTAGCTGGACAAGCTGAACTCCAGGTACTCACCACCAAGGCAAGCGGGATCCAGAGGCGGTCTGAGATTAGGCTGTCCTCAAACACCCACCTGGCTGTGTACAGTAGAGTGGTGCAGTCTACAGACACTTTGACCTGAATCACCAGAGCAGCTATGCGTGCAGGCAATGCATGTGTTGGGGATCACACGCTGCCCTACTTTATTCACAAAGAATAACCTTAACTTCCCAATGGAAATAAAAATTGAAAGATAATGATCCCTTCAGATGCCCAGAGGTTTTCGCAGCAGAGTACTGGAATAAATTATTTTTATTTACATGTCTCCATGCTCAAGGTCAAAAGATTCATAGTTTGATGCAGAGGCCCTGTGATATTCCCTTTCTCCGACCAGATCATTCCTATTTGTTTGTTTTTAACCTTTCTCTCTGTAAAGAAGCATCCTTCATGCATTATAAGACCTAGATACTAACTGCAGGAATCGATGCCCCTAATTCAACTTCCCGAAGTGATCTTTGAACTGTTCTTAATGGGAGGTTCATCAGGTTAAGACATGACCAAAAGAGGTATTTTAAAAAGGAACTCTTTGGCTTAGGACTTCAATTAGAGGCTCTACTAAAGCAAATTGCTTTCTCCAATGGAGAACATGGCTGTTGCTTTTACTTAATGATAATTGTATAAATTCATAGTTACAATGGAATGGTTATTTATAGGGATGCCAATTTAATCGTAAAACTCTCTTTCTATGAGGCAATTAAAATATTTCATATCACTGTAGGTCATCTCTTTTTTCCCAGGACAGTTTCTTAACAAAGTTAAAAAAAAAAAAAAAAAAGTAAAAAAAGAAAAAACAGATCAGTATATTATTGAATAACTACTAAATTGAATACTACTAAAAAGGTTGAAAGGTCAAACCTGATTTAGTAAAACATTGCTTCATTTCACAAGGGATTACATTGATTTATTTAGAGAGATGATGGAACTAGACCAATAACAACTGCTGATATCAAAAATAATGTCTATTCCTAATGATGGATGGCCAGGTAATATGAAGTATAAAGGATTGTTAACACTTATTTCCATTTCTAAGCTTTCTCACAGATCACTGATAAGAACTTGCGGTAGGAGATCTTTACAGCAGAAGTAAATTGCAAGGATGTTGTGAGAGAATCAAGGTGTTTAATTAGGAATATGGGATAACTTTTCCCTCTCCCTTCACTTCTGTAAATCTGCTGTTTTTTCTTAGTAAAGAAGGTCACAAGTGACTCCACTGTGATTTACACTGGAATAACAGCCTTGTGAGTCTTCTTATACTGTTCTGCTTATTTTTTGTAAGTGCTTAATACAATGAACTATTCATTTTGTACATGTTGTGTAACAAGTGCCTTGATTCCATATCTCCTCATGTCCTCTTTATTTTTTGTTCTATGACAGAAGACATGTTGTCTTTTTACTTTGTTGATAATATATATATATATGTAAATGTGCAGCCTTTCAAATTTACTATACTGATTTATTTGAATATTGTTTCTATGTATATAATATATATATATAAATATATTTAAAATAAATCTTGGGGTAGCCTTGTGATGCTATTTTGGATACATTCTTTTATTGCTTTTGTTATTATCATTATTATTGTTACTAAGGGATTACCAAAAACTCCTAATGAAACATTTTTCCCATAGAACACTGAGTTTGAAATGTCTATGGGAAATAGTGAAATTTGGAATAGTTCCTCTCCTGGGAATTAAACATGTGGTTTACATTCCCCCATGTTAGATTACAGTTTGGTTTTAGATCAATGACAGGATCTGTTTTTTCTTGAATACCGTAGGAAGTAGTCAGATTATGTCATAATTGACTAAGATGACTGGATGATGGAGGGGAGACATATTTTAATGGAAACAGCATCTTCTATTTGACATGCTTGAAGCTCAAGTGAGCAAGCAGAGTGCCCTGTCGTAAAAGGTACAGAAAGTGCTGGAGATCAATTTTTTTTTTTTAATTTTGAAATTAAATGTTTAGCTAGAATAACATAAATATTAACAGATTTTAAAAATCTAGATTTCTTTGCAATGTTTTGTCTTTTCACCTTGATTCGGGCCAAAAGTGATGTCTTGATGTCATAAGTTCTTTTCAGAGGTGATTTTTCTTTTTCAGTAAGCTCCATTACTATTCAGCGACATCCTGGGCAGTTTCTGGGTGTGTAAAAAAGGATTGTCTCTTCTTCTCGAAGAGAGAGTAGGCAGATATGTGAGTAGACAGATATGTGAAGAGAGGTCGCATAGGAAGAAATGATGAGGTAGCTTGCTATATTAATAATAAAAAAAGCTTCTTCTTTGTTTGCATGGATAGAATAAGTAAAAGGAGAAAACAGATTTATGGCTTAGAATTTGTAGAGTTGTTACTTGTTTTGTATTCAAGACAGCAATGTGAATTACTTGAGTTTTTTGGTGTGGGTAGAAGAATTAGTATTTTTTTGTGGGAGGTCGATTAAACTGAATAGTATGATTTGCCCTAAGCAATGGCAGTAATGAACAATAATAGAGTGGGCTGAGTTTGCTGTAGCTGGTGGTGTTTTTTGTTTTTCTTTTTAATTCACTTTGTGATAAACAGTTTTGCTTGAAAAGTTTGCCTTGTTTGGTTTGATTTGTGTCCAGACTGAGTACATTAGGAAGTGATGATACTTATCTGTGTGGTTCAGATGCTAATTAAATTGACTTTACCAAAGCACATAAATGTCTCCCATTATTTCCTTTTCTCATACTTTGTGTTAATATATTTTTATAATAAATAAGAAAATCTTTATTCAGCAGGCAGATAATATTTGAAAGGCGTAAAAGATGCATCCATTTTGAGAGTTTTTACTTTTTTAAAGAATAATTTGCAAAGGCAAAAATGTATCAGGAAAGAAAATCTTTCCTATGCCTATTCCTTTACTTCATACATCATGAAAAGAAAAGATAAACTGATGAGTTGCTTATTCATAAAGTAAAAAAAAGGTAGATTTATATGACAGCTTAAATGAAGTCTTGCAAAATCCACTTTTGAGCTCAGGTTTTGTACTTTTTTAGAACATTTTGACTACTCAAACAGAGGTGGCTGTATAATGAATAATTCAATAGCAGGGTGACTGTGAAGCAGCAGGCCGTAAATACCCTGAGAGGGGCTTCTCTCGGGGGTGACACAGTACAGTGACGCTGTAATTAGCAGCAGGCTTTGGCTGGTTTACAATGGCTCCATTGCTCCAGTGGGTGATTACAACTTATAACTTGCTGGCGATACTGTCTGTGGTTAATGTTTTACCTTGCCTATGGCATGTACTCTGTTAGAGACATGAATGAGAGGGCATTGTTGTTCTCCTCATTGTCTCCCAGCATCAGTCCGTATCCTCTCACGGCATCTCTTTCATTCTCTGCTCCTCTCAGCCATCCTTGATTTGTTTTTTCCTTCTTTTTCTCACCACAACCTTCTTTTCCACCTCCTGCTGACACCATCAAGGGAGCTGTCATTGCTACTATTCTCATACAAGATGATTATGAAGCCCACAGGGAGGATCACTGCTCTGCTAAGCACACTATTGGACAGTTCATGTCCAAAAATGTCCCATGGGTGAATAGACAAGACGGTGCTGTAATTTCAGAAACACAGGTGCTTTATGGTACAGAGGTGACAGGATGTCATGGAGGGACATGCTTTTCCTCTAGGGAGAGCATTCTGAGACTGGGGCATTCTGTATGGTCACGACCGCTGTGCCCATACCAAAAGTAACCAGGAATATTTTAGACCATTGCTTATTTTGCAATACAAGAATAGTTTATCACCAAAATTCTAGCTGTTTGCAGAAAGATACTGGTAGTCTATTGACCAAGGAGGAAATTGTTTATCAGAACTGGGAATAAAAACAGAGAAGGAAGAAGGAGAGGGCAAGCATCCTTCAATAAGTCATTATTCATCAGACATCGAGTAGACACGGATCAGATTTCTGCAGGAAAAGCATTAGAGTTCAGGGTGAATACTGTATTTTTCAAGCAGTTGGATATTTTGCAACATTTTCTTTTGTTGAATACTAAAACAGAAGATCTTTGATTTATCCTCATGCTGAACACATGACACAAAAAAATTGCTCTTGGCTCATTCTGGAAGACTTTATATGTCACCAGCTTCTCAGGAACTGTGCCAGCAAGTGAATGGACGTGCTCTGTCCATTACTTGCTGCCCTTGTCCCTGCATATTTTTCGCAGTGGAAGTTGAATTCCTTTGAGGACTCTAGCTGAACACCTCTGTGCTGTCAGGCAGTATCCATATCTTTAGTCCCTGTGAGAGTCCACGTACTAGTAGACTAAATAGGGCTCTTGTCTATAGGATCCAAAAGAGGGACTGCTTTCTTTCTATAGAACCAGAAAAAGCTCAGCAAGAGTCATGTTCTACAACACAAAGCTAAAAGCTAAAGCAAGTTAGTTTATGCTTGCATATTTGCTTACCTATCAAAGTGCCTCCCGAGGGCTTCAGGGCTTTTCTAATTATTGGGCTAGAGTAGCCTCTGTGGAAGCTAAAGCAAGCAATTGCTCCCTTGAGTTAACCCCAGCCACATTTTTTTTCTAAAGCAATGAAAACTCATTGGTCGTTATTTTATTAGCTCTTAGGATTTTATTTGTTATTTTTTTAATGAGCCACATTACTAACTTCACTTGTAATTGTAGTAGATGAGCAGAACAATTTTTATCTCCCTAACTTTAACAGACTGATGGTAATTTGTGAACTAGCAATTTCCTTCCTCTAAACCTCATAGGTCTTTATACTGCAGTGAATTGCTCATCTGTATTGTAAAGTTGTATGTAAGGTAGTATTCCAGTCATTATGTGCTCAATGATGTCTTCCATAGGTGTTTGGGTTTGCATTATTGCTGGTTAGACTGTGATGTGTGCTAGTCTGGAGATGTAAACATTGGCCAAAATTCTGTATTTTAACTGAATAGCACTGTAGGACTGAATTTAGGATTCTTTCAATAATGAAGTAAGAATGCTACCTGCAGAGACACAATAATATATAGATAAATCACAGTTTAATATAATAGCATGAGTAATATTTTTTTGCTCTGTACATCTGCTTTTTATAGACTAACACTCAGGTTGTTTACTTATGCTTGGAAAAGAATGTTAGTTATATAGAGAGAAGAAAGGAAATCCTTTTTTTTTTTTTTTTTTTTCTCATCCCTCTAGTATTTTCAGAGATTAAGTTTTTCAATAATTACAAAGAGCCAAGGTTATGGTAGGTCCTTTTTTAAGGTTTTTGAGGTGATAAGCAAGTTGGCCACTGTGTCAATAACTTTTTTCTTTTTGGTCAGTGTAATGCCCTGTTTGGTCATTCCCATTAGTCAGTAGTCACAGACAGGAGGTCAACGAATGACAAGATCTGGAAGAGAGGGTAGAAATCACACCCTACAGAACGTTGCAGGTTGCAGAACTGAGTGAAGTTTCAGTCTCTACAGGCAAATGATGAACTGCTATAGACAGCACCCTTTGTCATTTCCTTTCCTTCTGTGATTGAGAAGCCTTTCAGGGTCTTTTCTAGAAGTTTTGGGTTGTGTTTTATATCCTCTTAACAAAGGGTCTTGGGACCAGAAAATACGTCCTGGCTGCTGTACAGGTAATCTGAATTTCCGCAGACACCAAAGGGTCCAGAGGCTGTGAGGCTGTAGCTCCCAAATGAGAAATCAATCTTTTGTGCAAACAAAATAAGCTGCAATGCTGTTACAGCATACAAATTTGCCCCACCACTATTCCAATGGAGTAGTCGCACTAAGGAGTCACAAGACTAGGCACTATTAAGAACCAGAGGAACTGATGTCCTGGGTATATTTGAACTTCAAATAAAGAGGAAGTTTCAGAGTCATAGCTTCTGCAGGATGAGAACTTGCTATCATTTCTTTTGCTAGCTGGATCTCAGCAAATACCTGAATGGGCCACAGGAGCACAAGGCTGCAGAGTGTGGTAGAAGACCTGAGAGGATTCACAGAAGGGACCTCAGGTCTGCTGAGATGTTCGTATGTGAATATGTGAGCTACGGGCAGCTCTTTCCTTTGTAGGAGTCACTGGGCTGAGAAATCAGATAATAACTGCACAAATGCATACATCATTACATCTGAATCATGTACCCACTGTGCAGGGGTGGGTTGTACATTATCATTCCATGGGATGCACGAATATCTAAGTCCAAGACTTTGCCGTAAGGCAATTCAAATATTTGTACATATATTTTTATGGTATCAATAAATGATTTTAAACAGTTTTAGTAAAGTAAGAATAAAGACCTAAAAAAACACACAGTCAAAATATAGATTACCTTGCAAGATAATTAATTCCATTTTATGTAACTTACTGTGGCTAAAAGAATTGAACAAATGAATATTTTGGGTTTAATTTTCAATTAAAAAAAAAAAAAGTCTTCTAAAATATCTGGCATTTTTACCATTATAAGAAAACATTAAAAAAAGGCAATCCTATCTAACTATCTTATTTTACTAATATTGTTCTCATCTATGCCTCAATATTTTAAAAGGCAATGCAGAATTGAATATTATGTTTAGGGTCTTTAAGACTTAGATATTGTCTATTATAACACTTATAACACTTTTATAACATAGAACTACTTCTATGAAAAAAAAAAAAGATTGTTATAGAAGACAACGAGAGATATCTTCTTGCATTTAGGAAAACTCCCAAATCATCAAAGCAAAATGAATTTTATCTCAGTGGAGATTAAAGGTAATGTAAAATAAGTAGGATGGACTTCTTGAACAACATTGCTTTTAATAAAAATAAAACAAGTTTACGCAGAGTGGGAGTTGGGAATTCCAAAAAGTTTCGCCATTTATTTTTTCTTTATTTTTTTTTTACCTCTGAGCTCTCATTTGCTGGATATAGATTCAGACTAAAAAAGAAAAACTCCAAAATTCTAAGTTCATGTTAGTAAAGAGGGCTGGAATCTTAATTACAGAACCCAATTATCTCAAGTTAAAGCTCTACTGATCACATCGTAAAGAAGCAGATTTGTCAAAGTAAAGTGGGATAAAGTGAAAAGTGAATGGTCAATGATGATAAATTAGATACAGAGATTAATCTGTTTTAGCATGTTACTGACTTTTCACCTGGAAACAAACGTCTTTAAACAGTGAGATGCATGATATTAAATTCAGCATCTGGGATTTATATATATTTATACAGATTTTGTGGTTTTCTGGTTGTTTGAAAGCAGAAGACTATGAATTCCAAATCGTAATCTAGCATATTGATTTTTTTAAAAAGATTGTTTTGCTTGTTAAATCGTTAAAGCTATGAAAAAAACAAACAAACAAAGTATGTTTATGTGAAACTAGAATATCTATCCCTAACTTAATAATGTGACTATGGCTTTTTACTTGTCCAACTTCTTTAATGTGTCTTACATCTTCTAGTAATATTTGTATGAATACTGAGAATTACGGTTGTGCCAAAGTAGTTATGTTTGCTAATAACATTGCTTCATTTATTTCTTTAATCATTTTCTAAGTAAAAGAAGGAGAGAAGGAAATTATGCTGATCCTTTCATTGTCTCTGCTGAATTTACTGAAAAAAATAAATTGTCTCTGATATAACTAACTTTACAATTAATAATTATATTAATCTATTTTATGACTGGATATTCAGAATCTAATTCGTAATTTTTAAATATAGTTTGAAAATATTATATTTTTGTTTATTTATTTATTTAGGTGGAAAACTGTGAGAAAATGAAGTGTTATTATCTTGGACCTACAGCTTGCAGTATAGGCTGTAAATGTGGCCTTGGGTCATATGGGCCCGAAGGTCGTAGATTCTGTAAGAAGTTTCTCACAAGATAACAAAAGATGTATATAGCATTATTTTATCCTGTCAAGCTTTGAACTGATGATGAGACTAAATGTACTATTTTCAGAAAAATACCTAATTGATCTAGGAGCTTTTTTTCTGAAGTTAATGGAACCTTATTTCAATGTTGAAAGTGTGGTTGTCTGATCTCTTCAGCTCTCTTGCATATCCTTTTTCTAATGCTTTGTAAATTCATCTATAAGATTCTGAAGTCTTCTGCAGACTTCAAAAAGCATTAACTCAGGAAGCTCCCCGTCCTTAATTTCACGGTTCAAATTGTATTAGTAACTATTTTTAAAACTCCATAAAACAATCCGTAAATGTGCCAATACCTTTAAGAGCAATAACCTTTCAGAGAAATCCAAAAAATCTCAGTTGCTTCTTTACTTACTCTTGCAGTAGAGGGAAGTTTTGACTCTGAACTGATCATATTTTTGAAAAAAAAAAAAAAAGTATGCATAAAATGGATCTGATTGTTGAAATTTGGCTGTGTTTTTTACCATCTGTACTTGTCTGGATTTCTCTCTGACAGTGATGGTGTTATTTTTCTATTCTTTGTGTTTGTAATATGTAATTTAGTATTTTAAAAGCGGACTTCTGAAAGCTTAAAGAGCTGTGTAACATTTCCTGTGAGAATGTGACTTGAATCTAGAATGACAGAAATATTTGTTTTCTCAAAGAACTAGAATTTGACCCGGATCCTTGCATTTGTGGCTAAAATTCATTGATCTGCTAAAATGAAACGTTTTGCCAGATATACCAAGACTTTTCTAGAGAAACAATACTTAGAGCCAGCTCTGATTTTAAGAGAAAAGTCAGATCAATATCTTCAGGATCTAGTCTCATTCTGCAGAAATGACTCCACTAACATCAGTGCCAAAATATGGTTTGACTTCAGTGGGCAGATTCACATTCTGAGCAATCAGTTCAGATTAGTCCTTTAGCATCTTCTATATCAATGCATCAATAACCTGTTAAAATTAGGTAGGGAATTTGAATAGACAGTCATGTCATAGGCAGAGTTTTGAAAGTTACTTATTATTAACTGAAAGTACAATACCATTTCTTCTCACTTTAAAATACTTGAATTGCCTACCTCCAAAATAGAGCCCAGTTTTTTCAACATCAGACAAGCCATCCTGAAGAAGGGAGAGCAAACACTAAAGCCAAAAAAGCTTTACTAAACAAAAATGACAAAAATAAATGCAATTCCTTCCAAAATCATAGTATGTCACCCGCACACCCCCTGGCCTCTTCTTGGTTATCATTCATGCTTGTCCAACAATAAAACTGATTTAAAATGGAAAAAAAAAATCTTTATTTTTTAAAATTTTTCCTTCAACTAATTTCCGTTTAACATTCAAATACATTAGCATTCCACTCAAATACAGTCTTCATACCTTTTGCAAATCCTTTCCTATGTACTCATTTCTCACTTCAGTGCTGTCAGGAGGCAATGCTAATTTAGTTCTATTTCTTTGTAATTATTCCTCCTTGATTGATATTACTTATTATCAAAATGTTCAGAATGACTTCTTTCCTCGTTTCAGCTGAGAGACACAATCAGATACAATTGATAGAAGAAATTAGCTCTCTTCTTGATTGGCAAAATATTGAAGTCCTGAAATTTAAATTTTCCTCACCAATTAGAAATTATTCTACAAGAGGTAAAAAGTATTTTTCTGGATGTATTCAACACACAATAGTATTACATTCTGAACATTTTAATGAGTGAGAAATAAAGATGGTAAGGTCATTTTATCCAGGACAGACAATAGAGATCGGACAGGCATATTATCATTGTGGAACAGCTTTGCAAAGCTATTTGTTAGGACTTTTGTGGAGGAAGATATGAAAAAGGAAAATCTCATAGGAACCACTGTTATGTTATATTATTTTACTAAAAGCAAACTATCAGCCCAATACAAATCCTGTTCAAGTCAAGAGAAGAGTTTCCATTCATTCCAAATCTCATGTACATCTTGTAGGTTATTTTGTACATTTTCTTTCTTATGCAGCTATTTGTTAGGCGAGACAAAATATTTCAGTTGTCCTCATTAATCTTTGAGGCTACTCATTAAAATTTTGTGAAGTTATCACTCCATCCCTTGAAATAGTCTCTGATGACATTATTCAGAAGTGAATGACTGTGTCAGTGACTCTCTCTGAAGAGCAAAAGGCCATTTTTCCATCTGCGTGGTCAGTGATCAGTCATGGATGTTAGGAAAAGTAGATGTAAATGGAATCATGACAATAAAACATACTAGCTGTGATTAGTACTATGCTTACCTTATTCCAATGTGTTTTGAAACATTAACTACTTAATCTTCTGTAAAACATGCATTATGAAAACACAGATTAGCTGTGAAGGTAATAGCAATGTAATTTTGTGAGAGGATATAAGTAGTTTCTGAGGCTGAGATGTAACTGTGAGAGTGCTGAGGGAGAGATCCAGGACCCATTGGCATGGGGAGGAGACTCAGTCTGTTTCTCAAGCTTGCCTGCAACATACAGCCAGGGCAGACAGCACTGAAAATTCTTGCATTTCTCCACTAGGAAAAAAGACATTCAAGAAACAGCCAACATGAGATATTGCCAGTCTGTGTGGACCTACTAAGGACTGTATTGCAACAGGAATTTTGAACAGCCCTGGGAAAGTTAAAGCATTCATCTAAGACACAAGACAATGAAGTTTAGCTCGACTGATGGAGAAATTTTAAACCTAAATTTTCAGTTTTCCAAAGCTGAAGGAAAGAAAGCCTACCTTTCCAAAGGCAGGTAGGGAAACCTCCATTGCTCCATGAGAGCTGCGTTACAGAGCAGAGAGACTGCTGCGAGGAGAAAGGTACTTGAAAAACACCCAGGTCAATTTCTTTAATTGTTTTTCAGTGTATGTTTTGAGTTTGAAGCAGAAAAGAGGTATTTCTGTCAGTATTTTTATATTAGAAGTTTTATTGTATGTACATGTTCAGGGTCAGAAGGGACAATAACAAGGAACTATTCACTACCTGTATAACCCACATGGTAAAAAATGCATTAAGACTGGGTAGAACCTGCATTAAGAGTGCACAGAGCTCGAAAGTTCCTTTTAGGAAAATGCATGTTTGTCTCCTGACTACTTGTACATCTGAACTGAACTTTTTGCATAGCTTCTTCAGGATGTCTATTTGACTTTATGTTACCAGGAAATATGGACATGATGGTTTGTCATTGCCACAAACATCAAATGACACCGCAAGGCACAGCCATGTGTGACAGCACTGGAGCGTCAGGATTTTCTGAGAACAGGTTAGATTTTTTTTTACCTCAAAATAATTCCCAGAACATCTTCATTACTTCAGATGTAAGTAGATATGGATAGTAATACCAAATCTTAAATCATATATAGTAATGTATGAAAAAGTTGCTGTCAGGCAGCTGGAAGCATTAGTAATGATGGAAAATGTTTTGGTTGCATTTTCCTAATATGTCTACCAGGGAAACTATACAAAATACTTTTAGTACTTTATTATTATTACTATTGCTATTATGAAATCAAGAGGCTCCAAGTCTAGACAGATTGCACCAGTCTCTGTTATGCCAGGGAATGTACTTTTAAATAGTGTAAAGGACAGAGCGGCTCTCCTTACACGCTTTCTTAAGAGACAAAGCCAGCTGAAGGAATTACAAAAGATTCATCTGTTCCCAGTTTGCAGTGAAAGAACTGAAGAAGCAAGGTCACATATTTTGTCTAAATCATGTGAAATCCCATTTCAGACCAGAGTCCTAAGAGCAACTTATATGTCCATAAAAATGGTCATCTGGGTTAGCTCCCTGGTGCTCCTAGGATTTTAGAAGTCATCTGTGTTGAGATAACCATGATCCAAGTGTTAGTGTTGATGCACTTCGTTTTCTGTTTGCACAGTTATCTTGCAAGAAGGGATCTCCTACTTGAGAACAAAGCATCAGTTTGTTCACCATCCCTGAATAAAACATACTACTGCAGAAGTAGGTGGAAATATAAGGGAAGGAAGAGCAGCTTTCAAGTGCAGATGAGTGAAATATATTTTAAATTGAAACATGGAACTAGAAATAGCATTTGGGATGCAATCTGAGACACCAGCAGGATGTCCCACTCCAACAAAAATATACTCTGTCAAGGTAAAATATTTGAACTCGAACAAATATGCTGATCAGAACTATTTTTTATCTGTGGGAGTGCTATACTATGGTTGCTGTTGTACCTTATTAAGCAAGTGGCAATATCTTTGTAAACAGAGTTTAAAAGCATTGAGCTTATTGTGTTTTGTAAGAATATTATATTGATTGCACTGGGCTATGCCTCACTTGACCAGCCCAATATACAAAAAGGTTGAGCTGTACTAGCAAGATCTGGAAAACCTATTGGTCTTAATAAAAGCTGTCAGCCTTTATATTTCAAAATATAATTTGGCTGACCTCTGGGGACTTGGAAACTTTTCCACTCCTAGGTTTCCATCTCATGATAGGCCAGATACATTGAAATGTTGTCCCAGATGACCCACAGGTGACTGCTGCAGCACCCTCTGGCCTCATCGGCCCAGCTTGCCCAGATCAGGCTCTATTGAAAGTAGACTGTGCCTGCTGAGCTCATGAACTTGAGTTTTCTTTATGCAAACATGAGGGGAGGTTGATGCATGCTTGATCTTACCATGGAGTTGTCCTATTAGGTACATCTGTCTCTGTTTAGACATACCCTACATATCTACTGAAATTTTGGAGATGTGAGGAAAGAAGTGTTCAGCTTCATGAGTAGCAGATAAACCGCTACAGATGCTTTCTAATCAGCTTGCTTTCACTGTACTCAGATCATTCTTTTGTAATTCCCTCACTGACCGTGTGCATGACATCCTATGCGCATGCAGTGCGAGAATGCTGCTGCACTACTGTTAGAGACTGTTGTGGACTGTGTTTGTCTCGACATTGTTGCCATACCATTTAGGACTTCTTGGCCTTGGCTCTGGGAAGACTGTGATATCAGCTTGAGGTGTTTTATCTACTTCTTGGCCTTGGCATCCTGTCTCTGGGAAGATTTTGAGCTCAGCACAGGACCAAAAAAAAAATGCTCAGTAGTGCCTACGGAGCAGCGCTTGCACTCGAGCTGGCTAAAGGGGAGCATCAGAGCACATAGAAAGTGGGCGGAGACTTCAAGAATGGGGACATAAAAAGAACTGCATATTCCCCCGTCGCAGCGGCTTCTTCCGGGGTGCACGGCTCCTTTCCCTGAACATCACCTGCACTGAGGCACCTGTACCTGCACCAAAGCAGAGCCAACAACACTTAGCTGCAGTGGTCGTGGTGGTAACTATAATCTTGCTGCATCTCTCCTGATTGCTTGAAAAGGAGTTCTTTTTCCATCTTCTCTCTGTCATATCGTGCTTATGAGAATAAAGCTTACAAGGTTATATGGCTTTTGACCTCGTTTGCGTCTTAATCTCGCTCTTGGGATCGTATCGAAACCTCCCCAACACCAGATTGGGACAACTACAGATGCCATAAATAACTCTCCCATCAAAGGTAAATCATACTGCTGGTGTGGCTTACAAAGCTAATACTGAATTCTTATGCCCTGCCCTTTAATTAGAGTTGCTTTCAATTAGAACTGAGATATTCACTTTGAAATAAATGAACTGACCCCAACCTCTTCCCCAAATTTGAATTATCCCCACAATTAAGTGCTAAGTATCTGTCTTGGCATTTACAGGACTTTTATCACCATCATATGTGAGTAGCTTGTGTTAAGTTGCATATTTCCATATGCATATTTCCAACTTAACTCTTTCCATATTTTTTTTTTATTTCAAATACTAAAGATATCTTCTGTGATACATTTCAGAAGAGGGTTTTACATGCTTTACAAAAGGCCGAAGAATTTTTTCTTCCTTCTTAATATAAAGTATGTTCTCACTTCACAGTCACTCTTTTAACAAGCTTCAAGAATTTATAACTTCTTGGTCCTGCGTTCCAAGCTGTGTTCTATATGTATCCCCCCTTACGATGATGACCACTTCTAAGTTATACTTTTAGTACAGATCCTGCTTGGAGTTACATGGAAAGGTCACAGTTACTGGAGAAAAAAAAAAATGAGAGGAGCTATCTGATAGCAAGATTTTCTACAAGATTATTTGTGTAAAATGATGTACAATCTGTCTCCCTGTTTTCAAGTGGGGTTATTGAGATGACTGTTAGCCTGTTATGTTTTAACAGTTTAGCGAAAAGGGTCTTTAATCTGAATCCGAATTTCTCTGTCTGCTCCAGTTTTGATGTCAGATATTGACTCCATAATCTGAAAGCTCTTTGTCTTTAATGATCTGGATCACGTCTGCATGGATGATACTGTCCTCAGAGCTCCTCACCAGTACAGAGGCATGAAGCATTTAGCACGGAATTCTTCTACATTCTTTATGCAAGAAAAGTTCCCAAATGGCAACAGTTTTTGCATTAGAAAAAGACTGTGTGATCCGGGGTGATCATCTTGCTAAACTGAGCTAATAAGCTTCTAATGGCCCTTTGATACCTTTTCAGTGAAGTTAGCGACCATAAGCACTTCACTCTAGGAATTAAGCTTTGCTGTACTTGCTGATGGTAAGAATCTGTGTGCTGAAACACTGCCTCACAACATGCATTTCCAAAGGCAGTTGTAGCAGAACGGAAATCCTACAAAATATTGTAGGATTTTATTAAGACATCTGTGCAGTTGCAAAATTATGGAAAGTGCACTGAGAATTTCTAGAGTGGATCACCGAATCTTAACCCTTTCTAATACACAACATGGCAGAATGCAGATTGTCTATTCAACAAGCCAGCTGATGACTCTGTCCCCACTTCAAAAGCTGTGTCAAGGATTAAAATATGTGAGAATAGCCAAACTGTGATTAGAGAGGCACCAAATATCCAAATCCTTTTGGCTTCCTTCTACAGCTTTGTATTTCTAGGTCACCTGATAAATTACCAGAAACTTTGAAAGGTTTCTCTTTCCCTCTCATTTGGTAAAGCATAGCAAAATATCAGAAAGGGGAAGTTCCACAAACGAGCTGTGTTTATAGATGTCCCTGCAATATTGCAAAGAAGAAAATAAAAATAAATACATAAAAGAGGATGCTTTCTACGAGCAGAAAGACTACTTGTGTTATCAACAACAATTGAAGGCAAAAGGATTGGCCATAGAGTTATTGTACAAATGCATGCTATTTTCACACTCCTCAGGCAACCTACCTCTCCTCTGTCTGGTATGGCATTTTGAGTTTCAGAATTTCAGCACTAATTTCAGAAATGCAGAAGGCATCTTTGCCTACAAAGAGAAATTTAGTGTACATATAAGGAAGGATAGGTAGGAAACATGAAAATGGCTCTGCATAGTAATTCCCTTGTTATGCTCTATATACAGTTACTCATGGTACAGATTGCAAAATTTGAAGATAACAAAGGAATATAGAAAAAAAAAAAAGAAAAGGAATACTTACAGCTGCCTTCTAATGCTTCTTCAGCATGAACTCTTACCTGTTAAGAAAACAGGTCATTTTTATTGTGTTAGTCACTGATTTCTATGTGAGGTCTGCATCAACTATAATATTAGTGATTTAAAATTACCTCATGCTAACATGACAGTTGTTTATATTAAACCAGACTAAAGCAATGCTACAGGGACTCTGAAAGTTATGCTATAAAGTTTTCATATCTGCACTCATTTTTTTACTATTTTTTTGAGAGAGTAATAAAAAAACAATGGACCAAGTTGCAGAATAACATAAGGAGCATAACTGTTTCAGAACACTTTGCATTTGGCAGGTAAGGACAGACAAAACAACAAAGTATGCCAAAAAAAATTATTCACAACAAGCTGAGTGAGCAAAAGTCTGCCTTTATTACAGCCATTCCACTTGCTTCTGGGACAAGGGGGCAAAGCAACTCCAAATTGATCTAAAAGAAAATTTCAGGTTCAGTAAAAGCCTTCAGTGAAAGAGAGCCCGTGCGGCCACAAGCTATTGCTGTATTATACCATACTGTACTCCTCACAGTTGAAAGCTATTCGGTACTGATACGGACCTGGCAACATCATATGGAAACTCGTTCTGCCAACAAGATGTCTCTGGAAGGTTGAAACAAATGAGAAACTAAATTTTTCACAGCTTGCCGAGATAAGAGGTTCCTGGGAATTGCTGAGTGTTAGATTGCTGCCCTAAACCCCTCAATTTCATGCTCTCTTTTTCTGTACCGTGCGTTTGTTCCAACTGGCTCCCTACCTTGGACTCTACTGCATACTGCTGGGTTAAATGTGATGGACAACCTGTATGAAAACCAATCAGTTATTTTGACAGGAGACTCAGCGGAGGTCAAGGCCACCTCTTTTCAAAACCTCTCTGGTGATCCTTCAGCTGTCAAAGATGAAATGTCTCTGAGGCTCTTCTTTTGAGCGGCTTCTCCTTTCATTTTTGTCCCATCACTTAGGAATTCAGCAAGTAAAGCCATTCCAGTGCGTTCAAATAATATTTACTTGATCCCCGTTGTTCAAATTTAGACAACAGAAATTCTAATTCAAGTCCACCAACTTACTGTGTAGCGTATTGTAATAGATACAACCTGTAGCAAGGCAGTAGAGTTTGATATTTATGTAAATTAATTTACCTTTTAATGGTTAAGCTCTGTTGTGAAGCAGTCTTTCTGGAGCTTATGTAATATTGGCTGATATTCAGCTAAAGGGTTGTGATGGGAGTCAGCCTTGTAAGACATTTAACACAGTCTTCTTTTTAGGAACAGACTTTACTGAGGCTTAAAGTAGAAAGGCAAACTCAAGAAGACTAAGTTTCTGTTTAACATGCAAACAGATTTATCTGTTTTATCTAAAGCATATATTTTTCATCAGCTCCAAAATATTAAGCAATCAATTTGGTTTAGATTTTCATTTGCAATCCATAACAATATCAAAACCTTTTTCAAACAGTGCTAAAGATTCATATTTCAAGCATAAAAGACTCCTAATTCAAGCATGGCTGTTCTGAATTAGGTGTTTAATTTAATTAAAGGATTTAATAATACTTAATTGCAACAGCCCTTGTTTCTTGAGGTTTCTAATTCATTAATATACTGTTGAGGAAGAGCCTACATTACCCTTGCAGATTAAAAAAAAAAAAAAAAAAAGCACAGAATGAGAAACCCTTTTTGTTTCAGTGTGTATATAGAGAGATTCTGATAACTAGAATATTCAGTACATTTGATGATTTTTGAGCAATACTATTCAGTTCAATGTTCTAACTTAAGGTTACACTAGGAAATACAAGGAAGATCTATCTATGTGTTTCATAGTTTTCCGTCTTCAGTTATTGGATCATTTCCATTTTTGATACATCCATGTGAAGTATTTGGGAAATTGACCAGTCACTTCTGGTTATTTGGATTAAATCATGCCAAAGAAAATTGAATGAAAGCATGTTCAATCTCAGACCGCAACGGTAGGACAGAACAGAGCTATTCTGATTCTATTAAATTAACTCAGGTATTTTGCCAGAGTTTTGGTGATCTTATTTTCCTGAAGGACATATGCTGGTGGCTAAACATAGTAATTCAAAATGAAGCTGTGCGGGAAGAATGACATATTTAGTGAATACTTTGTTGAAACACTCTGAGAAATTCTCAATCAGCTTGATTTGCCACCACTGCTAGTAACTGATACTGAAACTTGTCATCCATTAATTCAAAGTTCTTAGTATAATATTAATTATTATCATTAGATCAGATCAATATTGAACCGTAGAGGCACCAAGTCTTTATCAAAAAACTCAAGCAATGAAACTAGGAAAAAAAATGAAAAATAAAATCTAATCATAGCTCCCTAATTTTGTTTTGTCTTATTGAAACATATATCATTTAAAGAACATTCAAGCATTTCTAATTTATTGATATTGTTGAGGAATGATGCAGGTAAAGTAAAGGCAGGATTACAGGAAGAATGATAATAGATATCAACCTACAAAAAAGATTTAATTAGGAAAAAGTATCCAACTTACAACTTTGTAAATTTACAACTTACAACTAATGGTGCTGCTTGTGATGGTGTTCAGGGATAGAAACATGAATCAGGAGATAAGAGATTCTAAAATATCTATGTTTATCTGAAAATAACTTACAAAGGTTCAAGGTTTTTTTGGGAACAACATTATGTCAGAAAGACTGGTTGGCAAATTATTGCTTACAGATGGAAGATACAGAGAAACTGTCCTCTATCTGTTCTCCTAAATCAGAGCCAGGGCCAGACTGAGTTACCTAAACACAGGTCCCTAATTCATCTAAGATGCCCACTGGATGTTCTGTCTGGCATCCAGCTGCTTCTCCAGAAGGGTCTGGATCTCCCACAAGTTGCTGGTCTTATCTGCCAGTCTTGTGTGCATGCCTCAGATACCCCAGGGCAGCTCAGGTAATCCTTACATGTGTGCATCTGAATTAAGCCCCAAAAGCATACAATCCAATAGTCTCTTTTTATCAAGGCATTTGGATCTTTGTATATTGTTCTTTAGGTGTTTTTATTTATTTGGTTTTCAGAGAAAGTTTGTATTCACTCTTTTCTGCCTGACGACTCATTGTAATCTTTCTCTGTACCTCATTTTCCTCTGACATCTTTTGCTTAAGATGCGTTACCAGTCCTGGTATATTACACCAGATCATCATGAACCTTTGTGTTGAACAGTAATATATTCCTGTTCAGATTTAAGTTCTATTGTATTCTTCCTGCATTTGATCCAAGGGTAATGAGACCGTAGTTTTTGGTGCAGTGAAAACAAAATATGAATCAACAAAACATGAGAGGCAGTCTTCAGGACATTTCTGTTTTCCTGTTTCTCAGAAGGAAGAGAGGAGTTACGTGATTTGAAGTTTAATTTATTCATTCATACACATATCTAGATATGTATACATGCATACTTAGATAGAAGATGGAACCTGCTCTAAATCATAATCTAATCTGAACATCCAAACCTTGCTGACGCTTCCTTGTCACTATCCTGACACAATTATCAAACAGTGTTGTTGGTTCCTGTCGCAGTTTGAAAGCCGTGGCGGGGAGGGGGCGGGAAGGAGATGTCCCATACTGTGTTAGCTGTATGCCGGGCTCTGGCAGTATCGGATTCATGAACAGTCTGTTGACCGTAGGTCCGATTGCCTTCCTAGGAGCAAATAAAGTTCCCGAATAGTGTAATCTACTATAAACTCGACTCTGGCAGTATTGGATTCACAAACAATGTCAACAGTAGGTCCGATCGCCTTCCAAACAAGTAATAGAGTTCACAAATAGCATGATTTTTTCAAATGCAACATTTTCAAAGTAGCTTTTGGATTTTAGTACAGTTTAGTTTAGAATTTAGGAAATTCTCTACTGCAGCACGGGATTTTTAGCTAGCTCTCACGTACAAATGTGCAATCATCACTCATTCCAGAAGATGAGAGAGAGCCCTCCGTCTTGAGTGTCCTCAGAGGGCGTTCCGATCCGAGTGGAGGAAAGGGGGATCAGCTGGTTGACCGATCCCAGAAGTTACGATGGAATCTTTCCTCTAACTTCTGAATCCCCTCAGGCGGTATCCCAACTCGAGGGAGGAAAGGGGGATCAGCCCATTGACTGACCCAGGAGTTACGATGGGATCTTCCCTCCTCACTTCTTTCCTCCTTAGTTCACCTTTTATACATTTTCTTTATATTCAAGTGGAGCTTGAGTGACTATAGTCATACTTATTGTTGTTATTGTTTGGTGCAAAAGTTTCTTGCTTTCATTTAAAGGTACAGTCAATGAAAAATCCAGAGCACACGCTCAGTGAGGAGCGGTCATACCTCGGAGGTGAGTAACTTTGGGGATGGAGGTGTCTTTTGACATTATAATGATCTTATAATGAGCAAAGTTCAAGAAGGTTCATCTGAAAGGAGTGATTTGCCACCCTTGCTGGCTCAGCACCGGACACCTTGTCTTATGTCTCCCATTGGACAGCTACTGTGCAGTTTATCAACGGCCCAGCACAGGGAGTGCAACAGAGTTTGGCCGCGGTGTCTTTGCTCTGCTCCATCCTCCGTTACTCCTCTTTGCAGCTGAGAAGAGGGCAGATTGAGCTGCCAAGGGAACTATGGAGGAGCAGAGTCTGTGCTTACCAACCATCCTGGAAGTGGCATCTGTGCATCACTCCAAGCAATCTTCCGTAATGCCATAACTTCTGTGAGGGCCTAGTTTTTCTCTAAGTTTCCCCTTTTCAAGCAATTCTTCCACAGCTCCAAGTTATCTGCAAATGGAGAACAGTAAAATATTTATCATGTTAAATAACGTTTGAGGTGTTTGCAAGCAATTAACAAAACTAATACAAGTATCCATTTGCAATCTGTTTTTTTGTTTTGTTTTGTTTTGTTTTGTTTTGTTTTGTTTATGGTGATTCTTAATAGCCAAAGTCTGCCCTTGTTTAGATGCAATTCCTTTTGAAAGCAATAGGAGTCTTTCAAATATCTTGAAGAAAAATTAAATACTAAGTGTTTAATTTATGTGTTTTTGTTTATTTTTATTTTTTTTACAATTACATTACATATTCAGCAATACTGAATACCAAAAGAATTTATGGAAGCATAATGTTGATTGCAATCCGAATTTATCCATTTATTGTTTAACTACCCATCTATTTATTTGTTCTATTTACTCTAGTAATGTTTCTTGGCTTGAGGAGCTACTAGTAGTTGCTAGACCACTGGCAAATGAAGAGCTGGTTGAAAGATAGATTTTGTCTCAGATGTGAAATTCTGACAATTACTGTACTTGTTTTCATTTTCAACTGAAACAAAGATAAAATCAATTTAAAAATCAGGAAAGAAAAAAAAATTCATACAGAAATATTATATGATTTCATCTCAGTCATCATCAATACATGTTAGATACATAGAGGTACTGACATATAAATGATGCTTACATGAAAATTTATATCATTAAAATCAAAATTAAATTAAAACAAGGAAATAGTTGTGAAACACTATTATTTGATGAAAACAAAATTATTTTGACTCTACTGAAAGAATATTGGAAAGCTGAAATAATTATTTCAGCATTTCCTTGTAGAAAATTTAATCACACCAATGGAATGGAAATTGTGAAAATATTCTAGACACGAAGTTCATACCAATTTATGCACTCATTTATTCTTTTTCACAAAATATTTCCAACCTCATATAATTATTTTCTCTCTGTGCCATTCCTCCACTGGCTATTATGCTAACATGATCTCTTTAAGGATAAGCTCTTTAGCTAAGCAATCAGTCCCATAATATCTCTTTGTAGGTCATTTCAAATCTTGCGTAATTTTCACAGTACCTCAGAAGATTTTCTGTAGAGTGCATCCTGAAGTTCAAATGTAAGTCAGCTTATGCCTTTTTAGTATCTTGTGCTTTTGGAGTCCTCTGAGTTTGGTTTCTGGGGCCCATGTTACATGGATGTTCGAGCGAGCACATTCCACACAGGAATCTCATACTGCTCTTGGAAGCTGAGATTCTTTACTGTTACGAGTGAGGTAACAGAGAATCATTTCCCTCTACTCAGAACTCTGTGCCCTAGAGATCTTTATCTGAGCTCTCCATCTTCATTTCCCTTTACGTCAATGAGAGAAACGGTCTGTTTTAGGGCACGATTCATCTGATCTTTTCCACACATCGATTTTAATATGGGTAGATTCCCGAGAGTACCAGTTTCTCTACAAAGTAAATATAAAGGGAGACAAGAGTGAACAAGCACAAAAGAAGATGTTTCCCTTTTGATCAATTCAATCCTACCACAGTTGTCTTATTTTATCCTTATCCCAACAGAATATCCCTGGGAACTTCAAAAGTCTTGAGAAAAAAAAAAAGTGATAAAAAGTCTGTCCTGCTGGCTGATGTACTTCAAGGGTAGTTTGATATGAGCAGTGATATACCTGTCTCTGCTGCCTATGACTCTCTGTGCATCTGCTCAGGACCTGAACATCTGCTCAGCACAGATAGAGAAACAGACACTCTTAGAGCAGGCTGCAACTGGCCTATTTTAGATATCTTGCTGCCCTAAAAAAAAGGAGCCTGATTCTCTCCTTTAACTATGAAAGGAGCCTGGAGTGCTTAGATCAGAAGTAGAGGGCTTAAAATGGAGGACATAAATCCTACATGAATGCCTTTAGGCTCCACACTTCTGTGGATCTAGGCAGCATCAGAACATATGTTTGGAGGAAGAACTTATTAGATACGAATCACTATCTTTTTTTGTTTCCGATTTGATGACGACACAGTACTGGAAGCTGGATGAATATATGATGGAATGAGGAAAATAGAACAATAAGCTACAGTAATTATAAAAAAATGCTGCAAATATTCTTGGGAAAGGGAGATCTTATTTGTTTGGGAGTTGAAGTTTTTTTGCCTGAGGAAATTTAGAACCTTTTCCTTGTCTGTTAGTTGGTCTTCCAGTGAATAAGTCCTAGAGAAAGGAGCTTATGATTTGTAGACTCAAGACGGGTGATCTGACTGGGAGCACCAACAGGATTCTCCTCCTCTTTAGGATGCTAATGGAGTGAAAGGAGACTTGGTGGCTTAGTGGATTCAGGAAATGCTTGAGTGACAAGAGAAGAAAGAGAAAAAGAGCAGTCTGATCACTTCGACCCTGATAATGACAGACATTCTGAGCTTATAATAAATTTACTTCTTAAAAGAATACAGTTTTTTGAGGCATCATGCTTCTGGGCCTGTGCTTTTCAACAGGTGATAGGCCTATTTGAATATGTAAATACATTTAACCTCTGTGATCATATGTAAGACTATATTCCTTGATAAAATCCCTATCATTCAAACCTTAGAACATGGTAGATAATGTCATATAAAATTATTAATTTATCCACTTACGTATTATTCTTACATAATGTTTCTGGCAGATGTATAAAGCAGAGAAAAGATTTCAAAATAGCATGAATGCCAGCGCCTGGGGCGCTGCAGCAGCAAGAGGTTTACAATTGTGGAAATGTTCCTTTTCTACATTTGTAAAACAAAGCATTCTCTTTTGGCTTAATAAATTATTCCCTTTGAACTGCTCACTAGAGCAACCAAGCAAAAGCACCTTAAAAACCTTTAAGACCTTAAAGACCAAAAAGTTGAAAAAAAAGCCAAAATATAATATTTTCATCAATCCAAGCTGAATATTTTTTCATGATCTTTAGATGTCAGTATTTTGTCCTATGTTTCATCACTTTCTGAAATCTGCTTTTTTTTTTTTTTTNTTTTTTTTTTTTTTTCTCCTCCCTCTCTCTAATTTCTGGAAATTGTTTCTCTCTGGTTTTACCTTTCAGCACATGGTTATCTTCCAATAGAGAAGAAGCTGGCTGGGCACAGTTCTCAAATGAAAAAAGAGGCAATAGGGAACTGTAGCCTACTTCTCCCTGCATAAACACTCTGAGTGGCTTGTGTCACTAAATTACATGCTGCAGATGCATCTGCACATTCCATGTCCATCTCCATATTCATTTGATACTTGGATCCAGCACTGAGGTATATTTAATTCTCTATAGAGTGAGGTTAATTTTAATAAATAAGACTGGAGATACAAGTTTAACCACTCAGATTTGAATCTGTTGGTCAGGAAATACATGACTCCACCTCATATCTTTCCTGCCCGTTGCTTTCAGACTTTCTGGCTTCATGTGAGTATATTCTGGTTGAGCTATTTACCACTAGTTTTCAAACAGTGCTCTTTGAATCCCTGGGGTCTGTGAGAGACAGATAGGAAAAGTAAACCCTCTGTCTGTCGGTTGCTTTAAATTCCCTGTCCAAAATTTCCAAAATATCCAGGAAAAGTGAAAAAGGATTTGAATGAAAACCGAGAAAACGGAAGAAGACCTAAACCCAGCGATCTAGACTTAGATACATGCTAGGGAGCAACCACACTGTTATTTAATCCTTAAAATGTAAGCATGCAAAACAGATCAATGTCTTTCATATTTGCTTTTCTCTTATATATCACAGTTTTGGTACCTAGAGTACTGCCTAGATCAATAATATTTACTCTGAGCAGGACCAATGTTGTGACTGGGATTCACCCAGTAGCTCAGGAAGGAAAGAAATAGCAGATGGTGCCTCTTCAGTTCTGTGCCCTGCTCAAGGTCAGAGAACTCCGCCTGTGTTTTGCCTGTATACTCCTTATGTTATAGCTGGGGACCAGACCTGTGCAAAGGCAGCTGCAAGACAAGGTAAACAACAGGTGGAGCATGAGCCAACAGTGGTAGAGGCCAACACCATCATCAGCTGTATAAAAAGATCAAAGCCAGTAGATCAAGCAAAGAGATTATTCCACTTTCTCCATGCTCTAGATCGCATCTGGAGTACTGCATTCAGTTTTGGGTGCCCTAGAGAAGAAAGGCATCAATAAACTGGAAAGAGTTCATCAGATGGCTGCCGTGATAATCAGTACTGGAGCACTTAGCCTGTGAGAAGAGCCTGGGGGAGCTTGTCCAGCCTGGAAAAGTGATGGCTTCAGGGGTCTGACAGCAACTCCCCAGTACTGGACTTAAGGTAAACAGGAGATGACCAGACTGGGTATAAGAAGAAAGTTAACTCCCATGAGGACAGTCAATAAGGTTGCCCAGAGTAGTTGTGCATTTTCTGTCTTTGGAGATTTTGAAGACCACGCTGTGGCTACAGCCTTAAGCAAACTAGTCTGATCTTGCAGCTGACCCTGTTTTCAGCCAGAGGTTGGGCTAGAGACCTCATGAGGTCCCAGTCTGAATTACCCTTCATAATTCTATGAAGTTAAGTGACTGTGTTGGCTAAATAAAGACACAATGACACATAAAATTTCAGTTAGCCAACAACATCAAAATGATCCTCTGTAAACCTATGTTTTCCATACAGTTCTGCAGGGAAATTTTTCCAAGCTAGGTCAAAGCTTGTTGTGTTCTTAAGAAATGAAAACTAGTGCTGATACAATATTTTACAGATGTTCTTACAATAGGACTTGAATAGTGTTACAATTTCACAACTACAGCTTGTGTCTCTAGTCATGAGAGGCTCCATAAAAATATATCTCAGTTTTTACCAACAGCAATATTGGCCAGCTGATCCTATTCAGTGTGCTATACCCAGCTGAAGGTTGAAGGCTGCTTATTGCTTCCGGCTACATATTTTCATCAGCTGAATTTCACCATCATGGTCAGTTGCTTTTTGTGCTTTGACCTCTAAAAATATTGCACTTGGAGAGGTGGAGGACCAAATCTCTCTGGAGACAATTGCTGAAATAGCTTCACAAACTAGACCCATCCTTATAAGTTAAAATAACTTAATAATCAGAATTGGATTTGGAATCATTTGGATTCCTTTTATTCTGTTCAGCAAATAAGTAGTTGACAGCTGACAGTCCAGATTTGCTCTGGCTAGTACAAGTAAGAGCAGTTTCCACATTCCTGTGCCAGCAAAATGTTTTATTCTTTAGGATAAAATGATACCTACAAGAGGATGCATGTTGTTGTTCTTGATATTGTTCCTTGAAAGTTATGCCTAGCTTGTAGCCCATTTTGCTTTTGCCAGGGAACCTCATGGAGGAGACTGCCATGGCACTGTATTATATTAAACTCTGGCCATCTTAATCAGTCCTCTCTTTCTCCTTGCATGGCCATATTTCATCCCCTCTTTGGTCTGCAATGCCTCTTGGTAGATGTAGGCCTGAATTTTTATTATCCCTTCCTCTAGATCTTCTTTGCTTAAGGGCTGGAACTTTATTTTATTCCAGGATATATTCTAGGAGTATGCTTGGTTTTGCTAAACATATGGCAAAACAAACAAACAAACAAAAACAAAAAAACATGCAGGAATATATGATGGGATTTGTTCAGGATAGCAACAACAGAGGTGAGGGGTGTCTGAAACTACAGTTTTCTTAAAACTGAACATTATGTAACAGAGTAAAGGAGATAACAGGAGGCTGCCTATGTAGGTAGACAAATATATGCTGGTACAGCAGTTACAGAAAAAAACCATAAACATCCCCTTCTAGAAAATCCCCGAAAGCCTTCCTACTCTTTTGCCTTCATTCATTATTTTCCTCTTACAGGAATGTATTTTGTGATTTACTCTTCCAGTGACCACATTACTCAGCTAACTATCCAGTTCACGTCCTGTCTTCTAGCTTCTGAGACTCTTACTGCCTTTCTGCTCCCCTCCTCTCCTCTGAGATGCATATTGTTTTGCCATTGTTTGGGGAATATGGGGTAATCTGACAATAACATTTCTAAAATATCTATATTTATATGTGTGCACCTGTGCGTGTAGATGAGTTGAGCTCCAGAAAGGTTGTGGTAGTGAAGGGTGTTGCTTTAGCTGAACAAAACACCTGGGTGCATATTAAAGTCTTACCAGTTTCAGTAGGGGTTAGGAATAAGCACATACCTATGTCTTTTACTGAATACATACAATAATAAAAGCTAGGCACAAACTTAAGCACTTAAGAGAAGTGGAAAGGAAGGGAATACCAAAAGGCATGGCATTAGTTCATCCTTTATCCTTCTCTCCTGTCCCACACTGCTGCCATCACTAGTTAAGAGGAGTGACAGCAGCAGCAACCGTAGTTTGGGGCTGGAAGAAGAAATAATAAATACAGTTCAACAGGCCAAAAGTAAAGGTAACCAGAATCAGACCTGAATTATCCCTTTTAAAGGAGTAAATTTAATGAGGTTGCTTTCAAGATGAGTTTTGACTCTTACAGATCCAAGGAGTGATAGCAATTTGGGAAAAATCCAATATAATTTTCAAATATCATAAACACTTAAATCCTGATGCACATAAGCACAAAAACTGAAGCACTTTAGAGTCTAAAGCTGGTAGTTTGGCATCCAAGCAATACTGTTGATGCCTGGAAACAAACTGGAGATCCTGATTTATAATGTCCAAGTTTGGAAACTGGCCTATGGGTTAATATTTTTTGTCAAGATGAGTTAATGAAAATTACACTCCTGGGTGTTACTCCATTCAGATTACCGCAGAGACCAGCTGGATACCCACTGCCCATTGACAAGGATATTGCATCACTTGCTTCCTTTAGGGATTTTTTTTAGCCTTTAATATGTCATTTCAGTGGCTATAACAAAGAAATCCAGCTATACAACTGCCCTAAACGGTTGCCACTAATAATTTCAGGAGGAAGCAATGTTTTTGCTGATGGAGGAGCTGAAATGACATCAAGTGTCTGTAGGTGGTTTCAGAGGGCTCAGGACCAGGCTTCCTGCTGCTTGAAATTCTCATCTGCACCCTGAAAAAAAAAAAAAAAAAAAAAATGCAGCAGGATGGCTGAGTACAGCTAAAGAGGGTGTCCTGTGCAGTAATAGCAATGGAGGCAGAGTGCTGGACGCACAAATGAGAATGTCAACATTGCAATACTCCGTCTAGTGGAAAGAGGCAGGGCATCCCCAGATAATTTTATATAAAGTTTCAGGGGGGAGGAACGTCAAAATCCTTGAATCAGCATTTTGAATCAGTAAATGCAGCCTGACACCTCTTGGTAAAAGTAATGCTGTAGGATCCATGGGTTCAAAACCTTCCTTTTAACCCATTTTAGGAGAATGCCCTCACCAGAGAGCTGCTACGTGCAGCAGGGCCACCATCACTTTCTATATTCATTCTGGGATGCAGTTCTGAAAACACTAGTGCAAAGAAATAGCAGGAAGGTGAAAGTTTTAAGCTGTGGTTGCATGTGTGAGTGTGCAAAACAAAACCTTTAGAATATGAAAATCAAGCCTAAATGACATTCAGTACTGTAAAGAGAGAGGCTCACTTTCCACTGCTCTCCAAATGTAGTGAGGACATTTGACACTTCACAGAGAGCCATGCAGAGCAACAGCAGAACAACAACCAGGTCTGTGTGTTTCTGTGTGTTTCTGTGTGTGGATGTATGCACAGAACAATTCAAAACTTCAACAAATTGCTCTTGCTAGCATGACCTAAACCCATAAGATGGTAAATAAAACCTCTGTGAAAGCTCTATGAAGGAAGGAGTAATACAGTTTTCTAATTCAGTAAATACAAATAGAACAGAAGTAACTATTAGTTACCTGATGGAAAAAAAATCATACTTTTTCTTTTCTTCCATAGTTTATGTTAAGGATATCCAGAGTATTGAACTTTTTCTCATTTTCATGTTTGTCTACATGAAAACAAATAAGTAAAACTATTTGATGCATTTGCATAACTAATTAAAAAGGTAATGAGGAAAAAAGTTTTTCTTGTTGTTTTTTTTTCTAAATCCCTGTAGTCTCCTGTGCTCTACAGATATGCTGTGTGAAGCTCTGCTCCTCTATGTTTAGGAATCTGAGTGAGCAGTACAACCAGAAGTGGGAGAAGATTAATAAACTAGAAACAGCATAAAGAAGGAGGACATCATGCAAACAGAATTCCCTGCCTCTAGAGAGGAGATACAACAGGGTCGATTTGTTTAGGGGATATGCATGTTGTAGAGCACAAGCTCAAACATAAAAGGCAGCGAGCATTAGCAATGAAAGCTCCACATAGGAAAAACAAAAGGATCAAATGGCATGTGTACTCTTTAAGGATCTTGCAAAGATGCTGATGCTATAACATGTGTAGTTCTCCTAGAGCTTGTCATTTCTGCTTTGCTCCCCTGAAGATTCAGCAGCTGCAAATAACACTTCCCTTGTGACGGTTTTGTTAGCTGCTAATAAGGTGGAAAGGGGAGATGCTGGGAGAAGGACCAGCCCAGGAAGCTGGGGGTAAAGCTAAAGGTTAGAGATCAGGCAAACATGGTTATTGGAGCTGTCACTAACAGATACTGATGTCGCCTTTTGCTCTTGCAATTTCTAAACTAAAATGCTAATAAAACAAAGCTGAAGGAAGAAAACACGCAGATGAGATTGTGCCACCTATCAGTAGAGATATCTGTGTGACAGAAAAGTGTGGAAAAAGATTTGAGTTTATAACTGCCATGAAATATTTTTTCTACTTAGAATGAATTTGAATTAATCTGGGGTTTTGGCTAAACAAAAGTTTTCTTAAAAAGCATTTGCTTTTTGCAAAACATAATGCTGAAACAGATACCCTGCTGTGAAAATTGTGGAGACCTGGAGCTTAGGTTCCCATCATCATGGGGCTGCTCATAATTATAGGAAGGGGGAGGGAAGTTCTCAGTCTAAGCATCTCATTCTCAGTGTTTTTAGAGATAACACTATGTTTGGTTTTTATGTAAAACTCATATAGAGAAAATAGTCAGAAATTGAATGATGACTGCATATTTTATAGTCCTCATGACTATAAAAACTATAGAAGTATGAGATTTCACAAAATGTATTAACTGAAAACTGTAACAAAGAAAAGCAGCAGTCATGAATGTGTCAATAAAAATATTCAATAGAAATCATAATTTCCCCTTAAAGAAATGCATGGAAGAAAAATATGTGCTTCCCTGGAGGTGTTCCGGTGCCTAGTCACAAGAAACAAGGAAGTATCTCCCTTAAGGAGAAGTTCAGAGCTTCAAAATATCTTAGTTTTATCTCCATGGCTTTTGCAGGCCCTGTGGGAAGACACCTCAGACAAACAGGACCAAAGAGAGGGGGAGAGAAAGAGATTCCAGTTTCGTCTGAGAGACCTTGAAGTGGAAATGCAATGGGGCGCTGAAAGCCAGTGAAAATTTGTAGTGTAATCCTTATGTTAACAAATTGTTTTCTGTTTCAAAGGTTGTTCCTCTATGTTAAATCTATGATTTTAAGTGAATTATTTATTCTCTTACGCTTAAATCTCATGCAGTCAAAGCGGGCTTCCCTAGTAGTGACAGTCCTGGCAGCTTCAATACTGAGCGAGCTCTAACACATTGCTCCGGGTTGTGGGGGACACGTGCGTGCTGGCTTGCAATGCGGGAGGCAATGGTGTACATCTCTAAGGGGATATATTGCAGTCATTGGGGAAAAGCAAGGAAGATCTCTGTTCTCCCTTAGCGCTGAGGGAATTGGTGACTGTTGAATCACAGGATAAAAAACGCTTCTTTCCTTAACTCTACCTGGCACTTTCGCAATGTTTCACGTATCCTCCCTCCCTCTCTAAAAATTCTCTCTAAGCTGAACTATTCTTCCTTTGCCTTCCTTACAGGTATGCAGTCATTCTTTCTCAAGTTCTTTATACCTTTTCTTGATTTCATGCTCTGAATGTAAGCAGAGGGAAGACAGGCATGTCTTTCTGATGCTGTGAATCCAACATTCTATTTTTAAAGATAGAAACAGTTCATTTATGTCCATAGTGTAAATGTATTTAAATAGTTCATATTAAAGAGAATATTTTGATTTTTTGCAAAAGTAGGGGAAGGTTCAAACCAAGAAACATATGTTTGACTGCTAACAGGAAGAACTCTAATAATATGGGAAAGAAGAAGAGAGAAACAAAACAAGAAACAAAAACAAAACAAAAATTTATCCGTTTATGATTAGGCTACAGACACCAAATATACTGCCAATACAAAGCAAAATAAGAAGTTCTTACAGCACTGTGGGAGGGCATGAAATGCCTATACATTATGAGGAGACAACTGAAAAGTTCTTTGAAGCCTTTTTAGATTTAGACAAAACCTGCCATGCATTTATCTGCATTAACCTCTGGAGCAGAAATTAAATACAGTACTGCAAGGTAAGTTGGGTCAGATTTTTCTGCCTTTACTAGCAGTCTGTCTAAGTCTGAGTTTAAACAGCCTTTGGGCATTTAAAGAGTGACATTTGCTGGCTAAAAATCAATTCTCATCAAGATTTCCTCAACTTCGATACTAAAATCTGTACTTTGAGGCTCAGTGGCATTACTGAGAATTTAAATGGGGGAATGGGAAAAAGGGACCAAAGAAGACGCTCAGCAGTCCAGCAGGGATATAACTAATTTTCTTCATCCACCAGATATTACTGAATTATGAGAAAAATAATGAAACCAAAGGAGACCTGAGGGGAAGCTTATGGTAAGCAAGCTGTATGACTTCTGTCCATTGAGAATCAATTTAAGTGAATCTTCAGGCTGAATCTTTGTTTTACTTTATTTATTGAATATTGATTTCCAATTGTCTTAATGGAAAGTAAATCAAACTGCATCTACTGAACTTACGAGGAGAGGGGAGAGTACATCTGTGTCTTTCTCGACAGTAGCAGAAAAGGATGGTGGAAAAAGATCTGGTGGAAGAGGCAAAGTATCATAGCTGACCCCTCCACACCACAAGCAGAGTCAAACCCTTACCTCCTGATTAACATTTTTTGTCACCTGTTCAAGCCCTTCCTTTACCAACTGTCAGAGGCTTTGCAAAGGTAAAAAGATATAAAGAACAACACGAAATCTGCAATCTCCAGTGTGGCTGAGATTTAAAGTTTTCATGGCCAACATCTGTTTCAGTTAAAAAAAAGAAAAAAGAAAAAAAAAAAGAGAAAATGTCTTGAACCCACTTGCAGTCTCATGTATCACAATCATCATTGGAAGAAAAGGTCACCAGCAAAATTCTTCATTCAGGCACAGAGAATATTAAAATGTAGGATGCAATGTGAGATATCATATGTAATAATTAGGATATAACTGCATTCATATATTTTCCTATAGATGAAATGACTTTGTCCTTCTACTTTAAGAAAGTAGAGTGGACATTGTTCCTATGGTTACTGGGAGGTAGCATTTATGGAGACAGCTTATTTCTATAAAAGGAGCATAAAAACACTGCAACTGGAATTGTCTGCTGGTCTGAAAGTCACTTTGCACTACAGTTTTTATCAGTTATCTTGATGCTAAAGATTTTACATCTCATCAGGTACAATGTGACTAATTAAATATTTTTGATGACTAATAGTTTAATTAATTTTGTCAGTTTTTATCATTTTTCCTCAAAAGGTCTAAGATTTAAGATGTGTCAAGGAGATTTTAGAGCAGCAAAGGACAGACTGATCTTAAATTGGGTCAGAATAGAATAGCTAAAAATAAAATCCACTGCATGTTGCTGTCTGTAGCACTGGCATCAGATCCAGATTTGAAGTATATTTGGAAATAACATTCACATTTCTTTCCTCTCTCTCTCTCTGTTTTTCTCTTTTTCGTTTCTTTTTTTTTTTTTTTTTTTTTTTTTT
>VZSV01000004.1:2316150-2417945 GCA_013398735.1 Nothocercus julius
TTTTTTTTTTTTTTTTTTTTTTTTTTTTTTTGGTGCCCCAGTCAATCTCTTTCTGGATTCAGAATTGTTAATTCCTTCTTGGCTCTTACTGAGCTCTGATAGTGAGCTCTGATAGTGAGCTCTGATGCTCACTATTGTAATATCTGCAGCTGCTGATACCATATTCACTTTGCAGGCCTTTGCACTGACTGGTTGCTGATGTGAGCGATGAGATCTGTCTCAGGTTCTCATTGCAGTGTAGACCTAATTATCTGGCTCAGGACACTGTCACACAAACCTTGCTTTAGGGATCAGTGGCAGTTCCTGAGAGGCAATGCCAAACACTATGGTATCTTGTCACCAGTGGCATCATCTTCTTTTTTCTGCTTCCCTTTGTATATTAGGCCAGTAAATATCTTGCCTCCCTCAATGAGATGGGAAAAAACAGCCCTAACATTGCAGGGAACCTGGCACATGTGCCATCAGCTCACAGAAGAGCAATGCTGACTCTTGTCTTCCTCTGGCTAAATTTTGCTTCTGCCTCCTTCTCCCACTTTCTCAAAAGAGTATATCCCTCCTCCTTGGCTTGAGGCCATTGCCTTGCTCCATCTGTGCCTCTGTGCCTTCTCCACTCAAAACATCAGAGCTGACTGCAAGCAGTGCAACCTTTGGAGCTGGAGAGGCTTTTCAACTTCTGCAACAATTTACGGGGATCTATCTTCCTTTTTCTTTCAGGCTACTTCCTCACAGCAAGTCTGGGCAATGGTTGTTTCTGAAGCTGATGAAAAAAAAAAAAAAGACTGTATTTGCTTGAAGCTCATTCTTCATTAAAATAATTATGAGCAAGATTAAATATATGTGCTTATTCGACATAATAGTCTTCATTGGTTCACTTACTATGCAATAACATGCACTGTGTGTCCACACAAAAACCTGGAATGTGTTGTGCACCTCACACTTATGGCAAATCCACTCTAAACAGTGAGATATGTAATTCTTCACTGATTTCTATTTGAAATGCTCACCCAGTTTTATCAAATTTCCAAGTGAAGGTTCAAGTGTGATTTTAACATGACACAGAATTTGTCCCTACATTCTGGAAAACCTTGAATGCCATTATTTGTGCATAACTATCACAGGTGCTGTGCAAGTGACATAAGGGTAAACAGATCCCTGGAAACTTAGCTGGAGTTTTTTTTTTTTTTTTTTTCTAATGACTTCTGTAGAGCTGGGCTTTCAATCAGGAGACATAAAGGTCAGCTTGTTTATTCAAATTTGATGAACTGAAATTGAATATTTCACAAACACATATCATATGGTATAAAAAGGTCATTGTCATCTCCATTCCTCACTTTGGAAACCCTATAATCTCTCAGCCTCTTTAACGAATTGGCTTGTGGGATTGCGGAGGGATAGATCTATTTCTCTCTTCTTGGCCCTAATAAACAGGTTCACATTCAGAAAACCTAACATTTTTAAGTTTTACCAAACTCCAGTGTAACTCCACAGCTTACAAAAATTTGAAAGAAGTTTTCTGAATCTCTCTGTATAAAGCATATATATATATTTTAGGTGATAGATTAGAATTGACAGTCTCTCAGGGTACGAGTTTGTCTCCTAGATTCTCTTCAGAAATGTGTATGGATGAGTGATGTGAAATACATTCCGTGAGAGGAATTGAAGACTTCTCCTCTCCATTTGGGACTAATCTTTCAGTCTGGAAAAATAGTTTTCTGAAATGAAAATGGATAAGTTTTCAGATTTGGGGCTATTTATAAAAAAAGCTTTTTACATTCTGTACATTCATAGTGTTCTGAAGGAAGCTGGCAGGGCTGTAAGTTTTGAAGAGATTTCTGAGTCACTTCACAAGACATTGTTGTGCCTTTGTATTAAATATCTTAAAACATTGTCTGCTGTATAAAAAAATCCACATTTTCTTTTTCCTTGCTTCATTGCTCTTAACAGGAAATCTTGTTTTATTGAACTATTGCCGTGTAGTGTGTAATACATTAATGTATTCTGCTGTCTACTCCTTGTATTCTATCATTCCTATTGCATTTACACAGTACTGCGCTCCTATACAAGGTGTGCAAAACATATATAACAAAACCAATTTTATCTATTCAAATGAAGAGCTACATTTGCAGTAGTCTTTATCACTATCAGGTAGTAGTAGATAATCTAACACTGCTTTCCCTTATCCTCGGTACGACAAATTATAGATTACAATTTGTTCTTTAGACTGTCTGTGTCCGTGCAAAACGTTCATCTGACAAAGAGATTGCACGACTTATTTGGGTATGAAGTATCTTTCTTCAGACTATGTTTTTGACTCACATTTGGCTGAAAATGAAATAGGAACTCTTATCTATTACTCATGCGGGGATAAATTCTAGATACATGTGCTGCTTGCTGAGTAAATGGCATTCAATTTCCTATGAGTGTATGTGGTTTATATAGATTTCTTAAATTTGTAGATTCTTAGCCTGGAAAGTGCCAATTCATCTTCAAGTCAGACCTTCTGCCTGTCACTGGCCATGGAATTTCATCCAGTTAGCCCAGTGCTCAGCTCAGTAACTTAGATTTATGAGAATAGCAAAAATAATAATTTCTACAAAGGCATCCATTTTTGATCCAGTCAGACATCAGTGCATAGAGAAGCCATCCTTTCCCCTGGGTAGTTTAGTCCAGTGGTTCATCATCTTCACTGCTAAAAGTATATGCATTTCTACCACAGCTATGTATTGCTCCCTTGTTTCCCAGAACAAATGTAATTGTTTCTATTTTCTTGTAGCATACTTATAAAAAAACTGACTCCTTTTGATAACTTATACAGGTTGTTAAATTCAAATCTTCCTTAAGTCCGTAGGACATGTGAACCTAAATTTAGCTCATGTTCACAGTGAATGCATGTATTAGTGAGAAGAATTTTTCTAGAAAATTATCTTCCTGTATTATTGACAAAGATGTTTTCCATTATTTTATATGTCTTTATCCAAATGAATACGGTATTAAACTAGTATGCCCACTCAAACATATGAATACAAGCTGGATACACTCAAAACAAAAAACAGGATTTCAAAAAGAAAAATCTTTCTGAATTCCAAGGTCTAAACTCTCACCTTTATTGGTCACTGAAATTTGCAGAATCTATGAATACACTCTGTATTGTAACCAAGGCATTGACATTAACCTTCAGTAAAAAACTTTCTTCTCATTTTTCCCTCTGCACTAAGCTCAGATCCTGAGCTTAGTGCAGAGACCGTACATTTGCAGTGCCTCATCACCTGTGATGGAGCTGAGACCAAAACTTGATATTTTAGACATTTTACTTCTCCNAAAGAAAAGAAAAAAGAACACAGATATAGAAATAAATCACTGAGTGTCATTTATGCCATGCATTTGGGGAAAATGTGTGCTTCTGAGCTAACCCCTACAGCTATGCAGTCAACAGGGAGTTTTCTTGTTGCAGCACGTGTGATTTAACACGTTTTCAGCTACTCCAGATATCCAAATGGAAAATCTAGTATGCAGGGTATCATGTGGAGTTTTGACATTCCCAGGGCACGCAGGATCTCAAAGCTGGTGAATGGCTTATAATGAGACATAAATATGGCATTTTTAACACTGACAGATATAAACTAGTGCCAATAATACTTCTCATTTTATATAAGGCAAAGCAGTGCCAACACTGATCTACCAAAGAGATTGAAACTTGGCAAAAATAAGCGACCTTTCTTACGAATTCTTAAAAACCTTTTATTTTCCCTTTCACAAAGAAAATGGAAAATGAAAATTTCACAATGTACTCAACGTGAGGAAGTTTTCTTGCCTTTTGAAATTTCAGTTTGCTATTTTGAGCAAAACGGGGATGAATTTCTTTTGATTGTTTCAGAATTTGAATACCTCATAGGAAAGAGTATAACAATAATGGAATTGCTTCTACAAAATACAAGAGTGGGCTGTAGCTCCTGTGGCAGGCACCATCCCTCTCTGTGAATCCAAAGGCATGCCACACAATGGCTCTTCAGAAATGACACTTCATAGAGATGGACACATATGACAAACAAAGAGCTGTCACACAGAGCATCTATCAAAACAAAATGCTGAAATCCTTCCAAAAGGAGGGCTAAGAAGCACCCAGCTAGATAGTCTCCTCTCAAAAATAATCACTGTTTCTGTGGTAATTTTTAAGCGATCCCATACAAACAGTGCCAGGAAAGGCAGCAGTGAACTAGACAGCAGCTAAAAATATATGTGCAGATATATAGATCTTATGCCATTTAGTGATTAAACAGGAATCCTGCTTTATGGCCATATTTAAAATGTTTGTAAACTCATCACATGAAAACTTGTCTCAATACCAGAGGCGCTGACAGAGATGTAGCAGTTCCTTGGGTTTGCCTTCAAAAGAACAAAGATTACTCCATTTACTGCTGTGATGAGGAAACTTCTGTAGGGAGAAAACTTCTGTGGGGCTGTACTAGATATTTCTGTGCAAAAGCTGGATTTAGTTATGCTGTTAAGAGCAAAGATAACTGCTAGTGATCTCATTTGAGTGTAAGAGAGATTTTTTCCAGCAGTCGAGCTGGCTTTCAAAGAAGAACAGAAGATTACAGGATGAGATATATTTTACAGTTTTCCACTCATCTAACATTTTTAGAAAGTTTATTCTTAAGTCCATAGAAATAAGATGAGATATAGTCAGGAGATAATAAAAAATATTGAAACATGAAGTCTAAGTTCTTTTGCAAAACATACAGGTCCATGAAAAAGAAATCATAATTAGCACTTAGTGCCAGCAGTGTATAAGAAATAGAGGGATTTTTAAATTAAGAGGTGAGATTAATTGGTGTAAACTCAGCCATCTGTCAAATTCAAAGCTCCTTATACTTTTTAAATGTTCTATAACCATGTCTGACTCATCACTGAATTTGGGTCATTCTTTAAATGCAGTCTTCTTTGAGAGGGAATTCCTTCAGTCCTAAGCCCTGAGTGTGTGAAATATTCAAGTTCTAATGATAGCAATAGTTTAAAATATTGTTGTTAATGATGTGATTATTTCAGTACTTTCAGTTCCCAACTAGCTTCATTTTAAGCCTGAACTACATTGTGTTAACTGCTGTGCAAACACATAGAAAAAAAAAAAGGCTTATCTACCTAGAAATGCATTCAACTAAATTTAGAGAAAGATACAACACAGCGACTGTTGCAAACAATTCAGAATGGATGATAGGAAAAAGCAATAATAAAAGCCTGCACTTCTACAGGTCACCGGTCTGTGTTGTTTGATACTTCTACATAATCTGTATGTTTACTTGCGTTTTTTTTTTTTTTTTTTTTTTTTTTTTTTTAATACAAAGCTATGTTCACCATTTTCAGGGGCCTTCTAAATACTACATTATCAGAGATGATTGATTTTCTGTAGGGAATATACAGTAAGAACCAAATACTGATCAGAATCTCATGCCTGATACCTTCATTTGTTTCATTTTGATTTCTTCTTTTGTATATAATAGCGTTTTAATGATGTGAAGTGTTATTGATGGTTTTCTGTTTGGAAAATATGTGTGGAATGAAAATGAACTCAAAACATTAATACTTTAAAGGAATGACTCCTGTCAAAAAAAAGAAATATTCTGTTATTTTTATCTGACATGCTCATGATACAATTGATCATAAACAAGACAACCAAGCAAATTTAGTTCCAGAGTTGTCTATCCCTAAATTTTTTAGTTTTCCAGATGACAGATCTCTCTGTCTTTCTTTCTCTGTATAAATAACATGCTGTGAATTCAAATACAAAGAAAAGATACAATCTAAATGAAGAATCTTACTGACTGTATTTACCGAACATTAAAACCTACTAGAGTCATGCAGAAAAAAAAATAATGAAGATGTCATATATTCTTACCTCAATATTATCACTAATGTTTACATTATACTAGCACCCATGGGTGATTGGTACTACCGAAGCATATAGGGAAATATGTCCTGTCATGAGGAGTGACAGATAAAAAATGGGACAGCAAAGTGGCAGGATATCAAGCATGATGTTTAGAAGAGATCATCTGATATCTTAGATGTTTTTTTCTCTTTTGTTTGTTTTAAATCTCTTTCTTATTTAAAAGTAATTTGCTGCTTTAATCAACTATCATCTGTCAGTTCCTGTCCTAATCTCTTTTACAAACCAAACTTTCTTAATTATAATAATTATAGAGATAGCAAAAGTCAGTGATTTTACAGCCATGATAAATGAGCAAGAAACAACAACAAAATTGTCTGGTCAAAGTATGCTATGGTTTGCCCACCAGGGAAGGTCAGGAAAGAAAAACCTGTCATGAATAACTAGCACAAACATCTGATACACAGCAGACAACTGGAGAAGGGGGAAATTAAACTCTCCAGATATCTCTTCAGAAAAACGTATTTGAGGTGTCATGTCAATGGTGCATTCCCAAATTGAAAGATATAGGAAGTTGTATATTCAGGGATGAAACTATTCAGTTATTTTAATTAATGACCTTGGACAGTGGAGCAGAGAACACAGCTTTTTAAACTTGCAGATCACTTCATTCTGGGAAGGACTGCAAACCCATTGAGGGACAGGATTAGAATTCAAAGCAGTTTTGACAAATTAGAGAAATGGCTTGGGAAAACGGATGTAATTCAATAAAGATAAATGTGCAATCTTATTTCCTAAACCAGATAGGAATAATCATCTGTATGAATACAGATCTATGAATATCTGGCTAGGATCTAGGAGGTGTAGTAGTGGATCAGAGATTGAATATGTCTAAAAGCATCATGCTTCGGTAAAAGAAGAAGTAAAGCAAAATCAACCTATAGATATCACACCAGTATGTACAAACATCTACATTGTTTATAAATCATGCAATAGTCCTGTTATTTGGATTTGATATGAATGTAGGGGGAACTCTGCAACATGAGATCCACTTAGAGAAAAACAACAAGTATGATCAGAGATCTAAATAACATGATCTCTGAACCTAATCTTTATCTTAAAGTAAAGGGGACTTTAAATACATGGAAGGTTGGTTTCAAAGATGATGATGATAAACTGTCTTGTCATATTCACTTTAGCTAGAATAAGAAGCAATAGGCTTCATTTGCAAAATGATTAGGGATTAGGAAAAGCATTATAAAAGTCAGAATAGTTAAATAGGAGAAGATTGTCTGGAGAAGACTGTTTTTTTTCACTGAAAGATAGCTAGAACAAGATAGATGACCTTCTAAGGAGCAGTAAGAGGAAGAATGCTCTGGTGTTTCAGCAAGAGAAGGGCTTAGATCATCTCTTGACCTCTTTTCCAACCCTATTTTCTATTACACTCTCTTCAGTGAATCTAATCATACATCCTGTATCAGAGTTGGCTGTAGTACTTATTGATAGAGCCTGGTTTATTTCTCAGGTTATAAAAGGATGACATGCCAGTGAGTCCAGAAGAGTAGGACAGGAGCACAGTTTTGGCTTCTGTCACAGTGGTAACTGAAAACTGATGTGGAAAGTGCAGAGTGGAAAACTGATCAGAAAAGTGTGACAAATGTACTCATGGACTTAGTGCCTGAGAGAAAGAAACTGATACTTTCAGAAGTCCTAACTTTCCTTTTAGTAAAAAGCACTATTGTTTTCCTATGACAAGATAGTGAGCATACATGCTACTATAAATGTCTTTAGGTTGATAGATAGAAAGACACGTGAAAGACATGAGTGTTGGAGGGAGGGGTGAATGCATGTTCAGGTTCAGGAGATACTATGGTGGAGATATTTCTTTGCCTCTCCTATTCAGTAGGCAGTGGAAAACCTTCCTCTTTGCACAGACACTGAACCATTGATTAAAGCATGTTCTTCAGATTGATTGGCTAGATTCATTATTTCTTTCCTTTCCCCTAAAACATAATAATTTCAGGATATTTCTCTCTAAAAAAAAAAAAAAAAAAAAAAAAAAAAATGGAAATAGCTAAGGTTAATTAATAAGATGAAAAACTTCCTCCATTGCCATTCTGGTCATAGTTTCTGGGATTTTTAAACTTATGGCTTCACTTCCTTCTTTTCAGAAGAAAGTAATTAGTAGTACAGATATATAATAAATATGTATGCTTTATACATCTGCATTTTTATTTAAAGTTCAAAATAGTAGAAAAACAAGCTGATTTTCCTTTTCTTTTGCTAACATTAATTCTGTTCTCCCCGTCTGCATTTCTCCAGGCTCTCACTTGTCTACCTTCCTCTATATTTTGGGTCAGTGATTTATCTTGTGTTTAATTAACCCTATTCTAATCCTTCTTTCTACTGCAGCCCCAAATGACCACAGGCCTACTCCTGTTTTAATTTAAGTACATGGCAGTAGTCACATTGACTTTGGTGATGCAGGATCAAATCTCCTATGGTTCCACAACAGCATAGTTAGTTACATTTTGATCCATGTCTTACTCCTAATACATGAATTTTTATTTTAATTTATTTAGCCAATTTAAAGGTATACCAATTCACAATAAAATAGGAAGAGGCCATGTGAAACTAGATGAGTTCTAATATATCACAGAAGAGTGAAATAATAAGAGGAAAAAAACTAACTGCATTTTTATAGCTATAACATTGTGAGGATGCAGGAAAGTAGTGATTATTTATATGAAGGAAACCATATATGTATATTCCCACTTCACTGCACTAACAGATCTGAATATCACACATTTTTGCTTTTCGTCCATAAACTGACCAGAGGAACCTTAAGGACTGGACGAAAAAGCAGATAGTATGTATCTAACCCACTTAGCACAGGACCAGTTTTTATAAACTTATTAATTCCCACCTTTTAGGGATATGAAACATGAGGAATATTCTAGTGCAGCTGTAAAACTGCAGTGCTGAAAAGTTGCATTTAACAATGAAAGCATAAGAGAAAAATTGAAAGCAGAAATCAGAGAGAGCTTTAACAGATATGACTGAGATAGCTTCCTGAGGCCCTGTGTTCAAAGGGAGGTATTGGGATTGCCACTTATGTTGTTTACTGAGAAAATCCTAGGTTTAGGGCCCAAGTATGATCAATATACACCCCAGACATGACAGGCTGGAAGGCGGATGTCTGTGCTGAAACTAGTTTCCCTGAACTCTTAGAAGCATTTGGTCCTTACTTCTTTAATAAGCATCTGATCATAAGAAAGATGTATAACAGAGGTCAGAGGTGCTTCCAGAAGATCTTTCTCTCCTCTGAATATAACCTGATTTTAACATGCATAAATTAGAGGAACCAATACTGAGCTCATATGCCTGGAAAATAGCTCCCTCCCTCATCCTTTTCCCCAAATGCTCCAGGCCAAGGAAAGGAGCTGTTCACCGGGCTCTGCCACCATTCGCTTTGGTCCCATCCTGAAGAACACTTAACGCTTCTGCTACTCCTGCTCCAGGCTGACCTGTTGGTTATAACTCATCTCATAGACTTAACATAGGACATATTTTGGAGCCTACCTTCCACTCTTTCACTGTAGAGGATGCGTGCAATTCCTGCATGTTTCAATAGCTTTTCTGCTCTGTGACCAGAAGTGCCAGTTGTGGCATGCTCCTGACAGGCAGTCCAGAGGGTAGAAAGGCAGTAAAGAGGCCGCAAAACTGCATGGCGCTGGGGACTGCACCTTTGACAGGGGCTGGCATGTGGAAGGGTTCCCACTAATAGGCACATCTGCCCCCCAGCAGCATCTCACACTGCAGTTGTTTGCCCGTGGCAGACGCACAGGCGCAGTCATGGCTGACCTCACATGAGTATTTACATGCTTTGAGAGAGGGTTCAGCTTGGGGTTTTTTCAGGCCCTCCTGAAACTGTCACTGAATGGAGAAATGGGTCTAAATTGCCCCTTTTTTCTTAAACATTTGAACACATTTTATCTGCTTGCATGATATATTAAAAGCATGTAGCACTATCATACTATAGAAAAAATTCCCTTTTCAAGAACATACTTTAAAAAAAGAAATGTTATATATAATTTGCTAGATAATTAGGGCAGGATAGGGCAGTGACAAGGTATCTCCTGGCTCTAAGAAAACTCCTCCAAAAGGAACCCAAACACGTTAGCTTCAGATAGTAACTCTTTCAATGTCATAACACCAGTCTATGTGCTAGTAAAATCAGTCTTTATTTGATTGCATTCAATATGCAGATAAATCTATTTCAGACTTGTGTTTCTGACACAGTAAATCACATTTGTCCCTTTTCCCCTTGGTTGTTTCCCTTAATTTGTTGGACTAGAACCACATGGTTGATGGTATTAATTTGACCTTCCTTTTGTCTATGTATGTAAAGCTTTTTTTCTCTCTTCCTTATCACTCTTCATATACATATTCAATAAATGTCAGGGACTGATGAACAGTAAAACAGTGTGTTCTCATCCAGTTCTCATGCAAGTAAAAGAGAAAAATCTTGGCCTAGAGGACATGAGGGATACTCAAAAACTCTTGGGATACCCCAGAGACTCTTGCAAAGTATAATATGCCTTGATAGTACTTGTTTCAAATTAAAAAACAATAAATCTCTCCAAATAGAAAAAAGGTTTTAATGAATGAATTGATAAATCACTATAATATCTCTCAGTTAAAATAATTTCTTAATGGGAGATACTTCCCTCAACAAAACTAACAAGTGTTTCTACATACTGACGCCATTAAATTGACTTAATTTTTTTCTTGGACAACTGAGTGGAATTTACAATTACAAAAAATGAATGTCAACAGGAAAAAAGACACTACAGTCAGATATTTTTATGTAATCTTGTGTGAAACAAAGACTGACATTGCTGCAAACAATTCCAAGACATTTCCAAGCACCAAGTGAGGAAGACTCATTTGAAATGTAAAAATGAAGTAGTTCGCTCGCTCAGTGCCATATAGCAAATCATTTTATCTTGCTGGTTTTAGAGAGGCCTTCAAGGTCGGTGAGGCATCCAACTCTCCTTAAGCGCTAGCTCTTATTAGAATACATTAGTATCTTTCATGTTTAAAAAAGAGTTTTAAAATATCCTTTCATGTAAATTGTGAGGCTTTTGTAAATGCCATATTGTATTTTACTTCAGCAAACAAAACAAAACTTATCTTCTCCTTAGAACAAAACAAACTTCATTTTTTAATGCTATTACTTAAGTAGAGTCTATGCTAGGGTAAGGTCTGAAATTGTTTTTCTACCATAAGCTTATTTGGTCACAGTTCTAATCGAAGAGTATATATAACAGTTTATATAAGATGAATAAATTATGAATAACTGCTTCAATAAATCTTTAATTAGTTGTTAAAAATCCCAACAGCCTGTTAGGTTACTTATCACTAGTGTTTATAAACTTCAAGTAGTGGGTTTATAGCTGTCTATAGCACGTATTTTTCATGCCTGCAACTATTAATTAGTTATTAACCCTTTATGATGACTGTGCAGTAGCTTTGAGCTTGTTGAACTCCTGGCTAGTGGAGTGAGTTGAGCAGAGGAGCTTGATTCCTGGCCACAAGCAACTCACATTTTTTCCTGTTGTCTGGAGCAACTTTAGGATTTTCACCACAAAGTTCTCACAGGTGAGAGGTTTTGTGTGTGTTTGTTAGGATATAGGAAGGGCAGAGGCAAACGCAGGCAATAAATTGGCTCACAGCTTTCTTTCCTAGCACTTTACTGAGAGGCTACTGACATTTCTAAATTGTATCTCTCCTGTAACTTCCTTTCCCGCTCTCCACCTGTCACTTGATTCAGGGAGACTAAAAATAAAATAAACATTTACGGATATGCTGAGTCATTCTTGCACACTGTGAAAACATTGGGTTTCAAAGCTAACAGGTTGCAGTAATGGCAACCTCTTCAGGTGCACAACTTCAGTGCATCCACCGCGAGGGCTTCCTCTCAGAAACAGAAGCCTTTGCACCCGCACCTCCCTATCAACAGTACCAATCAGTGTTCCTGGGCAGTATATTTAAACAGAGTGAACAAAATCGTCAACCTTAAGATAAAGCAAGTTCTGAAACAAAACCAAAAGCAAACCTCTGCTCCAGTTTGGGCTGTTGGTTCCCTTGCATTTTCTTCAGATGCAGCTGTGCCTAATAAAGCACAATATGATACCACAGTTTTATATGCCTCTACTCACTTTTCCTTCCCCACCCATGAATATCTAAATACATACATTTAATTGCTCTGCAATGGACAGGTTGATTTGATGCAGATCCGTCTGGGCTTGAACATACATTTTCTGTTTGTTTTTAATTCTGAATACTATCTTCCCTCCTTCCTGTCCCATCGGTCAAGTCTCAACTTTGCTATATAACCTCTGTCTCAGAGGTATTTAAGAAGCAAGAGAGGTTTTATATTATTATATTTTGTTTTTGGCAGGGATGGGTCGTTAAGCCCAGGCTCTTTGCTTAGCTACCTTGACTTTGAAAGTATAAACAGAGAAAGGCAACTTTTGCTGTCAAACCATCTCTCTGCAACATACCCAAGCCACACACATGCTCCCACAACACAGGTGCTCAGATTGACTCAAGGGCAAAAATGGCCAGGCTTGGAAGTCTTGAATTCCAGCAGGGTGGTATCCCTAGGACATCTGCCGGTGTAGTTGATCCATCACTTGTGAATGTCTGTGTTCAAATCCAGCACGAACTCTGAAACCAGGGAGTTTAGAAGCATATGGGATCCTACTCGAAGCAGAAAACACCCAGGCAATAGTGGATGAAACTATTCCATCCATGTTAGACCAGTGAAACACAGACATCTGAAGGTAATGCAGTAAGCAAAGCTTGACTCCAGCTCTGTTTTTCATTTCCCACTGTCTTTCATGCATATATTTATAACAAACTTAGATTAAAAATAACACTACTAGCAAAATCATATTGATAAATACATCCAGCAGTGTACAATGAAATCCCTAACCTTTTGCAATTAATTTGTTAAACATGTCATAAAATATTGTCACGTTTAAACAGCTTTAATTTGAGCACAAAGTATTCAGGGATGTAGCAAGTTCCCAAATTGACATAAACTGAGAAACAGATTAGTATATCAATGGAATACATGAATTCTAATATGACTTAAATTTAAATGTAAAACGAGCTGAAAGCCATTAATAAGACACTCAGCCACACTGTGATAGAAAAATATGCCAAGTAATCTTGATCAAGTGACAGTCTACCCCATTTGTAGACCAGTACTTTGTAACTAATTACAGAAGACTAAAGAAAATAAAATTGCTACTTGCTGTAAAAGAGAATACAATAAATGAGATAATGTCAAATAGAAAGGTCATGATGATTCAATTTCCTTATATTTAGGGGGAGGATAGACTATTTTCTGTGGGGGCATATACATTGACACAGCTCCATTATCCTTAATTCATATCTCACATTCATCCATAGCATCACCTAGTCAACGTGTGACACAACCTTGATTTTACACTCTTTGTGTCACTTCTGTCTGCAAATGAATCAGCAATCCTGGCTCAAAATCTATCAGAATTCTGTTTCCTCTGCCAAGACCCTTTTCATGATCCAATTATATTTCAGCTTCATTGCTGTAGTTCCCAATCTGTCTAATCCCAGCTATCCAGATGATGACATCTCATTACCTCATCCCTACATAGAAATAAGAGCATGTCTCCTCCAACTTCATTAGTTTTGTGTGCTCTTGGATTCATTTCCATGTTACATTTATTATTGTGAGGTATTAAGGCTGTGAAGTTCAATCTGCTTCAGCAGAATCAGCTGTTAAAAACCCTCACGAATGAGTTGCCTTCCTTATTTCTGTTCCACGGTTGTCTGGAAAAAGCTGCTTGTGTTTTGCATGGCAGAAGAGTCTTCCCTCCTCTCTACTCTTTCAGGCTTGAACCTTGAAGGATCTGCTCTTCCACTTGTCTTTATTCCTTTTTTCCCCTTCTTTTCCAGTGGAACAATTTGTTGGCCTGATACCATTCCATTGTTGGCATGAAGGCATAGATAAGAATTCCGGAAGAGGTATCTCAACAGGATGCTACTCAAGACAGGTTTGGCTGTTAAAAGAGGTGATGGTAAGGGTGTGGGGAAGAGGAAAAGGCCCAGTTTATAAGCATACATTAAAAATATTTTACCTTCATATTTCTTTTTTTTTCATTTTAAAATTAAAATTGTGGTTTCAGGGCCTTTGCTACTCTCATAAAGCAGTGTCTGTGCGTGTTAGTAATTACAATCTCTCCATAACACAGAATTTTTACAGAGTTTGATGTTGTCATATTACCTAGAGGTGGGGTATAAAACTAAGACTGAATCTTCTAGATTCTCCACAGCAGTTTTTCTCATCTTCTTCTTATGTCCTAACTGTTTTTAATTTTTAATTCTCTTTTTTTTGCAGAAAACCTCTAAATGCGACTCCTTCTTTTTTGCCCTGGCACAGCTAGCTTTAAAATGGCCTGAGTACCTCTGAAAATGCACTTTGGTTGCTGCTGAGAAGGCAACATGCCTGAGCTATGCACTTCTCCGTGCACAAGGGACTACCACAGAACAACTCATCTGTCCTATGAGCAGTTCCTGCACAGAGGAAGAGTGCAACACTGGAACGGTGATGCAATACGTTATGGTGAGAGCTGAGAATGAAAGCCTTCTGCTCACTTGATTTGCTCATGATTTCTTTCATGTTATTTCTGACGTGAATGAATACAGTGAGGATTAGCTCTGGACAGAGATGTACTCCAATATTCAGTTTCTTCTTCTAAGGAAGTTGGTTCCCTTATTCTATTAAATTTGATAAAATTCAATATCATTCCACTTCTTAAAATATATGAGCATCTGCATTTTTATGCATTTTTCAAATAAAACTGGGCTAGCTCAGGGTGACAGCATTATACTGAGAATACAATTTATATGACCATAACAGAAGGGTTGGTTTCAAATTTTATGAGGTTGAGGCAAAACTAGAAACAGAGAAAAGTAGTACTTGAAAAAGAATGAATGACTGTAAGTCCTCAGGACAATAGCATTGGACAGCTGAACTGACAATGTGGAAAATAAGTTCAAATCAAGAAACATTAGGCTTTACGGATATGGGAGGCACAGCAACAAAAGAAATATTTTATGATGCCTCAGAATTTTGAGCTTCTTCTAGGTGGTGCAGCAGTGTCCTGTAACTGTGAGAAACCTAATCAGGTAATGTCTTATCAGTGTCTATTTGCTGGAATAAGGCATCATGTAAACATATAGGCATGTGCATGTAAACAGCCGTGTAAGTTTGAGTCTAATTTTTAGGGTTCAATACCTCTACTGAAATTCCATTTTTTCACTATCAGAAATGTCAAAAAGCATTAATGATAATTAAAAGCAGAATGAAAAACATACCACTCTAGAACAGGCACTGCTCTGTCTTGCCAAACTAGGAGCCTACAATGATAGACTAATGGATACCAAATTCTTCTATGTCACATAGAATGGAACAACCCTGTTAAATCCTATGCACTGGATTCTTTCCAAAAATGAGCTCATCTTTGTGACATTGACATCTGTCCAATTTTGACATACTGGGATCCTGTCCAATTGAAAAGTTGTGTATATCTTGCTGGTTGCTTCCTTACTTTAGCAACCTCTATTGTGCTACGTGGTAATTTGAGCTTTCGCCTAGTGTTAGTTTCTGTTGTACGTCTTTCTTAACTGTAACCTTCTTTTGCCACCTTTCATTGACATATCAAGTTGGTTTTCATGGCCATTGTCATCATCACCGTTGGATGGAAAATCTTGCGGAATTTTTCAAAGGGTGTAATATCGAGTGCTTTGAATTGATGATTTAATTCTACTACAGCTGGAAACTTTTTTGGTTTTCCCTCTGCATAAATTCATAGCAACAAAATGTTTTGGATAAACTGAAAACTAAATTGCCAAAGTGTGAAGCGCTGTCCATGTGCTATATGATCTATGCTTTCTATTTTTTTAATTCTTTCATGAAATGACAAAAGGAAAGTACTGAAGCAGCAAGTACGAGACCTCCTCTTTTCCTGTGTTGAACTGTGTGGGTGCAGCACAGAGATATAGCATTTAAATGCACATGGTATGGACATATCTTGAGATACATGAACATGAATGCTTTGTCACTTTGTTGGGAGCCTGGCATAGACAAATGCACAGACAAATGCACTATGCTCTGTGCAGAAAGGCTTGTGGACACAAAATGTACTTCTGATTTCAAGTACTGTTTGTAGTATGAAACATGCTCTAAGAATACCACAATTTTTCATCAGCAGGTAAAAATCTGATAGGGAATCAGCATCCTTCATGAGGTCCACCGATTTCCAGATCCAGAGACTGGGTACCACAGTCAAGTGTATGCACCTGGAATAACTGCCCTTAAGACCTTTTGATGAAAGACAACCTGTCAGAAATCCAGGAGGGTTGCACATAATCTGATTTGTTGTGACATGTGTATGCATGGAAAGCATGAGGGCAGGATATTGATCTGAGCATATCAAGCCCTATTTACTTTTTATCTGCTACTGCTTATTTACTGTGCTCACTCTTATTGTAATTTATATCGTCTCTGCTCCTATCACATGCTGATCTCAGCCTTATGTTTTGCCTGGACAAAACATGAACAGGAGACTTAAAATATTATCACAAATGTTAAGTGGATTTTGTGGCTCAGGTAATATGAATGGAAAATCAGCACGTCATTTCTCCCAGATTTCCCAAAGCAAAGGGAATCCTGTTACACGCCTTTCAGTCAACATAATTTTTTAGATTTTTGAGCAGGCAGGTCTTTCATTTTGGCTTTTCTCCCCTTAAGCAATGTGATACAGGTCATCCATATTAAGAAAAACTTTCTTAGCTTAGCCCAAGCCTGTGTGTAGGTTATCTGTTTCTTTAACCATCTTATATCCTGCGTCTGCAGTTAAACCTGTGTCATTTATGAACAATTCTGTCACAAAAACACAAGTCTAAGTCTATTTCTGCAGGGCCTTCATCTGTGATGGCAGACTGCCCATGGTGTCTGAATATCTACATTTGGCACTCTTTTGCATCCAAATTTCCCCAGACAGGAGGACCTTGCCATAGAAACCACCCACTGTCACTTTCTCCTACAGATGCTGTCTGTGAAGGTCTTTACCCATCCTTGACCTTCTGATTTCACTGTCTGCTTTCTCCTAATGGCTGGAAGTTACATCAAACTGAACGGTGAGATGTGGAATGCTTGAAAGGATGAAGGAATTACATAAACTGTGGAAATATAGCAGAAATCCTTATGAGCACCAGACACTCTTGTAGATGCAAAGAGTATTTTGAGCACACATAAAAGCAAGGCAATTGATGCACCCACCTCTCATCAGAAGGTGTCAGTGTTGGCCATGGCCTTTGGAGCTCAGCAAGGCTGAACAGCATGAAGACTGCGGGTCATTCATGAAGTTTAGTTTTGCCCTGCTAAAATGCCTTTCAACAACTGCATGTGTGGTGGCAACATTTCTGAAAATATTTCTAGATGCCAGTCAGACTCTGGGAAATGTATAACATCATCACTGTTGCCAAAACAGTAGTATAAGCTGGGGGTGTCTGTCGGTAGTGAGGGTGAAAAGACCAGATTTCACTGCACTGAATATGCTTTTTATAGCACTGATATTTGAGTTGCCAGCTTATAAAAATATTCTAAGCCTTTTATTTGATAAATGCTAACAGTATGCATATGCAGTTTTTAATTTTAAAGTGTTTGTGCTGAAAATCAGTTATGGCTATCCAAAAATGTATTCTGAAAATGTTCCAAAAAGCTCTTCTGGAAGTTAAAATTTTTACTTCTTATGCTCTCACCTAAATCCTTCTAATATTGTCATCTTCAACTCTGGGAAAAAAAAAGGAGGAAAGAGATTAAGAAAAACTTTCCAAAAGCTACAAAGTATACAAAAGGCAGACCAACCAAACCCAGTCATATTCCCAAACGTGTGGTACAAACAGGCCTTCCAGACGGAGACTGAGGCACTGTAACTGTCAGCTGAGATGTAAAGGGCTGGGAACTAAACAACACTCCAACCGTAAAGCAGTTCTGTTGTTAGTTGTTTTCTTACCTTTGTTTTATTACAATTACTGATAATTATTTCTTGTCAGAAATATTGCATTTATATCTACTATATGTTGTCAAGTCTTCCCAACCTCCAGCCCATCTAAGTAAACTTTAAAAAAATTGCATTAATAAGGCAAAGAGCATACAGACATTAGATGGACTTGCTGTTGACGTCAGCTTAAACTAGCAAATCTCTCTATGTTTGACTGGGATTTTTAATGATTAGATATGATATTAAAATAAATCCTTGTATGCACTTATGCTGAATAAAAGTTTTTCACTGAATTAATTGTTTGAGGAAACAAATGAACTCAAAGGAGCTTATTACATAGGCATTTCTATTTGGATAGCTCTTTCTTTCCAAGTTTTGATCAGATTATTTCTGAAACATAGGAAAATTTTCATTGAATTGCATATTAAACACTGTGATTTTCTTATCATGGTTTGCATGTTTACAATTAAGGGCTCTATCTTACTGCTACTGGTATAATTGCCAAATTGCCCATTGACTTCATTGAGCGAAAGATGAAACCCAAATGATTCTATTACACTAGATTAATAAAGATTTTTTTTTCTTATTTGACTTCTCTGGGTAAACAACCTCCTAAGAAAACTCTCCTGAACTTACCAATCATAAAAAAATACATTTAGGCAAACAGCACTAGATTACTGTTTTTTTCGCTGTCTCTTGAAGCAACTTGCCTCTGGTGCTTCAAATATTTCATTAATTAAGTTTAGCCAACAGTATTATGCAATGCATGGGCTATATCACAGAACTATTTTCTTTATTCTTTCAATAATTAGTTTATACCTTTAAGCAAAAGATATGATTGTATTTGAGTTTAACTCATCTAAGTAAAATCATGTTTATCCATAAAATCATTTAGCATATCTAAAACTACAGGTTAAAAAACTTGACTCTGGTCTGCTCTAACACTAGATCTCAGAAAATGACTCTGGGTGAAGACTCAGGTCTTTCCTTGCTTTTTTTATTTTTTCCCATTCCTGCTAAGAGAACTCTCTTCTCTCCATCTCACTGATAAAGGCTAGTGCTTAAAAATACACTTTGACCTTGTTCATTCAAATAGGAGGAAAAAGGAGATATCTATGAAAAAGTAAATGGAGACCACCCCCACCCATGTGTCAGGCTGTTGCCCTAAAGAAGACTAGCAGCATTTAAAGAACTTTTGTTTGAAAATAACTAGCTGGAGGAACTTTTATAAAAGGGCTCATTGCAGGAAGCAGATTTCAGAGATACCAGAGCAACAGAGACTTAGTATTTTGGTAACAGCCCTACAAAATCTTGCGCCTCAAACATCATCAAGTCCTTCCTAAGCTTTCTGTATGTCAACATAAGATGCACTGACAACACTGCCTTGGTAGTGACTCTAGCTGTAGTAGCCAGGGTAATCAACAAAATTTCAGCCAGGGTAATATCTAAAATACAGTCAGCATAATCTCCAAAATGGCTTTTTGGCATTACTGCTAAAGCTGAATTTTGCTGCCTGCTCTGTGAGACAAGCTCGCTGCTACTGCTCTCATTGGACGGCCTCAGAGGGATCCTCTGATGGGAGAGAGATCAGTGGCTCCTATTTAAGGAAAGAGATGCAGGGGTTCAGTGTCTGTGGTCAAAGACTTAGTTTTGTTGCGGTCTCATTGGGTAACTGTAAACCACATGTCCTGCAACTTCTTTCCTTCTCTGTCTCTCAGTTCCTTGTTTCTCAAGGACCATATCCAGCTCTGGTATAGCCCAGCTGCATAACCTCTGCTGAGGCAGTTGTGAAGGTGGGTGAAAGAGATATGAAATGGCTTGTGGAGTAGACCCACGAGAGATAAGAAGAGCAAAATCAAAGAGTCTGGATTGTTGAGACAGGGACAGGTAGCAGCTCAAGGATCCATGAAAGAAAAACACGGACATGAGATGTAGAAAAAAATGCAGGAAAACACGAGGGGTTAGAAATGGCACCTCACCAATACCAAGGCTCAGAAGCAGTGAAGGCCAACCCTTCCCCTCCTGACAGAGGTCAGCTTGACAGGCAGAGTCCTACCAGTGAGCATATGAATGCTCAGCCTCGCAGTTAATTAGTCCTAGCTCTGTCCCATATGTTAAGTGGAATATATCCTGCTTACAAGGTCTATTTAGGAATTGCCCAAAGTGCCCAAACGAAATGACCCAATGAGGGAGGATTTCAACACAAGCCTTCCTATAGCAGATGCTGCATCCCACATACCCATCTTTGCCCCTGGCCTAATCAGCAGTCAGCTCAGCTTCCTAGGGGCTTCTGTGGGCAAAATAGGCAGCAAGACTGAGCTTTTTATCATCAGCAATCTGCTGCCCTAGCCAGCCTCTGTCTATGATTGTACCTTACACTGGTCTTGCCTTCAGGTTAACTAACGTGTGTACTTCTGGCAGGAATGCAGACACTGGCAGGATTCCTTTGTATCTGCCACTAGAACTGTCATCTAGATGATAGCAGCATAGTGGCATCGTAGCAAGTGTTGCTGAAGGGCAAATGAATAAATATATATATATTCTGCCTCAGGCTCAGGACATTATTTTGAGTGATTAGATTAAATTGGTTTAATTGTACTTGGTATTCAAAGGGCACAAAGATGATTGTAGCAGAGTTATGTATTTTTTCAGTAACTTGTTGAGGTACAGCTGACCTGAGAAGCTGGGCTGCTGAGCTAAGGAACAAACAACTTTAAACTCCTGGTGAGTTCCAAATCTACTGTTCTGTTCTTACTGTGTTGTGCTGCCTTTCTTTCTCAAACAACTCAGACACTCATTTAGCATAACTATTCCTGGACCATAACCTTAAAAGGCTTCTGTTATTTATTTGAATAAGGTTGCCATCTTATTGTGATCCTAATCATCACATGTAACTTTAATCAGTCTATTTTTTCCCTAACATATGTGTGCAGGGCTGCTTCCCACGCTACCTGCATGCTAACTGGTCTCAGCTCCACCATTTTGGGGCTGTTATTCTGATATAATTACCACCCTCAGCAGATGTTAGTTTGGAGAATGACATTAGTTCATTAGTTGTGACTTTTAATAGGTCCTCACAAATTATTGAAAATCAAGGTATGTTTCTCTTATCATATGCTAAATGACTAAAAATTTTCACTTTATGATTTACTGGACTCTGCTTTTCTGTCAAAATGGTGAAATAGATCTATATAAAAGGAATTGCTTATTACTTAAGGAGCACATAAATTGACTGACAGTGGACTTACTTTTGTTCATTCCTCTTATTTTAACTCTATTGGACTACAATAGCAGAGGACAAATAGGACAATACTCTTGTCTAGAAATTCTGGTACCTGCTGTGTGTGGAATTGACTATGTCTCTGTGAATTTAATCAATTTAACTCAGAACAGATAACTCTAAAAAGGATGAATACAGGAACACATTTGTGCAGAAAATTGTCTCCTCTCCACTTAATACCTCGAGTTTTATAGCAAAAAAACACCCCAAAAAATATAAAAAATGAAAAATCAAAACAAAAGCATCAATAAATAAGGCCAAACTAAGGACAGCAGAGAAAAACAAAGATTTGATTAAGGCTAGTGTGCTACTGTAATTTATACAGGATAACCTGAAAAATGTTGATTACTGCTATGGAAAAATATGTAAGAGAAAAAATCTCGAGTCATGACTTCATCCCTTGATTTCCCCCACTCTCTCACTGTTGAGCAAATCTGTAATTGCACTTTATTGAACAAGCGATCAGGCTAATAAGGAATAAAAGAGTCCTGAGTAAGACTTCGTCCTTTTCAAACTAGTCTACAAATTGTTTTTAGTGCAGATTTCCAACATATTGTGGAAGGGGAAAGGTAAAGGAGAACTATTTAAAGTTAATTTGGTTTTAATATGCATTAACTACCATCACAAATACAAAAGGGAGGAAATGTTCCCTTTTCTGAAACAACGTTTGTATTTAATCAGCTATGGGAAGTCAGAGGAAAAAAAAAAGTGAGGATGAGGAAGAAAGAAAGAAGGGCAAGAAAGAAATAACTCCTGTTCTGAGGTTGTTCACAGTATTCTGAGAGTCCTAATACTTGAAGGTGGCTGACTAACACTGTTAGCAGTAGTGCTACTGAACTAGCTGGGGAGGCAAATTACAGTCAAGCTCCAATGTTATAGGTGTCATGAAATCAGAGAGCGAGAGAGAATTTCAGACTCAGAGAGTCTGAGTAGGAGTGTTGTTATACAAAAAAGAACAAGCAGAAATGACCTAAAATGGAAGGGAAGGATGCAAAACATAATACAATTCTACAGAAAAAAGATGGCAACCTTTTCCACTCAACCTCTTCCCCCAGTAATTTCAAAAGTTAAACTTTTAATCTGTGAAAGATGAAAGTTTTCAACCATCTATAATTCATTTTTAAAATAGAAAATGACTGCTAAAATGGAATAGGAAAGATTTTTTTTTTCTTAATAAAATTCCTATTTTTCAAACCACAACTAATTTTCTCCTTAAAAGTATTTAGAATTTCCAAATAGGAATGAGAATCTAAATGAAGCAAAATAAGAGTTTAATTTAGAAAAAAAAAAAAAAAGCAGAAGCAAAATCACTGCCTACTGCCACCCAATCAAACTAATGTCTTCCCATATTTTTTACTATGGAAAGGTGTCAAGCAGGGTTCACCAGTATCTGTTTTTTAAAGTAAGAAATGGGCAGCTGTGAAGCTTACATACCATTTTACAGCTTGTAAGGGGTCTCAAACTCAGTGTTATAGAAGTCAAGAGCGGTGCTAGTAATGGAGACAATGATGGAGTGAAACTTCACTGAACATATGACCTGCATATTGGCCATCCCCTTCACAATGATTGTAATCACAGTCCTGTAGCACTTGCTGTGGAAAACATTCCTTACAGCTTGACAGAGGATTAAAAAATTTTTTAACAGGCTGCTTAGACAGCTGTAGGTCTCAGACTTTAGAATATATGGACATATTATATCCTGCAATTGCATATCCTATGTAATTACATCTATAATACCATGATATATTATCTTTTTAATCTCCTGTGAATATGGCTATATTGCAAAGCAACTTTTGCTACTTCATTACATTTTCAGAGGAAAATTCCCTCTCTCCATGGGTTAATGGACAAACATCCTTGTCAGAGATAGGTTCATTAGAATTTTAATTATTTTCTAACTGTAAGATATTTTCTTTCCCTTCTTTTCCTAACTGATGAGTTTCATGTTTCCTCTTGACTTCATCCGAAATCCACTATCATTATTTATGCAATGGTACATTTTAATAAACGATCTACTAAGGTACATTACACTAGAATTTATACTACAATACATATATATATATGTGTGTGTGTATATATATATATTTGCAGCATTCTCAACGAGGTAATCTTGGTTGTAAAACTAGATTACGTATAACTATTTCAAGTTCTACTGAAAAAGTGCGTTTTGTTCTGGGCAACATTTTAAGACCATAAAATAGGCTTCATATCTTCACACGTACACTCACTAGCACTAAGAGCATCTGCAGGGAAGGCTGATCACTTTGCATGCACAGTCACAACAGTTGCATCTACTAGAGCGAGTGTACACACATATATTTGAAAAATGAACTTTGACTCATAAAAATATTAAAATATACTGTATGAATTCAATCCCTTGATGCAGCTAGATGCAGTGGCTTTCAAAAATAAAGGCTGGTGTTTGGACTTGCTGTTTTCATTTACCATGCCACTGAAGGTTTTTTTAGTGTCTGTAAAAGGACTGGGCACATTTAAAACATACCTTATTTAATCCTACAAACGGCATTCCTATACCTTCCTTGATATTTCTTTTTCTTTCTCTTGTTTTGTCCCCACGAATGCAAAAATATGTGCTTCTGTTTTCAATGAATCATGTTGAGACTCCTTGTCCTGTGTCATTTAAACTGAAAATGTGCAACCTGAAATTTATTGTTTGAGCAGGCTCCTGAATCTTCCTGCTATTTATGAAACATATCACTAACGGACTTCAGTAGTTTGCCTGAGACCAGAATTTTTTCCTGGGATGATTAACTCTTCTCTGGGATAAAACTCGAAAAGTTGTCTGGTTTTGCACAGTCTTTAAGGATTTGAATTAATGAGTTTGAAAGTCAGCATTGTTTCAATCCCAGATGGATACTGCTCCTGCAGAAAAAAATCCCCGTGAAGTGTGTGTTGCACTGGAAAGCTGTCAACTCTCATTCAGCATCAACCCGGACTTGGGTGACCTTTAATTAGCCTGGCGTTACCTTCCAGCTAAATGAGTTAGTAGCTATTAAAGATGAAACACATAGCCTACCTTGCATTATAAAAGAGTATTTAGTATTTATTCAGCTAGGGGCAGCTTCTAAAACTAGAGTACAAAGACATTCAGTCTACAGTGATCCTCCCACTTGCAAAAAGATCCTTCTTTCATCTGATTACCTCTGGCAGTGTTAAAAATAAAACATTTACTTGACTGTATTATTTAAAATAAAGATACTACTGAATCTACAGCATTTCACTAGTTGCCTCTTATTCAGCAACTCAGCTTATAGGTGCTTATTACATCATTACGTTCATAAGCATAAAGGAGCACACACTGATGGCAGCATTTTCTTTTTGGCTGTATATTGTTTCCTCAGTTTCATTATGCATTCCTGCCTTATGCCCTCTGTAAGTACATCTTCCTTTCAGCTTGCAAAGGCCCTGGTAGTATGTAAAGCACTAAATGAAGGGTACCAAATAAACAGATAGACTGAGTAACAAAGGAAGGTTAATGTTGTGAAATTCCCACCTTAGGATAAATCACCGTAACTGCTTTCCTCCTGAGGTGGTACTAAGAAATGTGCGTGAAAATAGAAGTAGTATTGGAAACAAATTAAGATCATTAGAGTGTCGGTCCAAGGCCATGAGAGGTCTGTGTGGTGCAACGTGCGGTGGTCAATGCCAGGTGGCTGCAGAGCAGTACAAAGCAGTGCAAAGTCCTTCACAGCACTTTCCAGAGTCTTAGCATATTAAATCACAATTTTCAGAAGATCGCAGGGTACCGCTTTGCGCAAACAAAATGGGCCAGTGTTAGAGCTGATAATAAAAGATTTTGAAAAGTAGAAGAGACAATGATTCTCATTTGCCAAGAAAAGTGCCTAGCATGAGCTAAAGTAGTGGAGAAGGCCCTAAAGGCCCCTTTTTTTGTCATCTGGTTTACAAAGGGCTTCTAAGTCCTAAATCTATTCTGCTCTTCTCTAAGTCTGCATTGTTGTGTTATTTTGAAGCTGTTTGTTCGAGTTTACATGTTAGCAGGTGATGTTCAAGTGGGACCTTGTAAGTCTTGTGAGTTCTGTAAACTTTTCTCTCTGGAAGTTTGCTCTGTCTCTGTTGCGACCAGTTTCCCATGTTGTGAAAAGCACACGTGGAATTTTAGTTTGGAGAAATGATCAATTGTAGGAGTATATAATGGAAATATCTTCATCTGAGGTAGTCACCTTAGACGACTCTTGGTTAATGAAGAGAAATACAAACTTTTAAGCTACCACTAATTTGATTTATTACAGAGAACTTCCAGGGAACAACGTGAGTTGTACTTCAGAAGTACTTGTTTCTCTTTATTGCCTAGAGAGGAAGCCAGATGATATTAGGTGAGATTAATCCCAGTGTTTATTACTTTAGTTTGCTCCTGCCAAAGCAGTGACTCGCTGAACCTTCCTAACATATGCAATTATCTTTTCTTGCAGTGTTTTTCTGCTGTTTCATGCTCCTTTTCTTCTCTTCCAAGATTTTATTGGGCTTAGTATTCAGGACATCTCCTTTCCAAGATCTTATATTTTTCCCTGAGGTACTACACTTCTGTGGGTCTGTAGTTCTTGCTCCACGTGTACTTGAATCTCAGTGTGATTGCTCTAACTTGAAGCACAGTCTTCAAACGCTGGTAGTTTTTCTTCACTTGCAATCTCTACTTCATATTTCTATGCCTCTGTCACTGACTAATCTGTCCCTCAGTTCAAAATAGAATTTCCTAGAGTACAGTTTTGGCTTCAGATTTGTACTGTTCATTTTATTTTCTAGCTTCTCTTTACCTTCCAACTTTCTACGCATTTTGGCACGGAAGGACTGTGTCAGCTGTTGTTGCTCATTTCCTTACAGATGGTATGAATTTCATGTTAATGCAAATGTGCCTTTTCTTTTCTTTTCTTTTCTTTTCTTTTCTTTTCTTTTCTTTTCTTTTCTTTTCTTTTCTTTTCTTTTCTTTTCTTTTCTTTTCTTTTCCTTTCCTTTCCTTTCCTTTCCTTTCCTTTCCTTTCCTTTCCTTTCCTTNTTCCTTTCCTTTCCTTTCCTTTCCTTTCCTTTCCTTTCCTTTCCTTTCCTTTCCTTTCCTTTCCTTTCCTTTCCTTTCCTTTCCTTTCCTTTTATTTTCAGGCATCTAAGGAGATCTGTGTTTCCCAGTGATGGAACCATAACCAAAAAAAAAGCACTATTTGATTGAAAATTCCCAAGTTGTGCTTCCTCACTACTCTTTCCTTGTTGCTATATATTCCTATGACACAACATCTGTATAACACACAACTCTGTGATGCCTTTATGATACCTGTCATAAAGGGGAAGTGGTCAGTATTTAACTAATCACTCTCTGAATACAAAATATTTTTGTCCAGGTCTCATCATTCAGAGCACTGTGTGCCTGAGAAAGCATTTTGAAGCCTGGAATATGATGTCTTGATTTCTATCTGAATAAAATTCTCTCTGTGAAGGATGATCACACCATCTCACCTAAGTGTTCATCTTTACTGCTGCCTGAGAGTCAGAGATTTTTTTTTTTTTTTGAAGCTCATCTATCACAACAAATCCCTCTAATAATAAAGATTTCAGCTTTATATTTGACTGCTTTTTGTCATGATCTATGACCTCTTTGCCGGGGTTAAGATGCTCTTTCAAAGTCATCTATGTCTGAGTAGCAGCCATGAAATGGATGAACAGGACTAAGTTGGGGGAGTGGAAGGGCCCTTCCCCACACCTGCAGAAGGTGAAGCAGAGACATCTTCCAGCAGAAAGGAGATAATGGAGGAGCTGCCTGCCAGGCTGAGCATGGGAGAACTTCAGCAAGAAATAAAGGACACACTGGTGGGAAACAGGTCACCCTGGGGACAGCAATAACATTTGTGATGCAGAAACTGATCTGACCCGCTGATCACAGTGCCAATCTTTGTTATCTGAAATATTCTCTCCGCAGGTCAGTAAATACCTAGGATATTTTTTCATTGGTGCTGAAATTAAATTCTTCAGCATATTGGAGACTGGTTTTCAGTGGAAGCTTTCATGTAGTGTGGAGAACCACCACATTCTCTGTTAGTTGTGCTGGGCTAGACAATCACCCTAATCCTGTTCTGGTATGGGTCATTTATATCATGTCTATGCATTAAAATAGAACTCTCAGGTGGAAAAAAAAAGAGTTCAAGTTTCTCCAAGCAGATGAGAAAATCACCCTTGCATATATCAAACACTGTGCAGTGATGACACCTGCAGAAGATCTGGTAGCAGTCAGTGACTGGTGGAGTGTGTGGCAGCAGCCCCAGAATATGCTCTCTGCACGCTGACCAAATCCCAGTCAGGGCCAGGTAGACGTACTCTGTTTGGTCAATGATGTCTAGCTGTTTCCCAGCTGGTAGCTACTCAAGGTCAGCACAGTTGGGATAAGGATATAGTTCTAGTAGATTTAAGGGGTCCTTAGGATACAATGAGTTGAATCCTGCTTTGGTGCTTGACCTGTACATCCAGCAGCATCCCATCAGCAGCCCCCCCATGAAGTTCCCAGGGCTCCCCATGCAGACTGCAGCATAAATCCTCTATTAAACCTATTCTACTCAATCCATCTTGAAGCCTGAATGTCTCTCTATGCCAATAGCTAGCCCTCCTTGTCTCACACTGCTGTGTCACCCCATAGGAGAGACATAATCATTGAGTTATTAGACCCAGAGCCTCCTCCTGTTTTATGGCCATGTTTTGAGAGAAAGAGCTTGAACAGATGACTGGAAAGGGTTCAGAATTTAAGCCTGAGCAGTGACAAAAATAAGCCAGAATAATAAAACGTAGTGTTTGGTTCCAAAGTCCAAGTTCTGCAAGCAGTATTTAAGGCAGCTGGTGCTAGGTCATGCATGGACCGTATGCTGATATGGGTAGTAAAAAAATGGTCCAAGAACAGGTGCAGCTGGCTCAGCTGGGACTTCCCAGGAAATTATCTGTAGCAAGTTACATCACTCTGTGAGACAGGAAGAGGGGCCATAACTCATATAAGAATATGACTTGTAATTGCCTGTTGCTTTCCTCTTGCCACAGCTTTTCCCTGTGTATAAAAGGACTATTTTTAGGAAAAAAAAAAAAAAAAAAAAAAAAAAAGAAAAAAACTCAGGAATTCCAAATACTATGAAACACACTCAACAAGATCTTCTGCCACATCTTCTCAGTGTATGACACTAGATAATAATGAATCATGGAATCATGGAATTCAGGTTGAATATATAGGAGTTTGGGGGAACAAGAAAAGAAATCTGGGGAGAAATATTTGTGCTTGAAGTAAAGGCATCAGGACTGGTATTTCTTCAGCTACAGGTATCTTATAATGGCCAGTGCTGAAGGGAATCTCAATTCTGTGAGCTCACTTGCAGTTAGAATTGCTGAGGTTTATGGTAGTGTCAGTCTTTACGAAAAATATAAGAAAAAAGATGAAAAAGAAGAACATTTGTCACGAACATTTTTGTAAAAATATGTCCCTTTCATAAATTTCCTTTTTTTAATTTCAGATTTTATTACTAGTTCTGGCATCAACAACTAAGTTGCCCTTTTTTGTATAGAACTGCTTCTCTTTTGTCTGTTTTCTTCTTTCCATTGACATAAATCTTACATTGGGCCATTTTAAAGGATAAAGAGTTTTACCTTGATAACATTTTTTGACAACCTAAGTACTTAAGGCTCCCTTCCTCTAACGGCTGAAAGTAATGGAGCTTTATATCTTTTGAGTTGACAGACAAAAATGTCATTACTATATAATAACAGAATTAAATATATAAGAAATAAAATAACTGTCTCTTTGCAATAACACTCCTCCATTGATGTGTTGTGTACATGAGAAATATCATTCCAGAGGTTATCTTACAAATAACTGCCTCTTGACTAGCTAAGGCTGGGCATGTTACAAATTGGAGTTTCGCAGAAGCAGGGGCAAAAGGACAGAGGTACTTCCAGCCCTTATGTATAAAGAAGAGCTGCATTCATCCCATCAGACCATCTCATTCAGAAAGAAAGCTGAAAAGATTAAAGTGTGTAAGGTTTCTTTCCATGTAAGGCTGAAAGAAAACCACAGGAATGGAAAACAGCTATTTTCTACCCATGCCTTAACCTTTTAAAGCATGGAACGGCATTCATCCAACACTTGTACATGGTTTGTTATTTCTTCCTTTTCTGTTATGTTGAATTTTTATAATGCTTCATAGTGACAGTTCTTTACCTCTGCTTTCTTTTAACCACCTCATTCTTCCAGAAACAAAATCACAGATAAAGTGCAAAACTATTAGTGAGGCCTTATACTGCCAACTCAGAGCACGGGAATGAGTTCAGTGGAAAAACACAGCATTTGGCTGTAGAAACACAAAACAGGTGGCTATAGGTCAGTCCATGTTCTTGTCATCCCAAATTACCTTAACAAGCAATTTCACAATGCTTAGCTTTGCAGCACGTTTCGTCTATAATGTCACCAACTGGACTTTGGGCACCAAGTGCTTCAGGTCACTGCCATCAGTTAGAGTTGTCTGCCACCTGGTCAGACTTTTAGCAACTTAAAAATTCCTCTTTAACAATAAAGCTGCTCCAAAATGAAAAGCTCTTTCTTCTTCCACAAATTATCACAGACACTGATGTTTTCTTTTACAGATCCAAGTGCATCATGGGTTTTAAAAGAACAAGAACAGTAATTAAATGTTAGGCATGTACATTAAGACATACATCCCTGAATATCTCTGTTCTTCTGAAGGAATTGAAAGACTATGGATTTAGACACCTAAAGGAAATCACTAGTTGAAATGTTAAAAAACGGATATTGCATTTGAAATGTCAGAAATAAAAACATCTACAGCCATCCTCTTATTGCTCTTCTTATCACCTTCTCCGCTTCATCTTCTCTTGTGTGAATTGGGACCCATTATCCAGGCAGGTAAAATGATAACAAAAGTGGTAAGTATTTCTCTGCCCATCAATAAAATGCATCCTCTGGCAGCAACCCTCTAAGTTTTTTCAACTTTCTTTGCTTTAACTGCAATCATTAAGGTCCAATTCCATATATTAAAATTCAGAACAAAGGAAGGCCTTAGTAAGTGTTTACCTCAAATCCTATCAGATTTTTTTTCCTAAGGAGAGCTCCTGTTCAATAAAGTCTTGTGTTAACACTCTGCAGTTAAAGCCATATTGTAGTACGTAATGTATTTTGTCTCACTATTATTATCATAGTGTCTTTAAGAACAAATGGGAATAGTTGACTGTGGATCATTAAACAGCTGTCCAGTCATAAGATGTCTAATTACCAACATGCGCATAATGGAAACCAGTGACTTAAGGCAAGAATCTTACTTGGCATCCTTCCTCTTCCTGCTTACCCCTCCTCTTGCCCTATGGCTTTCCCTGTACCCTTTGTCAGTGGTTCAGAGAAATAGGCGGAGAGGGGAAATCTGAGCCTAACTTCTCCCATTGACATCTATGTCTTCTTATTCTTTATGGAGAGCAAGCTGTTTCTGAGCTTACCTCCAAACACATTCACCCTCTTCTAATTCTTCCTAAAGTGCTTGTATTTTTTCTTTCCATTGGGCCTTCAAAAAATCATTCGGTTAGGTCTTTCACATCTATTTTGCATACTGACTATATTTGAGAGAAAGGCAAGGGAAAACACTGAAAACATACTGAGAACACGTGGAGAGGAAAACAGCAGGACCGACAAGAGAGACCAGCAACATTATTGTTCTTAGACTAACAGGAAACAGCTTAGAGGTTGCTAATATCACCACTGATTTGCTCATTTTGCTCAGTTTCTCACACCTTTCTTCCCATTGCACATGATCCCCTTTTTTCCACTATTTTCATTTTTCATTTCTCTTTCTTCTTTTGTCTGTCTTAGCTTTTCAAGGCATGGTTTGTTTGTTTGCTTGTCTTTTTTTTTTTTTTTTTTTTTTTTTAAGATAATGTCTCTGAACACAAGAAAGAAGTTCCATTGTGTGAAAAATCGGAGGACACAATCTATCAACACATGGCTCCGTGGCTGGTGTCATCGCCACAACTTTGGTTTCTTCGTTAACAGGAAGCCTTACATGGCACCAGGCGTGATGGCATCTAATGGGATCTATCTTTCTCAAAGGGGGAAGAGGGTCCTGGGTCATGAGCAGGGTTCATCGAGAGGGCTTTAAACTAGATTTGATGGGGGACGGGAATATCATCTGGGAAGCAGGTGATAAGGCAGGTCATGGCCTGCCATGCCACTCACAGCGGACCTGTGAAGGGCACCCTAAGCCTGAAGAGGCTAAATGGGAAAATAGGATAACTTCTGAAGGCCCACATAATCAAGCTGCCCCAACTAGAATGACAGGCACATTGAGAGCCCAACTCAAATGCCTCTATGTAAACGCATGCAGCACAGGGAACAAACAAGGGGAGTTGGAGATGTGTGTGCAATTGCAGGGACATGATCTCATTGCAATTACTGAGACATGGTGGGACAGTTCTCATGACTGGAACGTGGCCATGGACAGCTTTAGGCTTTTCAGGAAGGACAGGCCAGGAAGGTGAGGTGGCGGAGTTGCTCTTTGTGCGAGACAGCAACTGGAATGTATGGAGCTCAGCATAGGGGAGGACAAAGCGTGAGTCGAGAGCCTGTGGATGAGGATTATAGGGCAGGCCAACAGGGACGACACTGTCATTGGAGTTTACTATAGGCTTCCTGACCAGGGAGAGGAAGTGGACGAGGCCATCTACAGGCAGATGCAAGAAGTCTCACGATCCCAGGTCGTGGTCCTTATGGGGGACTTCAGCCACCCTGATGTCTGCTGGGATAACCACACAGCTAGGAATAGACAGTCCAGGAGGTTCCTGCAGAGCTTTGCAGATAACTTCTTGATGCAGGTGGTTGATGAGCCAACAAGGAGAGGGGTGCTGCTAGGCCTGATACTAACAAACAGAGATGCTCTAGTGAGAAATGTGAGAGTTATGGGCAGTCTTGGCTACAGTGACCACGAGATGCTGGAATTCACGATCCTGCAAGGAGGAAGCTGGGCAAGAATTAGGATTGCAACCCTGGATTTCAAGAGACCTAACTTTGACCTCTCCAGGGAGCACCAGGATCCTAGAAGGAAAGGGAAGGAAAGGGGATCCAGGAGAGTCAGCTAATATTCAAACACCACTTTCTCCAAGCTCTGGATCAGTGCATTCATACAAGAAAGAAGCTGAGCAAGGGGGCAGGAGACCTGCGTGGATGGGTAAGGAGCTGTTGGATAAACTTAATGAGAAAAAGAGTGCATGCATAATGCGGAAGAAGGGCCAGGCCACATGGGAAGAACATAGGAACATGGTCAGAGAATGCAGGGATGCAACGAGGAAGGCCAAGGCCCATTCAGAATTAGAGTTAGTGAAAGATGTCAGGGACATCAGCAGCAAGAAGACTAGGGAAAATGTTAGCCTGCTGCTGAATGGGGAGGGTGCCTTGGTGACGGAGGATGCAGAGAAGGCAGAGTTACTAAATGCCTTCTTTGCTTCAGTCTGTACTGCTAAGACTAGTCCCCATGAAACACAGATCCCAGACACAAGAGAACCAGGAGAGAGGAAGACTTTCCACTGGTCAAGGAGGATTGGGTTAGGGATTATTTAGGCAAACTGGACACCCATAAATCTATGGGCCCAGATGGGATGCACCCAAGAGTGCTCAGGCAACTAGTGGGGGTTATGGCTCAGCTGCTCTCCATCACCTTCGAAAAGTCATGGAGGGTGGGGGAGGTGCCTGAGGGCTGGAAGAAAGCCAGCTTCACTCCAGTCTTCAAAAAGGGCAAGAGGGAGGAGCCAGGAAACTACAAGCCAGTCAGCCTCACCTCCGTCCCTGGAAAGATGATGGAACAAGTCATCCTAGAGAGGAGCAGTCCACATAGATTCACTGAGGGGCAGTTGTGTTTGATGAACCTGATAGCCTTCTACTATGGGATGACTGTCTGGGTGGACGACGGGAGAGCCGTGGATGTTGTCTACCTTGACTTCAGCAAGGCTTTTGACACTGTCTCCCATAACATGCTCATAGGAAAGCTCTGGAAGTGTGGACTGGACGAGCGGACAGTGAGGAGGATTGAGAACTGGCTGGATGGCAGAGCCCAGAGGGTGGTGATAAATGGGGCCAAGTCTAGCTGGAGGCCTGGGACCAGTGGTGTCCTGCAGGGGTCAGCACTGGGCCCAGCGCTGTTCAACTTGTTCATCAATGCCTTGGGCGAGGGCACAGAGGGCACCCTGAGCAAGTTTGTGTGTTATACCAAACTGGGTGGAGTAGCCAATGCTCCAGAGGGCTGAGCATTGGGAGGGACCTAGACAGGTTGGAGAGTTGGGTAGAGAGGAACCTCATGAGGTTCAACAAGGACAAGGGCAGGGTCCTGCACCTGGGGAGGAATAACCCCAGGCACCAGGACAGGCTAGGGGTTAACCTGCTGGAAAGCAGCTCCATGGAGAGGGATTTGGGAGTCCTGGTTGACAACAAGTTAAACATGTGCAATGTGCCCTCATGGCCGAGAAGGCCAATGGGATCCTGGCCTGCAGCAGGAGGAGCGTTGCCAGCAGGTCAAGATCCTCCCCCTCTCCTCAGCTCTGGTGAGGCCACACTTGGAGTATTGGGTGCAGTTCTGGGCTCCCCAGTATAAGAGGGACTTGGAGCTTTTAGAAAGGACCTAGCGCAGAGTCAGGAAGATGATTAAGGGACTGGAGCATCTCTCATATGAGGAAAGACTAAGCAAGCTGGGCCTGTTTAGCCTGGAGAAGAGAAGATTAAGAGGGTATCTGATCTATATGTACAAATACCTGAGGGGAGAACATAGGGATGATGGGGCCAAACTCTTCTCGATGGTGGCCAGTGACAGGACAAGGGGTAATGTGTACTAACTGAAACACAGGCAGTTCCATTTCCATGTGAGGAAGAACTTTTTTCCTGTGAGAGTGACAAAGCCCTGGTAGCTGCCCAGAGAGGTCCTGGCGTCTCCTTCTCTGGAGATCTTCAAAACCCATCTGGATGCCACCTTATGCCCCATGCTCTAGGTGTCCCTGCTTGAGCAGGGGGGTTGGACTAGATAATCTCTAGAAGTCCCTTCCTACCTTAACCATTCTGTGATTCTGTGAAAAGCATTCAATATTGATAGCAAATCTAAACAATAATAGTGAAGAGAGGTGTTGAGAACCCTTTCAGCTGATCATTTCACATCAGGAAAACCTTTTTGCTCAAAACAGTGTTCTACATAGTTGCTTTCAATGGTCTTTTCCATAACAAAGTTTCAGAGGTATGGGAAGAGGTTTCTGGTTTCTGGTAAGGTCAGAAACCTTATCTCTTCTATCTCAAAGTATACATTTCATACAACTCCATCTTGTTCTTTTTTTTCCCTCCTTCCCAGAATTTTTTAAAGCTTTTACATTTTCCAGTCAGATCTCAATAATATTTAAAAATAAGTAAATTGCTGCCTTGGATGAAGGTGTAATTCTGACCTGATTTCATATTTTTCTGGATGATCTACTATTATCTAATATGCTACTCGTAATTTACTCTCCAGATCATTTATTTTTAGCAACCGTGATGAAGCTGCTTTGACTAGTTCTTTCAAATGGTTCACATATTTTTCAATGTAGGCTTTGCTCAGCTCTGAGGGAGGTGAAAGGACTTCTGATTTCTTGGTTGAAATCCTGAGTCCATTGAATCTAACAGCGCAAATGTGCTTCAGTGCAGTCACTAGTTCACCCTTTATCTCTCTGTTGCTTCTTCTTAGCAAAAGGGTGATCATTCCTACTTATTTACCTTTAGCTATTTACAATATGATGAAAGCTCTTTCCAAAGTCACAGAGATACCAGCTACTCATTGTACTGTGAAAACATTAAATAATTTGTTCCAATGCTGCGTGTAAGGCATGTACTACCAAGGAAATGGAAGTGTATTACCCGAGCGTATGCAGCAATTCACTCTTAGGAATTATGAAGATCTGAACAAAGCCTTAACTTTGTATTCACCCTACCCATCCAGCTCATTTCCCTGTTTATGATGGAGCTCAGCTGGTATGTAGAGCTCATCTAAGAGATTGACCCTTATTTACCAGTAGTAGTCATATTTACAAAAATAAAAGATAAACAACCTCAAAAATGTCCTTCTTCCCCAATCCCTAGGTCTGACACAGGTCTTACCTACTTACCTGTACCTTTAGCAAGCTATTAGATATCTTGCTATGCAGGTCCATACAGCCTATGGGAGAGGTTCCCTCTAGCTTGCTCGTCCCTGTCCCTTCACTACGCTTCACAACCTCTTCATCTGCACCTGTGCAACTACTTGAGGTGTATTGCTATAAAATGGTTTAGGAATATAACCCATGCAACGTTACTTTAGTAAAGCAATAGGCAGTAGGGCTGTTTTGAATCCAGATAATTTCACTATCCCAAGTTTAGAGTGCTATACCTGTGAACAGTTGCGGATGCACAGCTGAGACACTGGACTGTATATGGGTAAGATCAGGGAAAGGAGCTCATGTGATGGGTTCATCAACAGAAAAAAAAGTCATGGGACTCTAACAAGCTTTTTTAAAGAAAAATACCAAGTAATGTGAGACCCATGAAAAATTTATGGGAGTTGGTAAAATTATTCTTTGTGTTTCAGTTTCTGTTAACCATAAAAATGGTCTTATATCTTCTTTCCTACCTGAGTGTGGTGTTGCAAGTTTTAATTCACAAAATATTTGCAAAGCACTTTGGGATGTTGAGATAGAAAGCATGATCCGTATTCTTATAAAGAACTAGTGATTATAAAAATGTAAATTAAAGAAATTACACGTGCAAGCTTCCATGAAACCATTTAATATAACACTTAATAGAGTTTCATTCTCTATGCCTGCATCTGAGTTATGTAGCTTATTAGGAATTTTTTTTTTTGTCTGCACGGTTTTATTCTTTTTACGAAGTGTGTACGTGCTTATAATAAATCTGACCTCTCATTGACTCACTGTAAAATCCTTAAAGTTTGAAAACACATTAATATACTTAGCTCTTTAGGAAAAAACAAACAAACAAGCAATAAAAATAAATACACACACACAAAAATGTGTGTATTTTACATACTTTGATCAGTCCAAAATGCACTGTTCATTTGCCCTTAGCCTTCCTACATGGTCTTGCATTGCCCTCTGGCCAGCAATCAGAGCAAACAGATTCTTCTAACTTCTGCTTCACTGCATCTGTTCCAAGTTCTGCCATGCACATAAAATTAGTACTCTTGAAATAAGAGAAAAAAATAAAAAAAGTGGAACAGGTGTTCAGGTCAATAGTTTCATTTTAAATATTGATATTTAAAATTTCTTCCTTCCTCCTCAACAGATAATAAAAATTAACTAGTGCTTCACCAGACTGTAAACTTTTTCCGAGATAGGGTTAGATCATTCAACAAACATGCAGAGATCTTCTCCCTTGTGTCCAATCTTTCAAAAGAAATTTGGGGGTTTTGAGAGGGAAATTTGGGGAATTTAAGCTTTGGAAAACTTAAGTGATTTGTTTTCTTGCTTAAATAAAGAAATAAATACATCATGTTATTTAAAGGAGAACCAAAAAGCTATTTTAATCAGATATGACTCAATAGCAGAGAACTTGAGCAGAAATCTTGAAGCAGACTTGAATATTAAAAATAGATTTACCGTATGTTCATCTTACCCTTAGCAGTTTGTAAGAATACAAACTTAGCTTAAAATCACGTCTTTTTTTATATGCCCAATTTAAATATGGCCTTAACAAAACTTGGGTTCTTGAAGAACACAGGGAGGGATTTCCATTGGTTTTGTTTGTATTTCCACCATATTGTAGGCTCCTCTGTAGGCCTGATCTGGAAATTCTTACTTTTTGTAAGTGCCTTCCTCCTTTAGTTATTTAGAGAACTACACATCTTTAGAGAGCAATCATGGGCATTTAAATTGAGAGTTCCTCTTCCACTGTGAGCTAGCAGTATGAATACAAAAACGATATTGATTCCATACAGTTGGGATCCAGTCTGCCCAGCCTTTTCTGAATGAAGTCATTAAATGGTGAGGGAACAGTGATGCTACATTTTCAATAATGGACTCAAAGATCAGAGTACTTGGCTAGAACTGGAAATCCCTGTGTCACAGGTATCGAGCATGCACACAAGCAATGAGCAAACCCTCAGAAGAAGGCTCTAGTCTCCAGCCTGAATGGCAGCTCTCCTTCTTTCCTCCAGTCTCTTATGTGTGGAGTCTTCTAAATAGGACATAACCCTTATGAGGCTAGGCAAAGAACAGGCAAAACGGACTCTCATTGCAATGTAACAGCTAGATCACTTGCTTGGGACAAGAGCGGAAACTAAGAGTCCTGACAGATATTCTTAGCATTTTTCTGTTTATGTTTTGCAGTCAATTGTGTGTTGACATAAAATTTATTTCCTTTCTAGGGTGCTTTTATGTCTCACTGGTTCAATGTTGGAACATTTTTCGTTCATGTATGTTCTTCAGACAGTCCTACGTCTTCTGCATTCCTGACTTAACCAAGACCTTTCCATCACTACTAGTCTTAAACACAGGAATGTTTTAACTTCAGGCAGGGAGAAGATGGTAGATCAGCTTAAGCCAGGATGGTAGAAGGGGATGTAGTGGGAGATAAGCAGCTTCATTACCAGACCAAGCTACTGAGGCTGAGTCTTGCCTAAAGACCTCTGAGATGAATAGACAAACGTCCAGCAAATGCAGGTGGTGGAGGCTGCAGGGCTGGACAACAGGCATCCTGACTACCCCCAAGGTCTTGTCCATTTTTTAGACTCCTATATCTCACTTCTAGTCAGACTGTGTATCAGCACAACAGGTAAAATATACTAGAAGCAACTTACATGCAATTCCACAGGATCCTGCAGTTGGTTTTCACTGATCAAGTCAAGGCACAAAAATTAGTTTTTATCCAAGTCCATGGGGTTACATTAATTTGATTCATTTTTCCTATGAAGAATCACTAATCACTTCTACACAATATCACTTTTGCTTCTAGACTTGAGTTGGGTGGATTAAGGCCAAAGTAATTTTACATAGTGTTGCAATGGGTTGTGTGGATGCACTGAGAGCCTAAGTCAAAATAGAAAACATTTTTGGCCTTTATGGTGAATCACTGATTTTAATTATGGCTGCGGCTATGTACACTTCATAATCTTGAAGTTACACAGCAAAATCACTATAACTTTCAATAGTGCAACTCCAGTTCTGGCTACAGTAAGACTCAGTTTTGATGTAGTACATAGAAGATTTGGCCCCATATCTGTTTTCTGGGACAAGACTGATTTTTTCCTTGTGAAATTGTTGGCAAAACTCCTTAAGCAAGGCCTGCTGCACCAGCTTTTGCTTTTCCTCTCTGCAATAGATTTATCATCCTAAACCAGGACCCATATAAAGAGAAGGGACCTCACTAAGCCTGTGCAAAAGAGCTAGTAGAATAAGGAAGTGAGAAAAATAAAGCAGCACTAACTCCACTGTTTTAAAGGTAACTGTTTGCCTCCATACTGTAGAGAAGTGTATCATGCCATTTAAAATTAATTTCTCTTAAACAAGAAGCTTTAGCCCTCTTAGATCAATTCTGTGACTAAATAACTGGTTACCAAGATTCATCTTAAAATCCCTGTTTTGCTTAATTTGAAAAAGGATTGGAAACTATTTCATTCTTGTTTTACAAAGTTGTCTCAGTTATCAGACCTAGGGATATTCATGTTGATAAGTAAAATAATAGTTAAATGTAAAAACTGTTAAATAATTAAATAAAATGGAGAGCTACGGAAATTGGAATAATCCAGAGCACAAAATATGTGGATTTCAGCTCTTGTTTCAAGATAGCCATAATGGAAAGTAAATCCATATTTTCCGTTTTGGAGCGGACAACTGGCAGGAGGGCACGCTGGCTGCATACATAGCAGCCAGTTCTTCTGTATTTAATAAAAGGTTCTACTTGTGCTGATCCAAAAACTGCTCTGAATTGGCCTCCACTAGTGAAACGCTCCAAACAGTAGCAAGTTTGAAGCTCTGACTAAGCTTCCCTTAAGAATGGGTGAGCATTGCCAAGGTCTGAGCAGCACATTATATGCTGAATGGCAGAAGCAGAGGTTCCATTGGGAAAGAATAGACATTTGAACACCACAGTATTTTAGTCATCTCAGGGATTGCGTAGTGCCTGATAAAGTGTGTGAGTATTTAATTTATTGATTTAGGGATCAATTTGTGATCTCTGTGCTAGGAAATCTTAGAAGAGAAGCAAGTTTGTTTACACCACACAGTTTGACTCTGTTCTTTTGATAATGCTTAAGATTATGCCAAGACTTACAGTTGTGAAGGTTCTTTTCTGCCAGTTCCCATTACAGTTTTATCAACAGCCTTGTCTTCTTCCTTAGCATGTTATCCTTTGGTGATAGTCTTTGTCTTCTTGGATTAATTTCTTTTCAGTGCTAATTACACACATTTTTTTCAGGCTGTCAAAGTGGTATGTAGGATGAAAAAGAAACTTTAGGATTATTGACATTCTGGCAACCACAGCAACTGTCTCAGCTTACCTTAAAACTACCCTTTTTCTTGTCTCAGGCCTGCCTGCTGAATGAATATTGTAGATATTTCTCTGATATTTAGAAACTTTCTAATTACAAACCTATATTTATTTCTAGGAAGTTTTTACTGTATTTTTGTTGTTGTTGTTAAGCTTTTAATATAGGTGGCATCATATTTTATTGCTGTGATTTATTCACTACCAGTGCAGACCTAATATAGTAGGGAAAAAAAAAAAAAGGAGTTTCTTATTTTCCACATGCATATTCATCAGCAGGTGGAAAGGATCACGCACAATCATGATGCTTACTGAGGCAATTTGCCTGCATCTGCCCACTAGTTAATATTTCAAGTCGCCTGTCCTTTAGAATTATTTCTGCCACCACTGTAGCACAGAAGACCCTGGTTTCCCAAATCTGCCAAGAAAAGAGATACAAAGGGAGGAAATGATTTGACCAGACTTTTATATTAAAATCAGTGTTGGATATCAGAAGAGAATTTGAGGTGAGTGACTGACACTTCCGTACCTGATCCACTACACTGCATTTTGCAGCACTGGAGGCAGCTCTGCCACCTGTGCTTCCAGGTGGTGGTACAAGGCAGGAATAAGGGACATAGAAGGAGAAAAGCTATGGAGTAAGAGAGCTAAAAGTGTGTAATAATGGCAAAAATTGTTCAGATGACCTCTTTTCAGGGAAGAAAGGAGAAAGAGATGGAAGAAACTTGTAATTTTATTTTCCAGCAGAGAGTAAGGCCCTTTATCTCCATACGGTAATTGTTTAATGTCTGAGTTGTCTAAAGCCAGTCATTTACAAATCTTTATAAGAAGACTTTAAAGATTATGTCATGTTGCACATGCATTGTAGAGCTTTAATTCTTCTTGCATCTTTCTGTTCCACTGATTTCAGTGCAATTACATTTGCACAAAAGTGGAGAAATACAGCAGTTGATGATGTCAGACAAACTATCCGCACTATGCACTGCACCATATCAGCTTCTCTATGTGCTATTTTGGTACTTCCATGCTGAACTATAATTACAGCACACCTTTTATCTAACTTTTTTTTTTATGACTTCCACTGAAGTGAGAATCATTCACAATAAAAGTGCTAAAAATAAAATCCCAAGAAAAAAGAAATACACCCTTTGCTCTTTACTCATTCAGAAGTGATTATCTGAATTTCTTGTAATGGGTAAAAAAGTACTTTCTCAGTTGTAATAGAAAAAAATTATGTTACACTATTTACAGCACACCTGTTAACTTGCTGTGCCAAGACTTTTGGAACAAAGAATCTTTCCAAAGTGAGATCAACATTTTAATTCCCTGGTGTTTTTCTCTGAACTTCCCTGCTGTACATTACAGATTTTCTTCATAATCATATTTCTAATTATTTCTGATATGGGTATGCTGATGTCGCCACACTTCTTATTGGACTAGCAAAATTTAACAGTTGTTAGTCCACCTCATTCCCTGGCTCAGGGAGCCATTAGATTTAATGAAGCAGCCATCCTGATATACTGGAGTCAGACTGGCAATCAGCTTTTTAGTAATTGCATTAAGAGAATATTCCAGGCTGGAATATCATCTGACAGTTTTCATAATTACACATAGACTGCTTAATTATGATTTCGATTCTGATTATTTATATCTACACAATTGACTTGAGGTTTAGTAGTGACATGTGACCCCATTTTATTGTGTACTGTTTATATTATTATAATATTTATATACTGATTATATTACATTTTATTATAGTAGTTCAATCTTTTTGTTACTTGTATCTGCATGATTAAAAGAAAGCTGGCAGGGGGTCAGTGCACAGGATAGAGTTCAGATACTATCCCATAAGCTGTCTTTGCAAGGATCAACAGTTGCTTCCCAATGACTTGCTTGAAGTTGTTTTTACTTCAGAACCTGCAAGGAACTATGTCTAGCTAAGAAATACTCATCAGTGCTTCTTCTGGGTCTCTTACCAGCAGCTTACAATCATACCGCAAGCCTAAGCCACAAGATCTTATTCTAAAGCTGGGAAGGGAAATGGAACTCTATATTTCCTCCTTATTGTGGTGAACAGAGAACAGCTTACTCTCTCATTGAGAGCTGAAGTAGCTTGACTTCCCTCACAATTTTCGCAGGGAAGAGGAACACAGGAACAGATGCTATAGAACAGATGTCATATCACAAGGATATGCAGTGTTGCATACCATGGTGGTTACCTGAGTGTCTATGTCTTTCTTACAAATGATGTTTTGAATTTCTGTGTATTTCTAAAATAATTTATCTTCATATAATTCTCTGCTGGGCACTGACTTATTTTAAAAGAAAATTCTCTCCTGGTCTTCAGGTGAAAGTACTGTCTTATACCAAGAAAAAAGGATTTCCTAATATCAATTAAATAAACAGACTTTCCTAGCCTGAATACTTTTCATTTTTACTAACAAGTGGTCCTTTGCAAAGCTTTATTATCGGGTTGACTTATTTGCAATGGCTTCATTAGAACATTAACCACTTGACCTGTTTCAGATAGACAGCCACTACTCAAGACAGCCTCAGGTTGACCTGAAAATGCCCAGGAGATTACAACGAGAGCCAGGGCATAGAATTATGTAAGTGACCTGGGGCTTTGCAGAATGCTTTGGAATATTAGCTAATGCTTTATGCTTGTTGTTTTACCAAAAAACAGGGTCAGCAGAGGTAGCTGACATTTTGTGTGACTGCAAAAACCATAAAGGGTAAATCAGTACCGCATCTTTTTCTAATACGTAGCAGGTCTTGATTAGCGTTAGTCTGAACAAATCTCTATCACTGATGAAACCAGACAAGAGGTAGAGTTTTCATGAAGGAAACAAAACCAGTAACTTCAGTTTTACTCACTATCTAAGGCTTGAATGTGGACTGAAGTACATTTATGTCAAGAGCTGTATAGATGCAGAGAGAGAGAGGCCTTCTGCCTCAGGAATCCTACAGTCTAAATTGTAGGCTGTTAATGGTCAGAAATTCCTAGATAAATTATTACTAGAGGAGTATCTGCCTCTGTTACACAGTTTTATATAGGACTATCAGAGCTGATAACTCACCATTAACTCAATATCACATAGGCTATTTTTGTTTGAATCCTTGTCCTCTTGTCGGTGTAACATTTCTCAAAATGTCTTGTTGGTCTATACTTAGGATTTTAAATATCTTTGAAACAGTTATTTTAGAGAGTCAGCAATACTTTGGTTTTGTTTCTATAAAGACTTTTAAAATACTTATAATAAGAATTTGCATTGTAGTTTTAATAGGGTGAGGCCAAAAGACACGGCACTAAGTTAGGATAAATAACTTCTTCCAAGCCAATAGGGACCAACTGATGTTATTTGTCCTTTGGTCTTTTTTCCCCAAGTGCTGTACAAAACAGGCAGATCCCAAGTGTGGCTGAACCACCTTGATTGATGACTAACCTGTAGGCATCAGGAAGGGTTATCCAAGCTAGTTGCGGGAAGCGCAGACAGGCTCTAGGATGGGCTGAGTTCATGTGTATCATCAGTCAAATGAGGACAATTCTCTCAGTTAACTAGCTCTAAGAACCTGCCGATTTGGACATTAAACCTGTGCTAATTCTGCTGTTTGGATGCCCAGGCAGGGCTTGCTTGCAGTTCAGTCTTGAACTAGAAGCCAAGAAGGAAAATAATAATGTTATATATATATATATATATATAAATATATATGTATATTTATATAGCTATAGTATAGTTATATATATATAAATAGTAGAAGACTATTTGCAGGGTGCATTAGAGGTTAAGCTCTCACCTACAAAATTGTTGCACAGTCTCTTTATTTTTGCTATGTTTTGAAGGTAGAACATGACAAGAGTCCCATAACTTAGGTTCTGTTCACCCCACAAGAAGGAGGAAGACGTGTGAGGGTTTGTACACTCAAAACAGCATCATATGTAAAGAAAAGCACAGGATAGGATACCTGCCTCATGGCTTGCTGGAAAGAACTTAACTCACTACGAACTCGCATGACTTAGTCTCTGTCCAGGTCACCATATATCAAAGAAAACATTTGTATGACAGGACCAGAAAGGTTAACATTGATATTAATTTGTTACAGGCCAAAGTCTTTGCAGCCAATATTACTCACATGAATCTGTCTGTACATACTGAGAAACAACAGTTACTCTTCAGCATTGGCAGGTAAAGGAACAAATGTTCCCATGAGTGAATTTCAGCTCTGGTGATTCCCACACAAAAGTGCACTCAGTATTTTAGTTAATGAGGGTAGCATAAAATCTAGAGTTTTATCTGAAGGACAAGCTCTTCAAGCAAACAGCTAATAAAAGCATAGGGCAGTCTCAGTGCCTTCTTAATTGAAATCTGTTGCTCCTTAATTAATATTTGGTTCAGTGTTTCTTCTTCATTATGTAGTTCCCACTCTCCCCATTAAAAGCAACATCCCAGCTTGCCACAGTATTTTTAAATCATAGATCTGCCTCTCAAGACAAGGAAAAATTTCTGTTGAGGGGCAAGTAGAATGATTATGTGTTATGAATCTCCTGCTTTCATGTCTATTCATAAAAATATATAAAATAAAGACAGGATAAAAGCTATATGTAATACAGTTGGTTTTGACTCTAAGGCAATGATTTCTAGCTTTCACACCGACCCTTTCTGAGCAAAATATTTTGTACATTTTAATACCTAAAGTAATCAAGAAAACGTACGGATGTTGTAATTGCTTTCACTAAGTTAACACTCTGCATTTGGAATTGCCATAGAGATTCCGAGTGCTGTCACAGCGAAAACTCTACATCAGTGAAGGTTTTTTCATTTCATCTGCCCACAATGGATAATTGTAATTCTGTCCTGGTGGGCTTACTAAAAATGGCTTTGCAAAAGCCTCCTCCTCCCATACATTGACAGATAAGAGAATATGCTGTAATCTCCATTCTTTGTGAAGAGAGCCGCTTGCCAGCTTGACAGAGAGAATGAACTCCAAGCTCCTGAAACCAGTTTTTGATTGTTTAGATGGCCATTGCTCTGGACTCATTTTCTGAGCTATCAATTCCTTGTCCCTATCATTTTCAGCACTCATCTAGTGAAAATGTCATGTTGTTCAGAAGGCAAACAAGTTCTTAGAGGAGTAAAAATGCTTTTGCTACCTGTTGTCCCTGAATTCACACCAATCCTCTTGGAAGTCTTAAACAGTGCTAGGCTTCTTTTCAGTTAAAGATAATGGTGTGTAGATCCACCCCTAGCCCTGGGAGAATTTACATGCTCTGCATACCTTTTCCCAGTATTTAAATTCCCTGGCACCAGTGACTCCAGGCTGTTCCAAGGTACAACTTTGCCTTAGCAGGATGAGCAGAACAACACTAATATCAATCTTCGCAGGGTGTAGGTTTTGGAGGAACTAGTTCTTAGAGATCCACAGTGCAAGTCCAAAACTATTCTCTTTACATAAATGAAGTGGAAATTGCCTCTTCAAAAGAAAAGATGAAAGCGAAGCCTACGGAAGTGCTTAATGCACTTTGTGGTTACAAATGTTGCTTGGTTTAATTTTACTACCTACTGAAGGGATGAAGACCCCAAACCTCATCTGGCTTTTTCAAAGCTGCTGTAGCCACAAGCCTATGGGCTAATCTGTGGCTGATGCCTGCGCCTACCTGCATCTGTGAGTGTGTTTTAGAATGAAGGGAGAGACAAAGCATAAGATGTAACATATGGTTAAGCATTGGAAGAGTCTTTGAAGAGCCTTGTCCCTGTGCAAAGGAATGCTTTTACTTTTTCTTTTTTTTTTTTTTTTTTTTTTTTTTCTGGTGACTACATCATGATAAAATATGCAAATACTAGGATACTGAATCCTTGGGTATAAGGGAAAAGTGTATTTCCTCCTGTTGTTGTATTGTAAAGGGAAAGCTAGGTTTCTTCTTCCATTTGTGAAACAGAGCTGCTCCATTGTTCCTTTGGAAGGGGGTTCAAAGCTACAAATACCAGTGAGACTGAAGGGTCTCTTATTATAGCGAAAGCCCATATTGAGGTTGTATGCCTGTGTTTCTTATTAGAAAGCTTCAAGGTTTGTCTCATATTTAGGTTTCTCTTTCCTAAACACGTGTGCAGTTTTGGAGTTTGTTGCAAGGCACCTGAATGTGTGAATATATTTTAATGAAAACCGAGATGCTTAAAAGATTCTGTTCTGGAGCAAGGGCCTTAAAAGTTAGGGATTGTAATGCTTACCATCATGGTGTCTAAATCCATTATTCAATCTAGTTTTATTGTATTTGACATGTGGTCTGAGTCACACGAACATAAGTTGATCTGGTTCTGTACTGAATTTTCAGATTGACAAAAGCATTACTGAGATAACATATTCAGTCTCAGAATAGTTTTTGTGTGGGGGAACTACTGTATGAGAATAGGCATTTTTTTTTTTAATTAAAACTTCTTCTCAGCCTTTTGAAACCAAAAGAAGTTTTCACTGAAAAAAATAAATTTATATGTTTCTTTCTAAGAGAGATTTTTTTTTGTTTATCTGTTTTTGCTTTGCTATGGAAAAAAACAAAAAGAAAAAAGGCATACAGAAAAAGGTAGTGAAATGGGTATTTTTCTTGACAACTACTTTTTCAATTCCTATTTTTATCCAAAATTAAATTGCTGTAAACTAAATGCTCAACAGATTGATATGTTTCTTAGAATTCTGGTTAATCTTCAGCCTTATCTTCCCTGTGTTCATAATGGCAGCAAGTAGAAGTCCAGCTATATCTCTGTAGCTGCATTTGCTAGAAGGCTGACCTAGGGTCCCAGGGCCAGATGCATTAAAATGCCTTGGTAGCAGGTACCAGAAGTCCTTGTTGTCAAGGCTCTGTAACTGCAATCTCCTACCACAGGTAAAGCTAATTATATTCCTGCTCCTGTCTAATTTTTCTGTTTTCTCAGGGAACTGAGAGAGAGTTCAAGTGCTTGCCTAGCTGAAAAAAAAAAAAAAAAAAAAAAAAAAGAGCATTCAGGTCACCCATTCCAAACTTTCAGGTCAAATAGGAATGTGTCTAATGAATAAAAATTCCCATAAGACAGGTGATGCTGGAAAGAAGGTGGTCTAAATTGCTGCCTCTATTTAGATGGCACTTAAGAGGATCAGGCCCCAGTCAAACTTCTTGAGGCAGGCTTCCCATGTAGTTCAGTGTTTTCAGAAAAGCTCTGAAATCCCTTATTAGATCCTGAAATTAAAACTGATATGAATTACACAGCACAGGAAGAGGAATCTGCAATAAGAAGTAATTTAGAACATAAGTAGTAACTATTCTGTATCACATCTGATGCCCCAAATAGCAATGAAATATGATACAAAAGGTAATAAGTGAACAAACACAATAGATTCTGGGGAGCAGGAGGAGGGAGATAGGTTGGAAGATCACTATTGACTTACTTCATTGTGTTACATAAGGGAATGGAGGCTAAATGAAACACGGTTAGCTTGAATCTGAATTGCCAGTGTCAACCTTTTGATTATAAAAAGAAATGTTGCATCATGACATGCAGTATTTTTAATCTACTATTCCTGATGAAAAAAATATATATATATAGGTGCAATGCATTTTAGATATGATAGGTTATACCTAGTCTTAGGGTATGCAAAATAAGTCTAGTAAAAGACTGTTCACAGAGGAGTTGGTAGGTTTTATTACAGAAAAGAAAGTAAAAGACAGAGGTAAAATAAATATTCCTGCAAACATATTCATTATCCAATAGCAGATACCAAACTTGTAAAGAAGAAGTACTAAATTATTTCTAAGATCTAATACTATTTGTGATTCATAACTCAGGATTCCTACTCACAGACAACCACAAAAGTATCTGATTTCTGCAAGGAAGTATGACAGCAACACAGAAAGGAGGTTCCTTTCTCAGTTCTAAAAAATAAAGTTAATTGGTATAAAATTATTATTTTTTTTTTTTAAGAAAAAACAACTGTTTCCTCAAATGACAAAGTGCTACAGAACTGTTGACAAAATGATTTATTTCTATCATATACCTAATATATTCAAATCTGTTAGATTTTTATTGAAGACACTATAAATTAACACCGTGGGGTTATGATGTTTAATTAGGTGAACATCAATATTAATAACCAGCTGTGACTGTCATCTACAGTCACAGACTACATCTACAGTCTGGTTTAATACCACATACCATATTGCCCTGGAACACATAGGTATACAGTTGAAAAGGTGGGAAGGAAAGCAATTGGACTTTGAAGAAAATATATTAGAAACATCATCTAATTGCTAATTAAACTCCATTAAAATCCAGTATCTGCGGTGATTAATGTACTCGTAACAATAGGAAGGAATGAGTCTTTCTGACACACAAAGGAAGTTTGCTTAACCATACAGTTAATCTTTCAGTTTAAAGGGAAAATTGTTTATTACACATTTCCCCCCCTTTACTTGACAGAGATGGAGAGTGCTGAGTGCCATTCAACCTGCTTCTCTTATTCTTATTTGGTATTGATTAACCTGACCTAGCATTTTCATTATATCTTTAGCTTTCATGTAAGGGTCCAGTCATTGCAGATGACTAGATTTATCTTTCATCAATTTTATTAGGTATTGAGAAAACAATTTTTAGCTGGCCACATACTGAACTTCTGAGAACAGAACCACTTGCTGTTTTGCTTGTAGAAAAGACATTGGAGGAGAAAAAAAAAAAAAAAAAAAGTGAGCTAAGGAGTAAGGCTTGGATGAAGAAAGACTCAAAGTCCTTAAGGTAGCCTTGAAATGTTGTATGGAAACATTACAAAGGTTCCAGAAATTTCTTCTGGAAGGAACTTCTTACCGCTGCAAAAAGTCAGCACCGATCTGGCTGTGCTATTAAAGCCCTTGAACTGAGACTGTATGGATTACTCAGGCTTCCCAGGACAACTGCTGAAAGAGTCTCCACACTGACATGTAATAAACAGGGAGAGCACAAGGCCAAAAGTAGGGTCAGCAGAGTTATATTTACACAGACTCAGGGACCCAAGGACTATAAGCTCTCAGTATTGTTGGGTAGCAGCTGCGGCTCCTGCCATGAACTGTAGCCCAGCAGCCAGCTCCACTTCTGGGCGTAATATTAACTTCCAATGCCCAGGCAGACTCCTTCAGCACTGCCTATGATATAGGACTTGTTGGTGGTCTTTGCACAAGTCTGGGATTTCCCAAAAAGTGAAGAATGAAAACCTAGAGCCAGAAAAGGTGCCTGCAGAGAGCTGTAAGGGCAGTTGAGATACTTAAGCACAACCTTGCAAGTACCTACGCTTTATAGCCTCCTCAGTTTTTACTCATATGTTCCCCAGCTACTTACAAGCTTTTCCTGACATACTTCAAGAAGTGCTCCAGTTGTCATAGGATAGAGTACTTGGCTCTGATTTCCTGCCATATCTGAAAGATGGCTAAAAACTGGCTGTTACTAGTTGTCTTTAGACTTGATATATTAGGTTGCCCAAAGCTTACAAATGCCCATCTGCAGGAGCAGTGAGTCTCCCAGGAAGATTCTCATGTTGTTTTTTTTCTGGGCTGGAGGGAAAAGCTAGACACAAGTAAGGAAGAGGCAACTATTACTTATTTTATGCAGTAATTCAGGTTCTTGATAATAAAAGGACTTAAACCTAACTTTCCTTTTACAACAGCTGAACCTGAAAGAGTAGTTATGGATTAGAGACTGACAAGCACTGTAGTTCCCCTGAATCCAAAAGGGGTCAGAATGCTCAGCAGAACCACAGAATGAGTGACATTGGAAAGAATTTCTGAAGACCATTCCAAAAGGCCATTCCAAAATAGAAACCCAGGAAATTCTCCTAAGAGTTGTCATATTGAGAGAGCCTTGGAATGGCACCTGGGCAGCTCACGTCATGGAGCTGCTGCGTGCTCACCTGAGCCAGCAAGCTAAAAAAACACAACAAAGGACAAAGTTCCTTGGAGAGGGGATAATTAGAGCCACATTTCATAGGTCCAAGTCTTCTTGTGGCTTCTCAACCACTGTGGCAAATGGGGATCCTGGTTTCAGCAGCCTCACTGAGAGGGAAGGAGGAAAAATGGTAACACTGCTCTGCGATGATGCAGCAAGGGGGATGTAACAGGGCTGGTGAGTCTGATACTTCTTTAGTGTTGAGCATTCAGTGTGTCAAGGAAAGTGTGAGAAATTCTTCCTTTTTGCTTCTAAGACCAGGAGAGTGAATCCATTGCTACTAAACATACTATAAAAGAGAGCAGATAGGGTGCTCATAGTATGTGGCCTGACATAAAGCCTCCACAACTTTTAACATGGCTTTGACAGGCAGTTTAGATAGCTAATGTGGGGCACTGAGTTCACAGTGGGGATCTACAAGCCATGTGAGCTAGGTATTTTAGAAAATCCTGTTGTTCGTCTCTGGTCTAAGGCAGAGCCAAAAGCTAAGTGACAGCATGTTCAGGTGAGTGTAGGAAAGGAATAAATGTAGTGTAATAAGGGAAGCAGATAACACCCCAGTACACTAGAGAAGCATTAAGGAAGAAGAGAGGAAAAATATTAAACCAGACCAAACATCACTATCATCTTTGTGGTGAGTTTGTTACATGCTGAGTGTATTTGTATATAACTCTCATATCACCAAAAGTAACCATTGCTTTGAAGAACCATGCTGTGAAACTTGACCTCAGGCAAGTGACTTCCCTGAGAATGATGTTACAGCATCAGTGTATCAATGGCTTTATTGCTCCACAGTGTCATTTTCAGCAGTCAGTGCTTTGGGGAGCAAAACAAGGCACTGCTTTCTTGCCAGGTAAGAGTGCTCTTGTTAAAATGTATTAGTGCAGTTACAGGCTGGCAAAGAATTCCCTGTTCTCAGGAACCTCTTCCAGGATAATTGCTTCCTTGCTTCTTCAGGACTTTTCCTCTCTACCCTGCAACTATTTGAGATTCTTTCTGCAAGCAAAGAGACCTTCGAATTCTCAGTATTTAAGAGTATGGGTGACTGGTTAATAATGCTGAAGTGTACACCATGCTTGAATCAACAAACAAGGGTAGATCTACTGCTTCTTGAGGGAGGAGTAACATATGTTTACAGTCTGGCTATAGTCACAGTTGATTAAATCATTTCCTGATGTAGAACAGATAGGGCTACAAAAGAACTAAAGATCCTTTGAGTTTTTTTTTTTTTTTCTTAATCATGTGGAGTATAATTTCATCTATTGCATTAAGCCCCGAGATGCCTGAAATTCTTAAAGAGCGATTTCTCACATTGATTTAGTGTACAGAATCATCATATAAGTCATCCATTACCCATAAGCGAAGCCCTATCACAAAAACAAGCAAAAAAAACCCACTTTGTCTGCTTTTACAGAGAGAAAACTGCTCTTTTAAAATTCAACTTATATATTTTATTGCCATAGGCATCTGAGAATTAAGATATTTTAATATGAAGTAGTTCCATTTTCTGCAACAAGATATCCAAAAGTAAAGCATGAAAATACTCTTGCAATGCTTTCAGTTTTGCATTTTGTTATATTATTGTCATTCATTTCAAAGTCGTCCTTATAAGCCTTACCGAATACCTATAATACGTATTCAGCCTTGAGAACCTAAGCATCACAAAATATGTGCTTTAAGGCAACTTCCTAAAGATTTGTAATTCAACTAACCTGTGCCTCATGTAGCCAAGTAAGGGACAAAAGTGCAGATCATAACACAATTTCTTGCTGATGTGTGTTTTAGAAACCTATCGAGGAGAGAACAGGGTAGATGTGTTCCAACAACAGAGCTAACAACACATGAAAGACAGAAGGCACCTGATGGATTTATCTGGGTTTTTTTTTTCATAAGTATATTGTTATCTGATAAAGGATTAAAAAGAACAAAATGCTGTTGAAACAGGGCCAAAGAGAACAGTTGATGTTGAATTCTTTTATGAGAAAAACTTTCCTCAAATAAAGTATAGAAAAGAAATACCAGGGAAGACATCCATTCTTGACTGACTGTGGCAGTAGCTCGCTTAAGGTAGCAGTTTGGCTTAACAGAATTTCTATTTTAACTTTGACTGTGTCTCCCGAGCTATGTAGACCTTTATCAACTTGGCTGAATCTGCTGAATTTCCTTAGCAGCTCATCCTGGTACTCCAGAACAAAGGAGAAGGGAATTCTCAAGGTGTATAGAGCATGAACGTCTTGCTTCTTCACAAAGGGCAAGTGCTGGGTAGTGGAACAGAAGCATATCAGTATGCTAGAGCTGGAGACCTCTATCTGGCATGGCTTTCCAGAACATTTCTTAAAACAGTCCGCTACTTACTGCTAGATGCTGACCTGCTCAAGCTATCAGATGGATGTCTCACTACATCTCACGCAGCCGATCTGTCAAGTAATTTTGTACTCCTGTAGGCAGTTGAAAAGCACATCACCCCAGTCTGCTTCTGGATATGACTGGAGAATGTCATGATGTTTAGTAGCTCCTCACCATTCAGCAGGCAGCCACTACCCTTGGCTGCTCACTCCGGTTTCCAGAGACACTTGAAGTAGTAGGCTGCTACAAGCTTCTAGCAACTCAGTAAGAGAGACATAAGTGGCTGATTAGCTGAAGTAGAATAATTTTTCCCCTCCCCACAAATACTAGAAATAGAGCGGAGGGTGAAAGTTACTCAGAACACTGGTTCCCAGTTTATCTTGCCTCTTTACAATGGGTGTGAATGGCTTCAACCAGTCTTCTGGCAACAAACAGACACATCACAGCAGGGAGCCAATTCAATACTAAAACACTTAAATTTTTAAGTGTTGCGTGTGAGCTAGTTAGCTAAGATACCATTATAGCCCATGAAGATCTAGTCAGAACAGTCAGCAGAGCAAAGGGAGCAATTTGCCAACCAGTAGATGTCTGTCTTGGACTGAGCTGGGTGATTTTCTAGGTGCCATTGACTGTATTGGATAGATTTTCCTGGTCTGTATTAGAAATCTCAGAACCGCACTCAAAAGTAGGTGCCTGCACGCATACGAATGTGTGCACGGGGCTCTGGTGTCTATAGGGAAGATACCCCTTACGATGGATCTCAAGCTCAGTGGAGAGCTAGAGTGGAGGGGCAGCATACAGAGGCTGTGAAGAATTCACGTGGCAGAGCAATGGGGAGAGACGCTACAGGGACTATGGTAACAAGAAGTCAAAGTGCATGGGAAGACCAGCATGTTACTGCTGCCCCATCCTGGGTTCCAGTGCCTATCTCCTGTATTTCCTAGACACTGGCATTTCCAGAACCATTCAAATACAGTCTGTGAAATGATTCTATTTTTCTTCAAAAGCATAAGGGTAAATTCTGTATTCAGTATGCATACACACACACACACACACACATACACACACACATAAACATATATATACACAAACAAATAAATAGTCTCCACGGAGCCATGTAGGTACTGCCATTAAAGGAAGGAAACTTGTGCAGATAGATGATAATATATGAATGATCAAGCCCACTTTTGAAAACTGGTGCACCAAATGTGCCAAGAGAGAGGTCCAGAGTGAATATTTATGACTCAGATTAAAACCCAGAGAAAGTGGAGACTTGTAGTACAAACACTGTCAGATGTTTTAACTGTGGCCTTGCCAAGAGATGCCTGGGAGCTTGATCTGAAGCTGATTTAAATCAGTGGATAGCTTCCCATAGACTTCAGTCAGTGGGTTTTTGGAGCCTCCAAATTTCAAGCCTCCAATGCAACTTACAATATCTGTATGTTAAACATATATTTATCTCTCTGTTGTTCTGAATCAGTCAAAAATCTACCATGTCAAATTCTTTTAAGTGCTTGATGGGGGGGAACAAACTACTACAAACAAACAGCATGGCAAACAGGGAGCAATATGAACACCTTCCATTAATACATGCAAATTGCATGTAATTCTGTATATGTTACAAAAACTTTGCCTCATAAACTGTATTGCTCTATACATAAAAAATGTTCTTGCCACTTTCAGTTCCTGGATATTTATTGGACATTTCTACCACCAGCTATTTCTTTTTGTGGAATGGTCTTCTATCTGTTTTGGGGAGTAGTATATTACACATAAATTTTGTCCGAAATGTGTAAAAGCTGTATTTTAAACATGTAAAAGCTATATTTTAAACACGGGGTCTATTTAAGAGATAGACCATACATTTAAATCTTAAGCTTGCTCTGCGGAGTGAAAACAAATTGTACCTTTTCCTTTTTTAGAATGCAAGTGTTCAATTGTTTCATTGAACCTGATAGAGTACTTATTTCCAGGATGAACAAAAGATGTCTAAGAATTGCAAATGGAAAATTATACACATAAATTCACAAGTCTTTGCTTCTGACATCAAATCTTTGACCAGAGGTTTTTATATCACTCCCGGAGTTGCTAAGTTTTTATTTCTTTTCAGTACAATACAATGCTAAAGACTTATAGGAGAATGTTAAATTGGAATTTTATCAAAATGCTTATGACCATGCTTTTTCTTTCTGCTGTTGTGCAGAGAAGCCATCCAGTATCTCACTTTTCAGTTAAATAGTAACTCTAAATTTATGTTACTTCTTTTGGAATGTCATAGGATGAGTGTGTAGTTAATAAGTTATTCATTATTTACAAGAACAAAAACAAAACAAAACAAAAAAAAAAAAAAAACAAAAAGAATGCATTGCAAAAAATATTAAAAGGGAAGTACTTGGTGCATTTGAGGGTTAAAATACCATATTTCAAATGTTCTCCGTCCAAACATCTGAATAGCAAGGTCGATGTATTTTGCTTCTGTTTTTTTTTCTGCATGACAACCACTAACAAGTAACAGCTCAGCAAGCATATCTGAACTGTTTGAAACCAAGTAATGTTGGCCAGGTCATTCATCCATGTTCGACATTTCTGTCAAGGGGAAGAGGATACTTCATTAACTGAGATCTTTTTAATGGTCAGTTCCTGCTGTGCCTGTGTCTGGGCAGCATTTCTTCTTAATCGTCTTCAACCTAAAAATGGAAAACAATCATAGAGAGAGAGATTTCTGTGATTTGCTTTTTCTTTCTGGCTGTTTCAGGTTTTATTGTTGTTGTTGTTCTTATTATTTCTAAACAATAAAATATCTATTTTAAAAGAGATGGGACTATTTTTGAATATAACTATGTAGCTCATTTGTCTGTGTTATTGGATATTTATGCAGATTGCAGTGTAGCGCTTTTTAAATAAAATAGATCAGCAAAAGGAAAAAATCCACAGGGCTTCCTGGATTCTTTGAAATTTCTCTCTTACAGAACAAGTAGAAAGTCCTGCTTATGTTATGGCCTTTGGCATTACAAGGTAGGCAGTGGATTTTTGTGAATTATTTGCTAGAATGAATAATATTTACCAAGCACCATACTGAAAATACCCAAATATTGTCAGATTACTGATACATTTAATTTGCTCCAAAATTATACTTACTACCTTGGCAGATCTCAACAGCTGCAAATTTTTATAGGCACTTCTTGCATTTTTTCAAATGCCTCCTCTTGATTGCCAGGTATTAGTGTAGTCCTTTCTTATCTAGTTTCATTAATAACTTTGACTTTAGCACAGTAAGTGACCATAGTTCCATTAATTGGAGCATTCTGGAATTTTAGGAGGGATCTGTACTCCAAACCATTTATCTCTTCTTCCAAAAACAGTTTAGATCAACCCTGTGAATTCTTCTTTTTGTGGGGTCAAAGTGGTTATTTTGCAATATTTAACACAAAGATCTTCAGAAAAATCTCTACAAATTCACCAGAATTAAGTGGTAAAATTGGGAAGATTAATCTGACAGTGTGACTGCAGAATAAACCTCCTGGTGAAGAAACAGTATTTTTCACCTTCAACAGTAACTCAGTTACCATATGTCATTGTGAAGAAAAAACTTAGTAAGATTTTGAAAAAATATTAGATATATCTATGAGAATAAGATTTTTCACAGTTACACAATAAATTAAGTAATTATAAGAAGTGAAAATACTGATATTTGAAGTATTATGTTGGCCAATATCTGCCAGAGGTTAAAATAAAATGTACTCTTGTACTCTTTATACAGCTTATTTCACAGTTTTGTGTGTGTATGAAGTCTGTTACACCTTCTGAAACTCCTGTTCCTCTCAGTGCTGGAATTCATGTTACTGTCATTTTGCTCCACTACCATTTTTCTCTCTTCCTTTTGGTCTGCGTTCTTCCAAACTTTTTTTTGGTACTTTGTTTTGGGACTGAAAGCAGAAATCTTCAGGATGTTGCATCACCTTCTGCATCCCACATGCAATCTTGTCCATGAATTTCATGCCTTTGAGACATATATTTAGCAACTTCAAGATTATCCCTGTCCTTGAGAGAATTTCTCTACCCTAAGGTACGAACAAAGGTACATAAGAAGCTAAATATAACCTCTGATCTCTCCTGAAGACTTTTTACAGTGCCTCCATACAAAATCAACCAATGAGAAAACCATCTAAACTTTACTGAACAATCTTGAAAGGCATCTTTTTGATGTTTCACCTATTTTTTGTTCATAATAATGTTACTTTTAATTTGTTCCCAAAAAAGTGTGGACTACCATTTCCTTGTCTCTCACCACAGTCTTAGTAGGTAGCATCTCCTTAAAATGCTGAAATATTCCTACTAGATAATGTGCTCATTCTCTTCAGGGTCTTGAACTCCTTTACGTTAGCTGAATGCTTGAGCATATGTTCACGTACTCTGAATCACACTGTTATTTAAATAACATCTGTAATTTTCCTAAGTAAGTCTTTTCTACTACCTCTAAAGATCCCTGAGATTTAAAATACTGACATGGGGGTCAGCTTTATTCCTGGTGTGACTTGAGTTTAATCAATGAAACTACCCCAGGGATGAATCTGGGTCAAGGTCTTTTCTTCATTCACATCATTTTTTTTAATAGCTCTATTACCTCTGTATATGCATGATATTAGAAACATCTCAGAATTAATCGCTTCTAAAATAATTGTAGTTCTTGCACAGAATAGATGTCCTGGAACCCTATCTTTACCGATACATTATGTATAGTTAACTAGCCATTGCTTCAGTTGTCTGAGAAATTAATCAAGTAAATCACTCATTGCTGTGCTTTTCTAAAACCCATAAAAGATAATGGACAGAAAAATGGACAAGATGTTTGATTTCATTTAGCTCCTAGTTTATTGCCTACTTCACAAGAGAATGTAAATAAGAACCCAATCTCAGGGCTATCATATTTCTCATAAAATGGTCACAAATTGCTGATGCAGGTGCAATTCTCTACAGTGCCTTGCATATACATTTTACCAAGTGGTGTGCACCAAACAAGCATTACAAAGATCAACCAGAGTAAATTACGCTGTCAGGAATTTGAAGCAGTCAGGATGCCTTGAACACAAAAAGCAGGTTTTTTCTTTTATATGAGAGAAATGAGTTGACACAGACACACATTACAGATTCCCTTACAATATGTAGCTCTTGCTAAGTATAATCTTGAAAAGTCGTATTGAATAGCCAAATCAGCACAGTCTGATTACTGAGAAATGGAAGTTAAAACTTGAGCTTGGCAACTGAATAGCTCATAGACCACCAAACTAGTTTTTCTTGGAATAAAATGCTGTTAAAACCTAAAACTAATTAACATTCACACAGTATTTTGAGCTTTATCATCAGTTATAATAAAGCATTTTTTTCCTACATGGCAGTATAGTTATAAATATTTTGATTAGATATTTACTGCAGGACCGGTGCAGGGATTGGCACATGGGGTCTCTCCGGCAAAGTTTGGTAGGGGCCAGCAATCAATCCTCTTCTGCTGTTTCTCTTTTCAATGTTCTACTTGAGTTACAACCACCCTCAAAGGCCCCTCCGTTTATTAAGGCAGACTAGACCTGTAGTGAGTCTGCTCCTTGTAGAGGTACTTGTAACTACATCTTAATTATTTAGGGGGTTTTGAAACCTTTGGGCTATCCCATGTGTTAAGAAATCCATCTGTTATGATGAAATCCATCTGATCCATCTTTTGTTTTGAAAAAAAAAAAAAACAGAGAAAAAAATCAGACAAAAAGCATTGTTCTCAATAAAAGAATTTTCTTAACAAAGCACGAAATAACTTAAGGCTTAAAATTTTATTGTTTTTTTCCTATATAAGTCTGTAGCTTGAATATCTTGCTATACAATTTTTACCAAGTTGTAAGTTACTTTATAGATTACTATATGTCAGTATAGCTTAATGTGCATGTTAACATATTTTAAACTGTAACTTAATATATATCTTTTGCAAATCAGAATGCTTATTTCAATTATTTCCATTATTATTAAGGACACACCAAATGACATATCTTTTTTTTTTTTTTTTAAAGGGAGAATGCTATTTCATCTAATTTCTTGCACTTTTCAGAAAACCCCTAACTTAACTTTGCTTTCTCTTCAAAGTAAGCCTACCTATATAACTACTGTTGTACTTACATTAGCAATAGACAAGTCAAGTGGGATGGGCTACATCTTTCTGTTCTGAATTTTGAAGAATTGGGCTCTTAAATGATTGGGCTCTTCAATTAGGGCTAATCTTCATTTTATTTAGTGATGAGTCTTCAAATTCAAGGGTACTGAATGAAACTATTTGTGTCCTCTCTGTGTGTGCGTGTGTGTGTTTTACTCTCTCTCTCTCTAGGTTTCAACTCATTTAAATACAGGATTAACATAACCTGATCAGTGATGATTCACATATGTCATTATACATCCACTCAGGAAAAAGATAGTATCCTCAGAGTTTGGGTCATACATCCATGGGGAAAGACAGTGTAGTTCTTATGGATAATAGAAACTAGATGGTTCTTTGTTTCTTATTGATAAAGTCTGAAGGTAGGAGTGGATTCTGAGAGGAGGTGAAGATGAATAAAAAGAACCCTCAGAAGCAACCCTATGCGTGGCATTTCGGGTCATCACAAATTTGGCATAGTGTGTGTGTTAGACACCTTGGCATGAATATAAGCGAGGGAAAAAAAAATGTATAAATTGAAGGTGGCAGAAATTTTGAGTTGAAGATTTTCCAATGAGGTAGATGGTTTTATTGAAATCAACATATGCCTCAGGAAAATATCACTTCTAATTAAAATCAGAGGAGACACTGCTGCTGAGAATTCCTTATTTACAAAATAAAATAGTATTGTATTTCCATTTCTTTTTAAAAATGTTAGGGAAGAGGATTGGAGGATTCAATTGGTGATCAGATATTTTGACTGTAACTTCTTGTCAGTGCAAAAATAAGCTGCTTTATCATCATCACTATTGTGAACATTAATCCTATGTTACAGCAGTAGCATTTTGTACTGCATGCAGCTCTGAGCTGGTGAGGCAGAAATTTCAAAGGTTTTTAAAATCCAGGAACTGTTGAGGGAAAGGATTAGAAGAAAGGTCATTGACCCCAAAGGAAAAAAAAAATAGTGAACAACAGCTGTTTTCAGGAGCTTTGCACATTAGTATAAAACAGAATAGATTGTGTTTTTCCTTAACCAAATATTGTATTCCAGTATATGATCTAAAGAATCTGAAAAAAATAAAAACACTTCTCTGCTTCATCCCAAATGGTGTCAATTCAGATTGGAATAAATCAGAGCTTTGAAATACCTGATCTTTTGTAAGGGTATGAAGACAGACACAGATTTTGCTGTATACAATTGATACAATATATTCTGTCCCTGTTTCATCTGGGACATGCCATGAAAATTAGGTACAGCTGTATGGGGGAAAAAAAAAAAGGCGAAAAGGAGATTGAAGAGAGAACAAAATATTCCTGTTAAGGAGAGACATAGTCAAAGGTGATAAAGAGGGTTTGCATTGGCCTTAGAAAAGATCTCCAAAGTTGCTTTCTAATATAATCATGTAAACTGGATCAGCTACAGAAATATTTTCAGGCAGTGACTATTTCTACTTCTTCAGTATCAAAGATGAAAAAGCTGGATTCCAGAAATAGAAAAGCTAAAGAAAATTTAACAGGAATAAACTCAGGTTGCCTTCCTTTTAAGCTTCCTTTGTAACCACATAGTCCTGTAGTATGTTATTGCCATTGCTAGTAATAAGTCGCAAACTTCGTGTTGAGTTTGCAAGGCCTCAGTAAAGTACAACTTTTCTTGCCCTGACTGAAGTTTTATTTGGTTTAGCTTTCTGGATAACTACTTTCTACTAACTTAAGAATGTAAACTCTGAGACTAAAATCAAACTTGGCTGCCTGAAGTTAGGTAAGAACAGTGGTAATGAGACACTCTGACCAATATACCTAAAATGAAGCAGACCGTCTTCTGCCTTTTCCATTAGGCACAGGTCGTGCCTCTCTCATCCATCTCATTCTCTGCTGAATTCTTCCCTTTAGCTTTTGCTCAAGTTCCTCTTTTCTGTATAGTTCTTATCATATTTGTCATGTATGTATGCTTCCAAATTATATCTGCCCACAAGTTATTGTCTATCAATGCTGTACCATTGCAACAAAGTGAATCATTGCTAACTCACTATTGCTGTTGTTTTAAAAGCTGCCTTTGCAATTTTCATTCTGTCTTTTATCTGCTGTTCTTTCTTCCTGCTGGCAGGAACCAGGCTTGCAGGATTGTCCTTGAGCCTTGTCTTATTTTTAGGCTTACATTCTGCAGAAAAGAATCTTCCCTTCTACCATCTCGTCTTTGTTTTCTTTAATCCACTTAACTGTCTCTTCTCCAAGAACCTGCATCATTTCTTTCTGTATCTGTGTATATTCTTTCCAGAAAGGGTCAGGAAGGACTGTCTCTTGGATTTTCCTAGCTGTTTCCTCTTCAGTTCTTTTCTCTCCATCTTCAGATGTTTCCTCTCCAGATAGAATCTTTCGAATCACTGATGCTTTTCAGGTGATCATAAAGCCTTTTGTCAGGCCAGATTTCACAGATGCTCTCTTACTCTGACAGCTTGTCCTATGCTTAGACAAATTCCCCTTGTAAACAAGCCCTGTCTTGCCAGGGCAATGTAGAAAAGCTTTCTAGATATAAAAATGTGTGTTTGGAAATCATTGCTCTGTTTGACTTACAGATTTTATCTGTTTTTTCCCTCAGGCTGATAAAAACATGGGCGCAAGGTTATATTTGGGCAATACAGATTGCTCCTTTCCTAAATAATGACTGCCAGAGCTCTCATTAAGAAGCACATGTTTGCATGGGAGAAGAAGAGAATTGTCAGCATCTTTTTTTATTAATTTAGCATTCCTCTTCCTTTTCAGTGACAATTTTGTTTCCTGCCTCTCCAGCTTAATGCCAAGCATCGATTGCAGTCAGCCCCATGTTGTTTACTGGCCTGGATATAAGCTTTTGCTATCAAAAGTAGTGTTCACCATAAATGGTTTACACAGCTGTATGAAATTCTCGTTTCATCCTGAAATATGCTCATGCTTTCTTCATCATTTTTCTCCTCAGCAGGGTCTCTCTTATCCTTTCCTGGGGGATTCTTCACAGAAATCTCAGAATTGTGAGTTCTGCATATAACATGACAGGGAATCCTTTGCCTTTAAATTGCACACATACAAGTGCCTGCAGATATGCACATTTGAAGATTTTCATGTTTTTGTTTCTATTGCTATAACCAAAATAAGCAAAAGAAGTATTATTTGTGGAGTGGCCGCTGTATTTTCATGCATTGTGAAATGGAACTGCTAAGTTTCACAAGGTAATGGCTTGCATGGGCGCAAAACAAGAAGAGCACCTTGGAAAAAGTATACCTGTATGCTGTCTTTGGAATAATACTGAAAAAAAAAAAAAAAAAAAAAAAAGAACTTTACTCAAATACTGTTCCTTTTAAACACTGGCAGGCCCTTTTTTTGTCTGAATAAATAACCCTAAGTAACTACAGATTATAGATTCACAATAGGAAGGCTGTTTATGAGATCTTAAAATTAAAGCAAAATAAACCACACAGCTCTGGAGAAAGATCAGAGTCTTTGTGGCATGATAAAAGAAGACCACAGAAAGGAATGCCAAGAGGTCGTTAGAGCAAGCAGGGCAAACTTCTGGCATGTGCTCTTTAAACTGTGATAATATGTAACTTCTCCAAAGCAGGTGTGATGCCTGACATCTCTGCTCATGCGAAGCCTGGCCCTGGGTTATCCACAGGCTCATGGCCCTGATAGACTTGAGCAAGTTCCACGGAAGAGCTTTGGAAAGGGAAAGAAAGCAGCAAAATTATGCAGCTGATAAAGCCAACTCCTTTTGGAATGGAAATGGTGTTATTTGCAAATTGCTTTCTTGCTGCTCCTCCCTGCTCTGAAATCTGACATCACATTACCAAGGATTTAAAAGTTTATGCCAAAGAAAAAGTATTGACCTTCAAGTTAATGCTATTAAAATGTAATTTGATTCAAATGAATGGAGTTGAAAAGAATCTCTGCAAAAACTGCAATACTGTCTTAATTAACAGGACATTAATGTGCAGAAGCAGAAGGTCAAAGGCATTAATGTATTAGGAGGAAAAAAATGACCAGAAGTCACAAATCCTTATAATGCTAATTAAGAATTAAAAAAAAAAAATCTGAAGAAATCAGACATTTTTTGTCTCTGTGAGGATCCATTTCAGCAGAAAGAATCAAAGCCTATCCTCTCTAATCATGTCAGATCATCTAAACATAGACTAAATCTACTCTTTTTTTGACTTTTACTACTAACAATAATCACTTCTTTGCTTTCTTTTTGATTACGTTTTGATGGTTGATCTTGTACTGGCTACAATAATAGGATCAGAGCTGGCAAAAACTGGACAAAACACCTTCTCTCAAAAATGCTGACTTGACTGAACTGAAATTTTGAGGAAATATGTCAAACATTTAAATATTTTAAGGAAATCATGTGATCTAGAAGCTAAAGGAAGTAAAAAGAAGGCAAGCACATTCTCTTTAGTCTCTTCTATCAATTAGCCTTTATTTTGGAGAAAAAAAATGGAATAAAAAGGTCTTATGCTGGTATTTTAATTTTCCCCCTGAAATCTATTTTTCTTTTCTTTTCTTTTCTTTTCTTTTCTTTTCTTTTCTTTTCTTTTCTTTTCTTTTCTTTTCTTTTTGACAGAGGACTATCCTTTTTTATCCTACTTTAATTAGAATTCATAGGATTTGAGCACAGATTGAATAATTCAGTCTTCTCCACTGTATGTCCTCCCTTTTCTCCTTCATTCCACCATAAAAGGCATTGTTAAGCCAACAGTATACCTTAGGCAGACTCTGCCTTTCTGAATGGCATTCCTTTTTCTGAATGGATTTTTGTCTCATGTCCAAAAGTCAAACTGTTCCCAAACTGATAGGTGCCAACCCAGGCAGGGGTGGGGCTCAGGTTGGTACACTCCTTAAAAGAGGAGTCTGTTCTGGGGTGCTTCCCAAGAGTTTAGGAACCCCAGGTGCACCATGGCTGGAATCACCAGTGTTGCTCATTTCAGAACAGTCCCAAATCTGTCATACTATAACATGTGCAAGCTCTCCTGTAAAACATGGCTGCCAGAACTGTATATTCCACTGTCATTTGTATGAAAGTAAACACACCCTTATATCTATTCACTTTTTTAAACATCCAAAAATTACATTAGCTTTTTCTTCTTGCAAAAGTGTACTAGCACTTATATTGAATTGTTTGTCCATGAAGACATTTAAATGTTCTGTGCATCCCCTGGTGCAAAACAGTTTTTTTCTGCACAGGTAAGAGCTACATCAGCATTTGGCTATGTTAACCAATATTATTTCCTGATAGCTGTTAATTTACTGCTGGAAGGAGAGACTAACACCTTGGTGTCATTGAGAAAGGTGTTCCTCTGTGCATCAAGTTTCATTCCCCTCTTAGGTCATAAGATGAAGGAAACTGACCTTAGAAATTACCCTCCTGATTCCTGTGAATCACTATTTGCAAGGATTCAATCTGACCAGTTTAAGCTCTTGCTTAAACTTTGTGAGTACAGTCTGGGCTTTCAGCATGTCAACAAGCAAGATCAAATTGATAAGCTAAACTAGAAAAACTGTTTAGTTACATCCTTAACCTTTTCCTAGGCAAAGGGGAGGCTAAAAGTCAGATCATGACTTCAAATTGCCTGCAATGTGGTTCCTATTCTGCTTGGCCAATAGCTGCAGTTGTGGGGTTTTTTTTCATCTTGAGGATTCTGACAAAGCTACAATTGAAACCTAAATTGAAGTAAAAATATCCATTCAGAAATACACACCTTCAGTACTGCTAAACTGCCAAGATGTGTTTTAGATTTCTGCTTGAAATTTCATATATATTTCAGAAGTACTACATTTGTATGAGGTAAAAGCGTTATTGGTACATATAGCTGTAATGATTCTAGTGAAATAAATTTTTTTCTGAGAGACATGGCTAAAAAAAGTGCTAAAAAGCTGAATTACTACAAGCTGTAGACAAAGCTGAGAGCACTATGATATCTTAGATGATGGTAATTTTTCTTGAGAATCAGGAATGTAGAATAGAAACTACTTTAAACCCTGAGGACCTCCTATGCACACTCATTTCATGATTATGCCCCTCACAAAATAAAGAAATATTTTACTCTGCAAACAGTCTGTGATCAGCAGACTTCTCAGTTAATATCTCTTGTCAGCATCCAAAATGACAAGCAGTCACAGGGCCTATCTTTGGGGCAGAAGGGAAGAGAGGGCAGGAGACAGATTATGCAGCTAATTTATTATTCCTAGGATGTCAGCCAGTTTCACAATATTTAGCACTAAATCAGATTTTGATAGCAGGTTATTTTTTAAAGGAAAGTTTCAAGGGAATTAAAATGTCCCCTTGCTTCCTGCTAAGTGAAGATACTGAATTAGTCAGCCTTTCCTTATTTAAATGTAATCTTTCTTTTTCTCCTTCACCTGTTCTGTGTGAGATTTATTAGACTTCATGAGTGAGTGGTATCACCTGAACAACTGATGCGTGTGACAGAATAGGCTCCCAGAGCTTCATGTCCTGGGCTTAAAGAAGCAACTAAACCTTCATATACACTATATAACCAGCAAATTCAAGCTTTGACCTTTTAGCAAGCAAAACTGAGTTCCCTGACAGTGTGGTGCAAAAGTTAAATACTAGTCATTGTAGACATCTCTAGTTAATTCCCTAAGTCAAACTTTGTTTTGACTGTAAATAACATAGCTAATAAATTTAATAACAACCATCTTTCTTGTTATTTTTCTGCCATTACCTGAAATCATGTTTATTTTGTGTCTGATCTGATAATTAACATACCATGTATTTAAGTGTTTTATCCTCTAGAGTATTTCATTGCATGCACAATTATTTCCTTATACGCAGGATTAACTAACAATGGATCCGTTGTGCCATACGGCATGATTTCAAAAGACACCGGTACCCATAACTGGGGCCAAATTTCCAAAGAATTGTGTTCTGGTGTAGATATAGATAAATTGTGGCAACAAACAATGGCAGAAGTCAGGCAATGGAGAGCAGAAGATAATGGGGGAGGGAGGAAAAAGAATAGGAGCACTTGGGATACACAGAGAAGTTTTTATTTCATCACCAGTACAGTGTCTCATAAAAACACCCCAATCATAGTTATTTGTCCAGAGTCTTGCACAGAACTGAAAAAGAAGACGAAAAAGAAGATACTTGGCCAAGTTTCAATGTGGTGTAAGAGGGAACAACAGCTTTTTTCCCATGTTGGTATGGGATCCCAGGTCACTGTCAATATTACTCAGCCGCCTGAGCTTTGCTTTACTGAAAATGGCAAACTTTAACAGTCCTTTCTCCAGCCTTCTGATTTATTCACCATAATTTGTTTGACTATTGACACATAACCCACAATGTTGGCATGAGAGTTATGTAGGACCAAATTCCTGTGTTGTGTCTGACAGTTAGGATCATATCATTCAAAAACCTATTCAGCCTGGTCATGGATTTGCAGTCCAGGTCATAAATTAAAAGTCTGGAGTTTCTTAGGTGTTCTTCATCTTTCTGGCTTCTCACATTTGTGAAAACTTCATGGTTCCTAGTGTGTGACAGAGAGTTGCTTTGAAGCCATTTGCATCCACTGATGAGGTTGCACAGAACTGATAACAGTATTATTTTCAAAATCCATTCCTAATGCTTACCTAGGCTCAAAAAAAAAATAGAAAAATAGAAATAGAAAAATCATGGAAATAGATATAATAGAAGGCTATTAGATAAGAAGCATCACTTCTGGATCAGGAAGTTCCTGAACTTCAAATTGGAGTTCCCAGGGAAGTAGCAGTTTGTTACGGACTGCTCTGTCCTCACAGATTTTAGGAATCTGATATTAGTTTATATTGAAAGCAAGACATTTTTTTCAGGCAGGATCTTTTCTTTTGTCCATTACAATAATAGTAATATTCTTACATTGGTGGAGGTTATATTTTAGTTCTAAGTGTGCACCAGTTGCTTATTCAGAGATGCTCACAGATTTTACAGCCTGATTCACCTCACATCCTCCAAAACTTGTTGGTCAAAAAAAAGTATTCATACCTGTATTTTTGCCAGCTTAGTTCTGAGTTGCCCTGAGGTAAAGGAGAGTCCTCAGTACTTCTACCGTAGGCAATCTAGGATAGCTCAGACAGTTTAGCTCCCACTGAAGCTTACCTCTGCCTGGACTGTGCAGGAAGGTGGAATAGGATGCTTGTGTTGACCCTATGCTGTTATGCATAAGCTGAATTTCTGTAGGAGTTCTTCTGGGTTCTTATTCATGTCACCAGGACAGCAGGATTTGGGCTGTTATTTGAAAAAAATGCCTATAAATAAAAGCTAAATATTGTCATTTTTGTGGTAAACTAGTAACGTGGAAAATGAACAAGAAAAAACTCAGCTGGACACAATCATCTCTATCAATTTCAAGTCATACAGCCAAGCCCAGGGCTTGTTGAAATGTACTGAGTTAATTAAAAGTGATGGGAAGGAAGGATTTTTTGCTCTGATAATGTCTTTCTCTCATTCAGCCAAGCAAACTCTAAAAGCTTGACCATGTTACTCGACCTCCTACAACCTGTCACTCAGCTTGAAAGAAATGCCTTATTTTTTTACAACAATCACTCAAGATTCTTGGACATATGGCGTCTCCTTCTGTAATTTCAACTGATCTTGATAAAATTCAAGCCATTAAAGCTTTTTTTTATTATTTTTTCAGTTAAAAATAGCCCCAAAGATTCCCCCCCCCTCCCCCCCCCCGGAATGATGTAGCAGTATCATCTAGTTATCAAACTCTTAACTACCTGAAATATAATGGTGTCAAGTCTTTGAAAAAATTCTTTTTTTATTTCTTTCTTTATTTTAACAAACTTGAATCTCTCTTCCTGTATTAGAGTATATTACAGTTAATTATTAATTTCAAATTACTGTTAGTGTTTTAGGATTAGATGTGTTTTTTCTTTGCACATGGGGGGCTATAACATAGTGTTGCCTTTGCCTTGAGAATGAAGCCTGCTTTTGTTAAGCTATCTTTTTCCTGACATAAAGGATTGTGATTTGACCTGGATCAGAGTGTACTCACACATGAACTAGATGTCATTTTCAGCTACAGATGTTCTTCAGGAACTAACAGTGAAATTTAATGTGTAGATTATTTCAAAATGATTAATAGATCAGAGCTTTCACACTGAAAATATATATTGCAGCCATATCTGGTGATGCTTAAATACAAATATAGGGGTCCACTTTGGCACAGCATAGTTATTCTCATTTATGTCTTTAAATTTGTTGTTTGCAGCAACCATTAAAATCATCAGGTAGCACTGGTATGACTGGTATGGTAGAGTTTTTGAAGGATTTGTTATTCAGTTTAAATTACACACCAATTTAGAATTCTTCGGGATAATTGATTTAAGAAAATTTCAAGTTCTTGTGCATATGTATATATATATACACACATATGTATATGCGTGTATATTTATATATATTCTATACTTATATGTATATAAAATGACCATCTTCTTTCTGTTCTCATTTAATCTTCAGATCCTTCAATAATCCTATTACAAAGGCGTTTGCTTGCAATGTGTTTGTGATATATCCATAACAGTGGAGTTGTTATTCTCAACCGAAAATCAGCAACTGGCCCATGATTTTTGAACCTGCCTCCAAAGGAGATCAGAAAGACCTCAGATTTAACCATCAATATTAAAGGTTTAAACCATTTTTTTTAATCCTACCTTTGTAGTAATAATGTCATAAAATTCATTCTATAAATCGCTTTCCTGAGAACAAAAGGAGGAAAAGCTGTAGAGGTTTTCTAGCATTTGCTTTAATAGATGAAGTACCATATGATATGATATGACTTATACGAAGAGAAATGACTTCAGTCAAGAAAATTGGATTTCAGACAGCAGTCACCAGATTATGTAATTGCTGCTCAACGTAGGAAATATTTTTGTGGAAAAGCAGGGTTGTGTCTCTAGAAAGGCTGTAGAATCCCGCAGTTCTGTGGAGGAGCTGTGGAGAAGACCCAGAGAATCCACACACTGCTTTAATCATTCCACCTGGCATCAGTTCTTGGTGCTTAGCTGTTTCGGAAGAAATCTGTGTTCATGTTCATGCATAGACAGAGATCCCAGAAAAAGCAGGTGGTTTCCATGTTGTTCTGAACTACCCTGTGAAGGGATAGGTATCTACAACAGAGACCAAAAAAAAATAATAAAAAAAAAAGAGGAGCACCAGTATTAAAACACTCATGTCATTTATTCATTAATGTTCAGTTTATTCATTATTGTTCAATTTATTCATTAACGACCTGGATGAAGGGATGGAGTGCTCCCTCAGCAAGTTTGCTGATGATACCAAACTGGGAGGAGGAGCTGACAGCCCAGAGGGCTGCGCGGCCATCCAGAGGGACCTGGACAGACTGGATAGCTGGGCAATGAGAAATCTTATGAAATTCAACAAGGGCAAGTGCAAGGTCGTGCACTTGGGGAAAAATAACCCCAGTCACCAGTACAGGCTGGGGACCGACCTGCTGGAGAGCAGCTCTGCAGAGAGGGACCTGGGCGTCATGGTGGACGACAAGTTGACCATGAGGCAGCAGTGCCCTCGTGGCCAAGAAGGCCAAGGGGATCCTGGGGTGCATTAGGAAGAGCGTCTGCAGCAGGTCGAGGGAGGGGATCCTGCCCCTCTACTCAGCCCTGGTGAGGCCACACCTGGAGTGCTGTGTCCAGTTTTGGGCTCCCAGTACAAGAGCGATGTGGAGCTGCCGGAGACCACGAGGATGATCTGGGGCCTGGAACATCTGCCCCGTGAGGAAAGGCTGAGAGAGCTGGGCCTGTTCAGCCTGGAGAAGAGAAGGCTGAGAGGAGACCTCATCAGTGTCTATAAGGACCTCAAGGGAGGCAGTGAGGAGGATGGGGCGGCCTCTTCTCAGTGGTGGCCACTGACAGGACTAGAAGAAATGGCCACAAACTGAAACACCAAAAGTTCCACAGGAACTTAAGGAAAAACTTCTTGCCAGTGAGGGTGACAGAGCCCTGGCACAGGCTGCCCATGGAGGTTGTCGAGTCTCCTTCTCTGGAGATCTTCCAAACCCGCTTGGATGCAGTCCTGTGCCACATGGTGTAGGTGACCCTGCGTGTGCAGGGAGGTTGGACTAGATGATCTCTAGAGGTCCCTTTCAACCTTAAGCATTCTATGATTCTATGATTTATAGTTCTTCTGGTAATATAGAGATGTACACTTTGCAGTGTGCTACCACCCAGCAATATAAACTGTTACAGGGAGATCTGCTTGTTATGCAAAGATAACATCTCCAACTGGATACCTCTATCCCCAGAACTCTGCATTTGTATTAGATTTTCAGGTTCGCTCAAAAGTTTTGCAGAGTCACCCTATTTTGTTTTCCTTGCTAACATTTGTTGTTATGAAAGAGTTATTTAACTCCACAAACCTTCCTGAGTTATTGTCCAGGAAAACAGGAAGGAGGCTGCTGCCCGTGCCTTTTGTTTCCCTGAAATGAGACCAGGAATACTACAAAAACAGCATCATTTTTGATTTGAGTAAAAAGCTCGTTTCACTATTAGCTGCTACAGAAGATATCTTGGTGAATATCAGGTGAATCCTGAAGATTCATCCCTGAGCAAATATTTTAAAATTTGCTAGGTGAAAGGCAGAATGAGGCTCACAGGGCAAGGCAGTTCCTCTGCCAGGTGTGAGAGGGCCAGAGGTGACTGGCACATTGCCAGAGTGGCAGTCAGTGCCATTTGACAAAAAGATAGATGTATTTTCCCAGAGAAAACCTTCTTTGGCTTGATACCTGGGACCTGTAAGTTCCGTTCAAAAAGGAAAAAGTATTTTTGTATGATAGTTTGGAGGTTTCATGTGAGTCATCTTTTTAGATCCATTGGAGGAATTCCTTGCGTGATGGTCAGTGAACCAGCTGATGCTCTTTTAGTCAAATGGAGAACAGCTCTTGAGGAGAACTGCAGTTAAAACTTGGCTGCATCTCGAAACCTCTGGGAAAAGAAAATTTAGCCAGCAGAAAGAGAAAGGACTGAGAACTGCGGAGGATTTAAGGGAGCGGTGGCTCTATTGTCATGTAATGCTGAATTGCCAGAATAAAACTTGATTCTCATCATATTTTACAATGCACTGATTGTATGGAATCTATCAGTGCAACAATAAGTTATGTCTTCACCATGATTATAGCACATCTTGTATAAATGACTAAATGAGAAGCTAAAATTGCTGTGGCATAAGGATTTATATTACAATAGATATTTTTGCATAATGTGGTGGTGATGCTTCAGCTTTCTCTGACACAGTCGTCTTTAGAACATCCCGTCAAAGGATTGTGAATTAATATTGCCACTAGAGGAGGATAGTACTGACAAGACAGGAGGGAAAGAGGCAAAAATAGACAAGCCCTTACCTACTCAAAGAAGGTAGAGGGAAAACGAAAAAATCTTTCTTTTTCTTTCTACATAAAACCTGCATTTTAATGGCACAAAGCTAAGAAAGATTTAAAAAGACAAGCATTCAGAACCAAAGTTTAGATTTGAAGTGTCAGAGCATTCACAGGACTGCTTCCTCATGGACGCATTCACTTTGCTTGTTACTATTTGTTGGTTAATCAGCAAGGCATTTAAACACTTTCAAATGGGTGAATTCAAAGACAGTTCTTCCCTGAAGAGTATTCAGTGCAAAAAAAAAAAAAAAAAATTCTGTTCTACTCCATATGGATAGAAGGACACTCTGGAATACCAAAATTTGGGAGTATTTTTCACAGTCTGCAAAGCATATCTAAGTTCCCCACTAGTGTCATAGCGAACATTTAGATGTTTTTAATTGAGAAAAGGGGAAATATGTTAGAATTATTAGTGCAGCATCTTGCAATACAGGCATCAAAAAATAACAGCTGCCAAGTCAGAAATATCAATGATATCCTAATGAAAATGAATTTGATCCTATTGTCTTTTCTCACCCCTTCATTGTAAAGAGAATGTGACAATTCCAGGCTAATACTTTAATTTTTGAGCACTGGTAGGATAAAGGAAAGGAAGAGAAGGGCTCAGTTTGCGAGACTGCTGGAGAAGGAGGAGTTGCTCTTACAACATGGTGTTTAGAGCTACCATCTAGAATGTTCAGTAACTACATTCAACTCTGTCCTCCCCATGTGGAGATTTTAGCACACATGCTTCCTATGGTGTTTGGGAGTTACTTCCAGTAGAGAACTGATTTATGCAATTAAGGGTCTGATTCATGTGCCTAAAAATAGGAGTCTTATGCCTCTTCAGGAGCCCGAGGGGCACTCAAGGTGTGTGTAGAGGGAACTAGCAGATACAAAGTAGGAGTATGGGAGACAAACACCTTCCTAACATGAAAGCTGGAGGCTAGGTAGGTGTCCAAAATACCCCAGACACAGGAGTTGGAGGATATACAAACAAGTCATGTGGTGTCTAGCCTCTGCGGAGCATGTTCTGACCGGCTCTTGGGGAGTAGTTTGCAATAGGCACCCTTCCAACCAGCTGTCCTGATGCAGCAAGATTATAGTTACCACCACTACCAGTCCAGCTAAGTGTCGTGGGCTCCGCTTCGGTGCAGGTAGAGGTGTCTTGGTGCCTCAGTGCAGGTGATGTGCAGGGAAAGAACCTGTGTGCCCCAGAAGCCGCCGCACACTGGCGAGGGAAAACACACTCCTTTTATGTCCCAGTTCTTGAAGAGTCCACCCACTTTCTGTGTACTCTGATGCTCCCCTTCATCCAGCTCGAGTGCAAGCGCTGCTCCGTAGGCACTGCTGAGCATTGTTTCGGTCTCGTGCTGATCTCACAATCTTCCCAGAGACAGGATGCTGAGGACAAGAAGTAGATAAAACACCTCGAGCTGATATCACAGCCTTCCCAGAGGTGGGATGGCAAGACCAGGAAGTTGTTAACTCTGGAGATAAAGCACCTGGAGCTGATATCACAGTCTTGCCAGAGCCAAGGCCAAGAAGTCGTAAATTGTATGGAGATAAAAACCTCAAGCTGATAGACGGGATGTCTAGGTCAAGAAGTCCTAAATGGTATGGTAACAATGTCGAGACAAACACAATCCACAACAGTCTCTTACACCAGCACTTTTGCAATTTTAAAATAAGTTAATAATATTCATTGATCAAGAAAAGAAGAAACAGTGAAACTTCCTGGCTTGTGATTAGGGGATTCGCTTGGGAGACAGGATTCCTGGTTTCCAGTCACGGCCAGCCAGATGCAGATTTACCAGAAAGGAGGTACGAAATGGGTAGGGAGAGACAGCACAATTTCTGCTCCCCTTGGGCAGCAGAGGAAATATGAGGTCCTGCCATGCCAGAGGGTAGTCACAGACGTTATAGTTGTCCCCCTTCCCAAACTAGAAAGAGTCAGAAAACTTATCCTGTATTTACTAATGGTTAAGGGCCTGGCCAAACTGGGACAAACTTGCTTTTCACGAAAATAAATCCCTCCTTCTGAGTCCTTTAAATTTCTGTCCTGGGGTGTTAAAAAAAAAAAAAAGAAAATAAAAAAGTAAACAACAGAAAGGCTAAAGGCATGTGGCTCTATGCAAGAAAGGAAATAATGCAATATTGATGAAACCTACCAGTGCTTTCTCTTTTTTCAGGAGAATACGTCTCCTTTTATTCTTTTAACTCCATTTTGCCCAGCATTGAATGTGAGATAACATGTAGCTCTCGAGGTAGCCATATCTGCTAAGAAACCAGAAGGTAGGCCCTGTTTTCAGCTTTTGCAGATGAAGAGGGATATATTTCAGATCTCTTTCTCTGGCTTTGTTCTGAAATGAGAAGTCCACGGACAAAACAAATCCAGGCTACAGCCACATTGCTAGCAGTGGTCATTTCAGTGTAGCTTGTCATCTACTTCAAAGCCTCATAACTTGCCTTTCTTCTTGAAAGCCAGTTGTTGACAATAGCAAGAGCTGGCAGGATCTGACTGTGCAGAATTCCTGGCACCTCACCAAGAAGCAGAAAGTCTACTTAGAGTGGATTTGGATGTAAATGAAGCAGAATATATCATGCTTTACAGTCAAGGACAACTGTCAGTTCTATAGAGGGGCTAGATGAGGCAAGAAGGACTTACACAATCACTGGAAATTGTAAACATTTGCAGCTAATAAGAAAAGAGGCCCAGCAGCAATGAAACATGAGATTAGCCAGCCAGTAATTATCCCAGTAATAATACTGTATATGTTTCTTCTTTACTGCTCTTGTGTGGATTACAAATGGATTCTAAAGCAGAGCTGGATAAGCCTGGGAATATTGTGCTTATATTAGGTTTAGAAGCCAGCAGGAAAATCTACAGAGACTTCAAGTCTCACCAAGGCTCTCGCATTGCCTTGCAGACAGCAAACAATAGCAACAAAACATTAAAGGCTTAAGAAAGGAGAAATAAAGCCTGAAAAAAAATCATGCTGGCTTTTCCTGAACAAGCTCCCTTATTAAATTGACCAGGTCCTACATTTCTATCTCTGCACTTAAATGATCTAACAATCTGCTTCTGTTTTGCTTGCCTTTTACTGTATTTACATAATTGCTAAAAAAATGAAAGCTGAGGGCCTGTCTCATCCAACAGAGTGTTCACCAGAGAGAACAGTTTAATGGAAAAAGATATGATTCATTTTCTTTGTGATCTTCATCTCAAATCTTTTATTTCTCCCTGGAATTTAGGTTAATGTGTTAATAAAGGTCTGTTTGGTATAGTCAGGGGTTATCATCTTCCCTCCACATTTGCCTTTGTGTTAGACCAAGTGTTTTGTATCAAGCATTCTAATGGTCATAGCAGTTCAAGCACTGTGTCAGTTTATTTTTGCTCTTTATGTCTTTATGTTTGAAGCAGGGTTTCCTTTCCGATTCACTTCATCTGTTGCCAAAGAGCAATTTATACCCCTTCCAAGTTAGGGAAAAAAATACATAGTTTTATTAGTGCACTCTGGAAAATCTGGAATGATATATACGTATATATATATTTAATATATGTGATTGAAAATTGGTTTTGGTGGAATTTTAACCTCAATATCCATCTGCCAAAAATTTTTGATATAAAAGTCAGCACCTCAAGCTGGAAAATGCAACTATTTTTGCTGCAGGAAATTATGTGTCTGAACAATATTTTTAATGAGGTTTCATTTTTTTACTGCTTCTAACCCTTGGACTTTAAAAGGGGTGAAATTTTGAGCAGGTTTGCAATTAGCTGCAAATATTATAACAATTTACAGTATCATAGTTGGTAGAGATTACAGGATCTAAATCTGTAATCAATGAGAAGTGTTGAAAACATGCAACAAATTTTGCAAAAGTCAACAGATGCAGAATACAGATGGAGAGCAATTGGCACGCTGCCTAACACCTTGTACCTACAATCGAGAAGCTATTTTGTCTTTATTTCCTTCTTTTCCTCTTAATGAGATTGTTTTTCCCTGCTTTGTAAATCACATATAACCAAATGGGCAATGAGTCCTCTTCCAGGTGAATGCTCATCTGCATCTTGTGGGCAAAGGCAATGGTGTAGCTGATGTGTTGGCTCTTCCTCTGCTGCGTCACACTACTCACCATATCAACACACCTTGTCTTTGACTTCAGTTTCATGTTTACATGACAGGTTACAAAGGATGATAACCAAGAACTCCTTCTTCCTCTTGGACATTAACTGTGGTGGGGGAGAAGATCATCATCCATGCAACTAAATCCAGCGGACAGTATGTCTTTTTGGTCATTCTTAAGTAGATGCGATTCATACTTCTCAGCCTTACAGACATCTTGTCTGTTGCTTCTCTGAATATAGGCTCAAAACTGGTTAATTGGCCAGTTGTTACTAAATCCGCTAGAAGGCACCAGACACTTAGTAGCTATAAGGGCTATTAAGCTTTAATACATACTATAATGTAATATCTGTAATGGCTAATAAGACTGAGGGGTCCTCACATTTCTCATCAGAAAGGAGAATAAAAATCGTCTCTCACCTGTAAAGCTTTTATAAGAGGTATTATACAACCACAAGAGTCATGTTAATTTAAATTCTGGATCCTCAGTGCACAAGGCCTTTCTCCAGACTCTAATGCTGGTTACTGAAAATGTTTCTCTTTCTCTTTCAAAGCAATAACAATAAAAATGATACAAACAAACAAATAAACAACACTTCGAGCTCCTTCACTTCTGTCTCAGTGTGTGGAAGAACCATTTCATGGTAGTACACTAAGCATAGAACAAGAATAAAAATGAGGAAAGCATGGCTGGGCATTTCATTCAAAGTCCCTGATATTTAGAACAGAGCTTGGAGGCAGAATTTTGTATTCTACAGCCAGATCATTGCAGTCATAGCTGCTTGCTTTCCTTTCAAACTGATGTTTGCTAAACTTTTAAATGTAGAATGATTTCAGGTTTTCTATGACAACCTCTTCTTTCCCTTTCACCCCATGAATGTGATCATGAGCTTCAATATTTGCTTTTCTAGGACTCAAAAATAACATTTCTAGGGGAAAAAAATGAAGGAAGAAATGAGGTTCATAAGTAATCTCTGAAATCTAATTGGCATTGCCAGATTTAATAAACATGTCCCCATTACTGTCCAAAACCAGAATGGGGAAGAGGCTCTTATGCAAGTGCCTCTTAGCAAGTGCCTATATTGACATAGCAAGTCACTGAAAGCACGGACTAATTTCCTTAGGGGTACTGCTGTAATGCATTACAATGTTATCCCATAATTTAGAGAGTTTTTGGCCTTTAAAAGACACTTGGGCATTTGCTACTTTGTTTCCTGTAGATTTGAAGTCAATGGGATAACCACTGACTTAGTGAAAACAGCATTTTACCAGTGCTGATGCTTTTGAAAATCTCATCTTTAAAGCACTGTGGAAGTACTTGGGTAAGCATGCTGGAATGGATGGGAGAAGGGGAACCAAATTGCTTTTTAACACCACCTAATGGGCTGTAATGGTCTAGATTTAATTAGAATCTCTAAGGAATTGCTGTCCAGTACAAAAGGGACCACATGTCTTTGAAGAAAGAATAGAGAAAAATAAATGAAATAAATGAAAATTAAAAAAAAAAAAAAAGAATGCATGAATGCCTTTATCTCTTTAGCAGAGATCTCTGGGTATTTTAGACACCCTAAATTTCTACCTGGAGATGTTGTCCTTGCTGTTGCACGGTGTCACCTTCCCTCTAACGTGCAGTACAGAACAGAGCTCAAGCTTGTGATTTATGGGATATAAGCACACTACTCGCTATAATTTCAGGCAGTAAAACTGTTATGATCAGCAACTGCAGGCCCACAACCCCTGGAAATATGGTTAGACACATTCTTCTGCTTTGCAGCTGGAATAGCAGCATGCTGGAATGATATTATAAAGTCCAGAGATTCGTTCTGGCTTGAAGAAGCAAAAAGTCTTGTGCTAGGGCAAATTTCTTTAGGTTTTGAATAAAGCAAAATGGACCTCAAAATCAGTGACTTCCTTTTGTATCTATGATGTTAATTTTAAAATTTATTTTGAATTAGTTTTCTTCCTTTGTTTAGATGTTTTGTGCAATGGCTGGAGAGAATTGATAATTTCTTTACGTTGTTTTGATTTTCTCTAAAATCATGACCAATTTGAACAACTCACTTTGGGTTTAGTGAAGCAACTTGTTAGCAGTAAATTTTGCTATTAAATAGGAAAGAGTTAGAGCACAAGATGGCATGCAAAATCCAGAATTCCTGTCTGAAATTGTCATACTATGCCATTTATCAAATCAAGAGAAACTTGAATCAAATTCTTTATGTTCTTGTTAGCCGGAGAGCAAGATATGCTGGAGTTAGTGTAGAATACATTCTGGCATCTGTCCTGTCATGGGCATGCCACTTGCTGTACAATATTTTTTTCAACTGTTATCTGGTATCCCACTTCCATTTTATTGTCTCTAATTTATGTCATACAAAAATAATTTCTCTTGTAGAAAATAACTTCACTGAATTAATATTTACTTAAATTACCATTAATATTTACATAAATTCATAAATAACCAGTTGACAATTTTACCCTGGACTTTCCTTCCAGACACTTGGCCTTACTTGTACTTACATGGGGATTGCCTAGCTTCTAGTCAAAGATAGACCAGTTGTAATCTCTTCCATTCCCAAGTCTTGTTCCAGCAGTCCTGGCCTTAGTTTACCTTTGTTCTTTCAATATAGCTGAAATATGGCATTTCTTTACACCTTTAGAGGTGAAATAAAGGAAATGCAGATTCAGTAAGAGGATAATGCTGTAATCATCCCATCATATGAGGTCTTTATAGGTTGTTCGTATCTTTATTTATCTGTAATGGTTTATTTTATTTCTCATTGTAAAGATATGCCAACTGAACAAAGGAAAATGAGAAATATAACAGAGAGAAAAGAGCTACACCTAATAAAATGGAGTCAAGTCTATAGGCATATAAGATGCAGTCTTTAATGTATTTTACTTAGTGAGGTGAGAGGGCAGAAGGGTGAATGCAATTCCCAGGCTTCCCATCATAATTTGTAAAAACAAACAATATATTTGATCATAATATTTTTTACTTTGAGGTTGACTATTTCCAGGAAATTTGTTTTTAACTGGGATCTCCAAAGCTTACATCGTATGTTCTCAGTACTACACAATCCTTGAATGGTTCATCACTGAACATCTCTGTCACTAATTCCAGCAGGAACACAACTGAATTATTCTAGTTTGGGTGCAGTATTCTTTTTGAGCAGGTTCAAAATGTATAGGTGGATTTTGATGCACTGAATGGCCTGACAGGCTTCTGTAGCACTGACTTTCTGAAAGCGATAATAATAGACAGCTTCTTCTGAATGAATAACTTGCACATTATCTGTGCTCGAGCACTCCTATTATAAGTTCATATTATTCCTGTACACTTAGAGGTACTTACTGGCTATTCTAATCTAACAAATCCTTAAATGTTTGTACAAGGTTATTCTTATTATGTAGGGTAGATTTTCTTCTGGTATTTTAAGATGCCATATTACTCGTGAACCTATGAGATGCAAGTGTTCCTTCTGCACACCACCCACATGACACATTTTAATAACATCACGTGCATCACTTCTTTTGTTCATATTTTGACTATTTCCCTTATAGTTACTGTAGAAATAGTGAAGTTACTAGTAGGTTACTGACACCTCCAAAAGGCAGAATTCAATTTATTTGTCTCATGTTTTGAAATACAGCAAGCTCACTAATTATCATCCTTTTCTTCCTTTTGTAAGTGCAGTCAGTGTCACTGAAGTGCTCTATATATTATCACCTACATTTCAGCAAGGCTGAATAAAAAGAAACCAAAAGGAAAATTTGACTTCTCAATATTATGCTCAGATATATGTTCTAGTGTACCTAGAAACCTGGGAGAAAAGAGTTAAAAGCTTCTCTCAATAAATGTTTAAACTACTAACTGCATGAGATACTTCTCTTTTTGCTGTATGGCTTCTTTTGTTCACTTCTCTTTAAATGGTTAATGGTTTACACCTCACAGTTTGGGGTGCTGGCTAATGATTTTATATCACCATTCTGAACAGACATTTAATTATCTGTCCTTATTAATCATATTTCTTGTTTGAAATATATTATTACCACACTTTCCTTTAATTATACAAATTCCTTTCACTGAATAAGAGAAAATACTTGGCTGGCCATATCTCCCATGGTCATGAAATGGATACAATATTCAGATGTGAAATGCGTGAGGTAACCAACATGGTCAATAAAAATATTCAATAGTCAAAAATCAAATTGTCATGGATAAAAGAACTGATCTCAAAACCCTGCAAAATCATATCACCAGCCATATTTATGGAGGCAATACATTGCAAAATGCATTCGTTTGAGAGAAAGGCATTTAAGATGGAGTTACATATTGATCCGAAAGGAATGAATCTCATTCTAAATGGTTCTGGCTTTCAGTTTGAATTTCTTGCTCTGTATTCCCCAATGTTTCAGAAAAACAAGCCCAGCAGTACTTATTCCCCGCACATGAAATCTCTCTTAGGTTTGTCCTCCCTGTTGATAAGATTACTCTAAAAATTTATGAGAATGTCTAAAAATGTCTAAAGGATTGAAGTCTATCTTCTCTGTATCTATCATTTCATGATCCTGCTGGATAGATCATCTGCTAGACAGAATGGCAAGTCTGCAGAACTAGCAAGGTTTAATTCCAGGGAATGTTTCTAGAAGTCCTAAGACTTTTTTTTTCCTTAAATCATTAGCCATAATTTGAGGACAGAAAGGACAGTCAGGATCTAGCTTGAGCTCGATTTATCAAAAGCATTATATTTCACCCAAGACTGAAGCAGCAGGACCATATTCTCTTGACTGACTGCATACTCCTTTTTGGATGTGACCCTAGTCATATTTTCTCTCTCTACTTATATGTTGGGCTAGAAATCAAAAGCACAGTGACAGACCTACCCTCTCCAGCAACTCCAAAAGCAGTAATTTTGATGCATCTCACATCAGATCTATGGTGCATGTGTAGGTGCTTATGCTCTTATATGTATATGTGTAACACATCCGAAGGAGTCTGGATCCTATATACAGACAGTCTGCATGATTGCAATTCTGTAATGGCATAGAAAAGGTAATGACGAGTAGTTGGTTTTAACAAATGAATTCCTGGCTGCAGAATAAAGTAGAAACAAAAGCAAAGTACCTGCCAGTCCGACCCAATAAAAGTCCTTTTCTGGTCAAAAACTGCATCTCCATCTGAGCGTTTGACCTAGATGATATTAAACATTATGCTGTCTTTTACAACCCAAATATATGAGCTTTAGTAGTTCTACCACTCCCCTTTGAAGATGCTGTGGTAAGCAAAGTTGAATGCATATAAAAAGAGCCTTCCCCTTCAGAAATACCTCTCTGGAGCCCTGGAAAGGGCTATAAAAGAGGTATGAGTTCTGGATTTGTCTGGAAACATTGCCTAAAACTGTTGCATATTCATTGGAGAGATCACTGATAAACATTTTGACCATCCTTGAAGGCCTGTCCCCTGGGCATATTATGGATTCCCATAGCCAGGATCTCCAAGGCTGACAGGCTCCTCGTTTATCAAGGAACAGGATTACTGGAATCCTTGGCAAATCTGAAAAGACAGCATGGCAGGGTCACCTCAAAGCCATGGCCATAGAGGCCTGCACCATACAGGTTATTAAAAAGACAATAGGAACTTGGGTGATGGGTTTACAATGCTGCACACTTCCTGTGGTCATCTGAAACCAATAATTCCCTCAAAATTTAGGTTTCATCTTTCCCAAGCAGTAATGTCCTTTGCCTTAAAATTTCTAACAGTCTCTATTAAGGACAGCCTCACTACAGCTTACCTAGAATAAAACCAAATCTCTGCACCAAGACATACAATTAGCCTACCTAGAGACCTAACAAATGTGTGTAACAGTACTGTCTGTTGTCAGGTTATACAGGAATATGAGAGAGGCAAAACATTATCTTCCCTTGAAATTTTAACTGTCTAGCCTTTATAATGTTCAGAGCAGTTTTCCACCAGCAGAAAGCTGACATGCATGGCTATAAAGGTCTTTTCCAGGTCTTGTCTTGCAGTCTGATTCTGTCTTTGCAAGTAGCTTCTGAGTACCTGCAAGAACTGTTTAACATTTATGATTCATCTTTAGCCTTTTTTAATACCAAGTTGCCAACAATCTCCACTTCAGTGAATAATATACTTGATTCAGTTTTTCTCAGTCTCTGTGATGTAAGTGCCTGATAAAATATCATCTCTCTTTGCTAGTGTTTGACATTTCAGTTTTACTAAGGTTCACCCCATAAGGAGAAAGTAATTCAAAGAATGAGTTTCTGAATGCAGAAAGAGATCTCCTAGAGGGGAAACCACTTGTCTGGCAGTGACAAAACTACCTATTATCTACACCACAGATTCACCAGAGGAAGAAAAAGAATATTCACATTTTAAATTGCATGTCTCCTATGTTGCATAGTGTAATGGCTGTTTTGAAGAATTACTCCTGCCACTGGCCCATTACTGCAGCCACATATTCCAAGGATGAAGGGGCGCTGAAAGTCTAAAAGAAGTCCAGTTTCAAAACGGGATGGCCAGAAACCCAGAGCAAGATTTTTCAACCTTTTCCAGAATTACTGGCTCCCTTAAAAAGTTGCAAGGAAGATTGAGTCTCCTTTACAAATTTCCCAGATTTTTGCAGATATACATGACACATCATAGTTCTTCTGGTCACATATTTCTTCTGGTCACCTTTCATTGATCTTTTAGAGTTGGTCTAGAGTTGGCCTAGCTGGTTGGACCACCCTCGAAAGCTTTTGCTTTAGAGTGGATCAGCTTGTTATAGGCAAAGGGAATCATTGCTTTCCACATAGCACAGTACATGTGCATAATTTGCAATAAAAAATAAAAATGAAACAAATTCTTGGAAAGTAGGTAGTAGGAAAGACTTATGATGAATCCTAAATATTAAGTAGATTTTAATTTTATTTAGCACAGAGATACTAAGTAAGGTCCCAGAGCAATGTAATTGCTCTCACAGAGCACTCTGCCAAAGTTAATTAGCCCGTACATTTTTTCTGCACGGCTAATTAGTCTGACTGAAGCATCATGGTTATATAGTTTGTTTGCAGCCAATATGAATACCTCCATATTGTGTGGATCTGGCATCTCTTATTCAGGACTTAACCTTATCAGTGGGTTATAACCCAAATTTATCCCTATTTTCCAGTTGTGATCATACTACTCGGGGCATTTATTTCTCTCATAGCATAGAAAATATGTAAATTGAGGAACAACATATCAGTGAGCTGAAGCCATGTTCCCAAATATTAAAACCAGATGAATTTTCCAGTATTTACTGCTTATATGCCTGAGTTAAGGTCAAGTTTGGTCTTAAATCTTAATAGTGAATGATTGTTCTGAAATGTGGACATTTACCTCTCTTTTAAACTAAATAAAAAAATAAGCCTATTCTATTTAAAATACAGTGTAGCTATGAATGTTCATTCTCTCAAAACTAAGTATTGAGGAATTCTTTTTTGAATCTAGTAGCCTTGCATACAATAATTTGCAGTGGTCATGTGTCCTATAATTTAAAGGTATCTCGTGTCAAAAGAATTTGTGCATCTTGACTATGTAACTTTTCGCTTTTCAGCCTGCTTCATGTGCTACAAGAAGAGATAAGGAGAGTCTCAATGGACAATTTTTCTCCTCCTTTATTTGTAAAAGTACAGTTATTCTAGTTTTTCCGTCCCTCATGATTTAAAAAAAATGACTGTTGTAATATTTGTTTCCTTATTTTTAACTTTCAGGGATTATAGGATCATGTGAAAAACTTGATGTTTACACATTCTTGTTGTGGGGAAAAGTTTGTAAATTGGACATAGGTGTACTCAAAAACTAATAAAACTAATGCCTCTCTCTCCTGTGATCACCTCAGCAAATTTTATATTTCTTAATTCAGTTTCATGGCTTTACTTGCAAGGACTGGACAAAAATTGGTATCTCTACATTAAATAAACATGATCTCACCATGCCTGCTGTATGAAGTAATTTCTTTGTGCTTTTTACCTTTTTGTTATCCTTCTCTGAACATATTCTATTTCAGCTATAACCATGGTTTAACCAATATTCTGAAAAATGGCTAATGTGAAGATAGCATGGCATTTCCAATTTGTCTTTAGATTTTATCATTGTAATATATATATATATATTTATATGCATATATATATATATATCTCAATTAATCATCATTGTGTTGCCATCTCTTTATATTTCATGGGTATACTGCCTGAAGGTCTTATGAAAATACATGTAGTTTCTACTATAACAAGAAATAGGAAGTGCTTGATGTATTCCACCATTGAAGAGAATTAATGAACAGGGTCAGGGAGTAATAAATGTATGACCCAGCTGGAATGAACTGCTAGTGCCAAATGCATCCCTTCATCTAATCAATGACAAATTTTGATATGCCAGGGAAATGAGACTAAAAATAGAGGAGAGAGAGAACAACAAAGAGAGGGAGGGAGAGAAGAAGCAGCACCTTCTAAACAAAGTCCTGGGAAAAAAATCCATATAAACCAAAAGAATTATCTGCATATGAAATGTGGTGATCAGGTATTTCTAATGAGTTATTTTGTTACATGTATGAAGGAAATCTTCAGTACTTCAAGTTCTCCTGGGTATTCATTCAAATTAAGAGGAAACCGAAGATGCCTTTACTTTAGATTATAAAAAACAAGAAAAGCCATTATTCTTTAAGAAATCAGCTCTGTCTTCAGACTGCTTTGTGCATGCCCCTGCAGAGCAGCATTAGTGAGTAAGCTGTCCTTCAACTGAAACTTGGGAGAATGCTTTTAATTTAAATCTGCATGACTTTGCAGAGTTTTGCAAGTGAATTTCTTCTGCAGTGATTAGAGGAAAATCTCAGGAACTTCTACCATAAAGTCCAATATTGGGAAAATGATTTGCTCGCCAAATCACATAGATTATTCTCCAGGATAATAATTAGGTAAAAAATAGGTATCAGCTACTCTTTTGAACTTCTGAAAAAGCATTGAGTTCATCACTTTCCAAAAACAGCTTAGTTACATTTTAGAAGATTATGTCTGCTATGTAGAGTTCCAAAAGTATGGCTAATACTCCATTGAAACATCCTTTTTTTTTTTTTTTTTTTTAATGCTCTTTTACCAGCCAGCTCACTCTATGGTTCCATGTATCAGATTCACAGCAAAGGAAACTTAGAGCCATGCAGGGTTATGGACCATTAAATCCAGGATTGTTTTCCAATTCTTCAGTTTAGTGTTTGCAAAAGAAATTCTTGTTTATTCTTTGGTGAAGCTGCTAGTTTTTCAAATGTTTCTGTGAAGCATCACTCTTTTCCAGATTTCCAAATACTGTGGGCTTGCATCTATTAGGTTAGATTGGAGCCAGAAGACTGACTTCTGGACAGAAGCCAGAAGCAGGCCAAATATATGGCCTAAATCTGCATTGTATAATAAAGGCAGTTTAAAATAAGTCAACAGCACTACTGGGAAGTCAAAGAGTTAGTAATTCTTGATTAGTCAAAGAAAATAAGGTAAAAGGAATCTGAAATCCTTTGAGTCTAATTTGGACTTGATTTTCCGAGAACTATTATGCAATGTATATAGTTGCTAAACTTAATCATACGTTTTAGAAGGTGACATTTTCGATAGCAGTGGGGTGACATAATTCTAGTTGGTTGAGGCTTATGAAGATTATCACTGTTGACTGTTTTGTGCTTTTTTTACTTAAAATACTTTTGCTAACCAATTCAGTCTGTCCTACATTTAACAAAGAGACCCTTTAAGACCGGAAAACAAGTATGGGCTAAATTTTCAAAACAAAACTTGATTAGGAACATGGTCTTAAACCTCGATTCAAACCAAATGGAAATCACTGGGAAAACTCACTCAATTACAGTGCACTTTGGATCAAGTCTTTAAAACATACCATTGACCCATAAGTCAGAGATTCTCTGATAGCTGTGGAGTACAAGTTCTTTTGAAGTTTCCTTTCAGACACTGAAGATGCTAATTTTGTTATAAGCAGAGAAGGTCTTCTTTTTTTCTCCTTGACTGCTCTCATTCTCGAATAAAACAACGGAATCAATACAAATATTGGCTGCTTTCAGGATTAGTTTTCATGATGAGCTTTGAACAGAAACAATGAGTGCATGAGCATAAAGGAGCTTGTTCAAAAGATATTTGAAAGTCTGCCAAACAGTTCTTTCCACAGCTGTAATGCCCATTTGAGATGGGTTGAGCTCAGGTTGTGGAATTCTCTGCGGAGCCTCCTCAAGCCTGCTGGAGACTTTCAAGGCATGATTTGTTCTGAACCGATGTTTAACACTGAATACTGATGTGAAACATGGCAAGAACAATAGAAACCAAAACCTTAAGGCATCTTTTTTTTACAGTTGGCTTTTCTCTCATCTCCCAGCTCTGATCTGCTTGCCAAATAGTAGAATACTGTATTTGTCTGACAATTTTCCCCCATCTTTTTAGAAGACATGAAAAAAGAAGTGAAATATTGTTATAACAGTAATGCAGTGACTGCAACTTAATAGCTCCTACCTTATATATCTGTAATGTAAGTTAGCATTTAGCTAAGATAATCATCCCAAATGGTTGTTTTTTATAATGAAAGAGAGAAATAGCCTCTTCCAGGGTATATTTAACCTGACCAGAGCCAGAAGAACAACACCTGTCAGAGCTGATTTTTCTCTATTGACTATAAAAAGCTATGCCACAAGCTCTGATTAAGACACCTATATAGATATCTAAGTTTATCTGTATAGAGGTTTAAAATTGAGTGAGATGACCTGCTGTATGTAAGTTGTTGTCAAGAGAGGAATTTCCTCATAATGTCAATGGACAAAGAACTGCCTGAGTAAAAAAAAAAAAAAAAAAAGTCAGAAAGCTGGAAGCTCTCAGCGAGCTGAGGTTTGCTTGCTTAATGTGAATCACCTGCACAAGCAGTCAGGGCTGCTCCATATTATGGAAACACCTATCTGCCAGTACCACACACCGTGTAGCTGTGTGTAATGTAGCATTTCTGTTCCTCCCCAGAAGTCTTGTGTTCTCTTAATATTCTCCAGCTACATTCAAAGTGAAATACTTTGTCTAGAGGAAGACACAAGTGAAGCAAAGCATGCTAGGTGGAAACCTTTTTATTCAGTTCCTTTTTTTTTTTTTTTTTTTTTAATATCTGAGTAACCAGAAGCAATTTAGCACTGGTCAGCAGGTACTGATTGTTCTTCCTAGCAAAATGTATTTCATGACATAGGAAAAGGCAAATTGCTTCCTGAAGGACTAATAGAGCACTACTCCATTTCTGTGTTACCTGGAAGTGTTACTTACAAAATCTTCACATACTGTAAGGGAAAGGAAGGAAAGCTGCAGGCCTACCTAAAGCTGTGCATCCACAACACAGTTTTAATGAAAAAGGCTATTTTTTCTCCATATCTATCTAAATGATTTCCCTACATAACACTTGGCGAAGTCTACCAAAATATTTTCAGGGAAAAAAATTGGTTTCTCAGTCTGTAGTGATCAACATGCCCATTAATAACTTAGTTATTACTTGCTTATTTGCGATAAGTTCATGGCTGAAAGGAAATACAAGTTGACAATTAACATAAACAAAAAAAAAATACTGTGGAAAAGTTGAGCAATTAATCAGTACCAAGCTTTATAGTAATGTGCATGCACTAGTGCATTGCTTTCAGCAACACAACAGCTGCTCTTTATACATCTGTAACTTCTTTAAGCAATTCTTTATTGATGGTAAATTGTTGCATATTTGCCCTGCCTAAATAGCAGTGTGAATAAAGGCAACTATCTACAGTTATACCAGACCTCCTCTGTGTTTTTTGGGAAAGTGACCTGCATGCATGCCTGCTTAAAAGGGTGGCCATGAAACTCAGTAAACAGTACAATGTATTAGTGAATGTATTAGACACTCAAAATTCTAGTAATGTCTGTATTGCAAAAAGTAAACTTTTCCAACTCTCTATGACTCTCCTTTTCAATGAGCCTGCCAGGGGAAAGGAGACTAGGAAAATTAAAGAGTAAGCTAAAAAGAGTATCGCTGAAAAGCAAGGACAACCTAAGTTCAAATATTATTTCTTCTACTTCTGTCCTTGAGATCTTTAGAAGATTTTATACAACCATTTGAAGACAGTATAATGGTCAATTTTTTTCTGACCTGATTAATTTCTCCAAGACTATGGGTTTATTTTAGGATGTGGAATAGATATAATTTTCCTTTTTTTTTTTCCTTTTATTTTTTCTTTTTTGTTTTTCCTGTTTTAGTAAGTGAAGCTAAAAGTTTACATGGGTTCGAAAATTGTCCAGATAAGCTGATGCAAGAAAATACACTGAGGACAATTTATTACAAGGAAGCTGTCTTTTATTGAGCAATAAGATAATTCTTCTCTGTGAAGCTAACTAGAACCTAAGAGGTTACTTTAGACTAATAACCTGTAGTTATAAGTTTCCTTAAGCATCCCCTTCCTCAATTAGTGTCAACACATTGGACCTTTGTTTTTTCCTGATGCAAACATTTTTAATGTAATTGTTAATCTCTTTAGAGGTAGGCTGAGACCAAGCAAAGTACTTGAGTGTTAAGTTAATTTACTCTGCTAGGACTGTTCAAATAATTAAACATAAGCTTAAGTGTGTTCTTGTATTGTTAGGTTACCTATGTCACAACAAAGGTAGCCTCACATTTTAGAACATAACATATTTACCTAGTCACAGGATTAGGGGGCAAACTAATTCATGGCACTATTTCAGAAGATTGCATATTGAATATTTAACTTAACAGAAATAATTAATAGATAATATTTCTGTAGTTACTTAACAGATTTCAGATTGCAGCTGGCATCCTTTAAATATTACTTTCATTTAACATAGAATATGGTAAATGATACAATGAAATGCTTTAAAATCGAATCCCATCTGCTTAATGTTTATATAATTATCTTTAAAATATCATGTGGTATATGAATTTCAACATTTTCCCATAAAATCTGTTGATGGCATATAACAAATGGACATACTGATGTGTTCCATAATTAGCAAAAATTTGTATATGTTTACATAGCCTTTTCATAGCAGCAGTCAGGCTTATTTTATTTTAATTTGATTTGCTGTGTGCATGAGTACTGAGTTATTAACTAATGCAGTATTACCAGGCACTAAAGCTATTGTTTACTTCTTTCACACTTATAATAAAAGGCTGCCAAACAATGTCCAATATACAGCTCAAGTTCTTTAACTCCTCAGAAAGATGAATGGTGGAGTTATTAAGCCACTCAGCATTGGCCTGACCCTATTCTCACTGAAACTGACTGTAAAACTCCCATCAGTTCTGGGTATTACAAATTTACATGGATTCCAAACTCAATTAGACCAACTCTGGGTAGGTAAATGCATTTGGTCTGTTAAACAGCACTTCTGCATCTGCAGTAGTAAACTAAGTAGAGACAGAGCTTAAGTGTGAGCATGTTATAGCTTGCACATTTGGATTGCCACCTCGGTCCCTGGAACGGCTCAGGAGGGAGAGAACCAGCACAGTTCAAGAGCGGACAGGACAGGCCGATGGGCAGCTTGTGTGGTGCCCTCATCTTCTGGAAGGACAGTTCAGCTTTATGAGCAAGTCCTGCTATTTGACGCCTGAGAGCAACAAATCCAGTAGTGCAAGAGCATATTTGGGGAATGTAATTCTTGCACTTCTATCTGCTGTGTTCTCTTGGCTATTGCTGTCCTGAGAGCATCCTGGGGCTAGGTGATTATTATGTGCAGCATTTTTTCCAAATCTAACAGCAACATAATTCAATAATGCTGCTTTCTATGAAAAAATCTTCTCAAAGTATGAACCTGTTCAGAGCAGGGCACAAAGTCTGAAGTCCTGAAATATCAGACACATCACAGCTTCAACAGGAGTAATCTACAGTACTCAGAGCTGTGTTGGTAAGAAGACCTCTGGCTTCATAAAACATAGACCGAGATGGACCAAAGATCAAAAATATATCTGCATGTACAGTATATCTGGCCATGTAGATGCATAGTCTGGAAATATATATTCTTGCAGCCTTTGCTATGCTTTCATTCAACTATGAACTGAGGGCCATAGATGTGATATACTCCTAGTACCTGCATTCTCTAAATGCTCAAATCTTCTAACATATACAGTAAAAGGGACTAAAGTAGTTCACACTAATACCACTGGTATCCATAAAATGGGCCTTCCCTGCCTCTTTTGCTGCTCATTTTGAGTTTAGTGATCACATAACAAACATCTGTAGACCGCAAACAAAGCAGAGATGCAAGATGTGGCAGTTGCCTTTTTATTCGGCTCAGCTGAGCTCAGATTTCTTGAATCCTGGCTCCATATTCCAATTCTAGACTGCTACTTATCAAAAAGAAAGGGTACTCAGATCGAGGTTTATAACTCCTAATGATTGGGACTCTTCTTGCTTGTCTTAAGGAGCTAAGTGGGTAGAAAACTTGCATATAGTTAATCCTACTTAACTTTCCCAATTTTTGTGCCAAGAATTAACTGTAGGTTTCCCTTACCACTCAACCTATCTTTACAGAAAAGTCATATTCCAGCACAAATAGTAAGTCAGATACTCTAAGCAAGACATTATTTTGTATCTGTTTCCACATTGGAAATGAGGTTTTTTTGCTCATACACACTTTTGGGTGTTCTTTAGCTTCTTGAATTAATAAAAGTATGTTATTAAAGTAACATAGAAGGAACTAGTCCATTAGTTATTTTCAAAAGACATAATGAAAGTGATATTTTCTCATTACTTCTTTTCTTCCCAATAAAGAAGATAGATTGTTACTTTATTTGGCACATACTCATTGTCTGTAACTTCTTAAATTAGATTGTATTAATCAACATTGTTCAATTTGCACTACACAAGCACTATAGAACTGAAACTCTTCTGAATATTGCAAATAAATTTTTGGTCTATGTTGCTGCTCTGTAACTGTTCAATACAAGAGGTCAGTAATGGAAAGGCAGGCATACAAATATGTTTGCTAATACAAGGCTCACACCTCTTTCTTTTTGTTTAAAGGGTTGTATTTTCATCAGTTATTTAGATGATAACTTCAGGCACTGTTTTATTTGAAACATCTTTTCCATATACATGGTATGTACTCACCGATTGCTGTTTATTGGTTTTGCAGGATCCTATGGAAAAATGTGTCTTCTGCTACTACCTTTGGATATTTTATTTCATATCCTTTTGTATTATCCAAAGCTCTGATCCTTGTACTAAAGGAGAGTTGCCTACTATCAGAATGAGACATGTTAAACACTCACTTCTGTGTGACTTTTCAAGTAATTTTTAAGGTCTCCATAACTACGTATTAAATCCACAAGGGCTCTTCCTGTTGTCTTCTGCAATATTTGAGAAGAAACACCAATTCAAAATGTTAGTTAACGGCTTGTGTAATAGAATGCTTTTAACTAGAGAAAGGAATCTTCCACAGCTCTGCCTCAACCCTGTATGAAATGAACATATCAGACCTGATTCAGCAAAGCTCCTAAGCGCTTTTGTCACTTTCAGCTTGACATTAAACCTGATTAACAATATAATGTTTATCAATAATAATGCTGCATAAATAACAGAAGACACAAAGTCACACCTACTAATTGAAAAGAAATAGATGTAAACATCTTCTAAAGTTATGATGTGAGTTACATGTTAACCAGCTTGCATGAGGGAGCCTAAGAAAATCTAGGTCAGCTAATGATTTCTGTATCTTTCCTCCATTAGAGAGAGTACATACAACAGCTTTGCTTTCCTCATCCTTTTTACGAACAGCTTTTTCTAGAGAACACATCAAAAAGGCTGCTAATACTGTCTAAATTAATTTCTATTTTTTTTTCTTATTTGTGTGAATATTCTGCAGTATTCACCCATCTTTGCTCTACTCTTTCTACAACGATAGCATAAATGCATCATGTTTTGAGTAGGGATCAAAGGTGCACAAAGGCAGCATTTAGCTCCAGTGGAAGGAGTTTATTTCATTATAGTAGTTCTGTTTCAAGGACTCCTTCTTGACAATGCACAACAAGAGCCTTATAATCAGTCATTCATATTAGATTGCTCACCATGGAACAAATATATTGGCTGGAAAACCAGAAATCTGTATTTGTTTCAGTAGACTTGAAATCATTACAATTATCAAACTGATAGGTGTTTGTGCATTTCTTTAAGCCTGTTGAAGGTATCCAAGCAAACTACCATGAAATTGCATATTCTCTTTAATGAAATTTGGAGCCCTTTCACATCTAGTGTAAATAATATTAAAAGTAAAGAACCTAATTAATTTATTATTGATGTTTTGTTACTTAGTCTGAAGAGGTAAGCTAGCCATAAGAAGGGGTGTCCATGTGTGGAAACTTGAATAAAGCAGTGGCTGTGTTATGGATAAAATTCAGAGCTCCTCAATTACAATAGACTCTTTGCCAATTACTGTGAAAGGTAGAACTGGCTGTAAAATTGTCAGTGCCAATTAGTGAAAAATGACGATGTGGATAATAAAGCACTCTGAGATCCAGAGTAGAACTTAGTGTTTTATCCTTTTCTGTGAAAAAATCTGAGACAGATTCTGCATTCTGCCCTTTGAAACCATCTGTACACTCTATCGGATGTCAGAACAAAGGTCCAGATTTCTTATTTGTCTGATTTAGAGTAAGGATTTAATTTTGGAATCTTCTAAGTTTTAGATCAGAGCAAAAAGTGAAAGAATTATTCCATATAATAAAAATACCTGTAGGCATGCCATCTGAGTAATTCTTTCACTTTTTTCTCTGATAACCATAAAAAATTGTTTTATTTAATGAAATTTTTAAAAGTATACCTTTGTACATTTTGTTACTTTCCATATAAATAACACAAATCATTCTAGAGTAGCTGCAATATCTTAAATGTAAACCCAGCCATTGTTCTTAGCTTACCTTTGCCCTTACAGATGTCATGGAGGTAAAAGCTGAATTGAGCAGATTTCCACTTCTGTTGTAAAAAGTTTGCATTGTGTTTATAATTTTTCTTGCCTCTAGTTGGCCTATATGATCTGGTCGCAGGGTCACTCAAACCCTATATTTGGATATTGACATACTGATTGTATAAAATATTCTTTTTCATTGTTCAAGGCAGTGGATTTTATGAGAGGGGAAGGAAAAAGTTATATTATCACATAGGAACCTTATTTTCTTAAAAAAAAAAAAAGGCTTTTTGCAGAGTGGGGAGGGTTCGGATATTTTTGGTTTGTTTTTGAAATTTGTTTAAGGTGAAGATCAGCTCAAACAAAACTTTGCTTAAACACACATATATACCTTTAAAAGTCTTCTAAAGTAGAGGAGATTATTTAAATAAGGAGCGCAATAGTAAAACAAGCAAAATTCATAACTCAGTTATCTGATATTAAGATACAACTATTTAAGATGTATAGAGACAGTTAAGAAAAGTTAGGATATTTTGATTTTGGATCTAATGTTAGGTCAGTCACTGATTATTTTGGACATCATCCTCTTCGAGATTCCCTAAATGTTGCTGTTTCAATAAGTACTCCGCAGCTGTTAATATATACTTCAGAGGAGTTATCACAATGCAAATTGGCTGAAGGTTTAATGGCTGAAGGCTCTGCAACTGCCATATTTTATGTAGCTGTGAAAACAGAATCTCTCCTGTGCCTGGGGTAGTTGCATTTAAAATAGATCGGACCAGAGTCTGTCAGGTCCCCATCAAAATTTCTTCAACACTTTGGAGAGTCAGTTTCAGATATCTGTTTTCAAATCTATTTCTAGTCTAAATTAGAAATGTCTGGAAATCCCAACGTGAGCCAAACCTCCTCTAATAAAATTCCTTGTTTGTTTGCTTGTTAGTTTAATAGAGCTGTGCTCCTGTCTGATTATCACACAGATTCACCAGCTAACTAAGCAAAATAGAGACGGCCAACATAATCTGTAAACCATAGCATTTGCAATAACTACCACTCTCTGCAAACATCCGCATAAAAGGACACTATCACTCTCATCGAAAAGCTGTATCAAGATTCCTATTACACATTAAAAGTCTCTTTCTTTTTAGTTGAGGGATCCTAAATGTAAGGCTGACTCAGTAATCAGAGTCTCAGAAAACATAACTGTGTTGATCCATAACAGGCCGCTGATGGAAATACAGGAAGTTTATATCAGCTGAGGACCTGGAACAAATGTCAGAAGGTATGAGACTGAACCTCCTCCCATTTACCCTACTTTCCTGTTCCAACCTTCACTTCCTTGCACCACTCACAGCCCTCACTTTAGCAGAAACAGAGAGATTAACAGAGTGCTTTAAGTGCACTATTTTTACATATGGGTAAATATAAAGATTGTGCTAAGATCACAAAAACCATTGTATACATAAATAGAGCAGTGGAAAATATCTTTCTCCTAATTTATTCCCAAGGCCTCGCTAAATGAGACGTGAAGCTCTATAAGAGGTAGTCACCTTGCAAGTACTCCCATGGAAAAATGTCTCCTGTGGAAAAAGCTAACAGAAATATATCCTTTTCTATTTTTCTGGATTAGCACAAGGGCTTTTGACTTATTGAAGACATTAAACTGGAGAGCTAGGAGACAGATAATTTTTTATACTTCAGCTTTTTTATAAATGAATTCCCTTCACAATTCATCTGATTACAGGTTTAAAATGAAAATGTTTGATTTATTGCAAACATTGTACTGAAAAATGTAAAGACTGACTTGTTTGAGAGTTAAAGTTCATTTAAGAATTTTTCGAGGGAGATACTTTCAGCTATCTTTTTAAGTGCAAGATTGAAGTCTCGGCATATTCTCACGCCTCACAGATTCTCATTAGAAGAAGTTACAGCACTTGAATATAAGGTGGAAAATTTTGGACTTATGCGTATTTCCACATAACCGTTTTTAGTAGGATTTCTCTTTTTTAAAAAATCTGAGTCTAATGTGGAAACGACTTGTTTTATATATGAAAAAATGTATCTCACTGCTTTTTCTCCAGTATAGTAGGCACTATTAAAATTCTGTAGTCACTGCCCAACTACTTGCAATAACCACAATATCATCCTGTATTTTGAATGTCAAGTGACACTCTGAATGAAAAATATTGAGCTCTTAATACCTCCTTCCATATTAATGTATGAAGCATACTATTCCCTCTGCTACAAAACACTATAGGAACTGCACTAATAGAGTATTGGTAAGTTCAGTTTTACTTCTGACTACTATGCCATACTTCCAGCAACCCAGATAAAGACTGTGAGAAGATATTTCCTCGCTATTCCTCCACTGAAGATTGAGTCCCCTCTCTGCAAATGTGCCAAGGTACTTCTGGGGAAAGCAGAGAAAGGCAAATAATTGTGTGTTATCGGAGTATCACCTGAGATAAGAGGCACCAGTGGCAGCATGGCCTTGAATTATCTTTTTTGAAGGAGGAAGTGGATCTTTTCTGCTTGTCTTCTACATGGAGTACTGTCTCCCTAAGGAACTTGTAGTATTCATGAGGGAGCTGCACCTTCTTCCTCTCTTTATGTTGTTATTGTGTCCTGAGTATGAAGGCTTATTCTCGGTGAAGATTTATCAGTGGAAGGAAAGTACCGTAAAGAGATGAAGAAAACTTGAAGATTGATGCTGAAAAAGCATATGAAAGGAAAAAAAAGATTAAAACAAAGAAATGTGTCTTCGACAAAATAATGGAATTGCTGATTTTTAAATTCATGAGACACACAGCAAACTGAAAGGACTATGAAAGAGCTGTTGAATGCTCTGTGATGATCTCTAGTCTAAGATCCTAGTGTAATGATCAGGGTGACTGAACAGAAAGAAATTAGAGAAAAAATGTATTCAAGTGAGTTCAAATCCCTCAGAGTTAACTTAGATACAGTCCTTTTTGAACTGAAAGGAATAAAGACAAGAGGATTTGACCCACTTTGAGCACATGAAACAGCTACAAGTTATTCTGCCAGCGTAGATCAGCCTTCATCAGAAATACACAGGTGGATAGAGGGGTATTAGTAGGATTTGTACAATGAGCAGGCACTAATGGGACTTTTATATAGAAATTCCTTATCTTGTGTTGAGCAACCTGCCTTGAATGACAAAATAGTGTGGGTCCTATGCTCGGTTAGTGTAAGTTAGCATAACTCAATAGAATTACTCTGAATCACTCCAATGCTGCATCTGACCTTTAGTGTTCAAAGAGCTATCAACACAAAATGACTCATTTAAAATCTAAGGTTCTGAGACTACTAGTAAATGGCTGAGCCCAACTTGCTATCTTTTGCCGACTTTCATCAATTTTCATCCTTACCTTATTTAATAAAAAACAAATATCTCATATATACTATGATTCTGCAATTTATAAATTGTCAAATATTGGATTGAAAGTGGGATCTTTAGTCCACAGTATAAGTCCTTAATCTGAATTATTGCTACAGATCTTATCACAGAACTTCTTAATTCTTTTTCTTCTCAGGAACCTCTTTCTTGGGTATGAATGACTAGAAATGCAGTATTCCAGATGGAGCCTTACCAGTATGCACAGTGAAACTAATTCCGTCCTACCTCCTGCCCTCAACAACCTCTCTCTTCACTGCTCCAACCCCTTCCTCAAACCAAAATTCTTATCTCATTTTTGGCTGACAGCACCAAGATATGGCTGCAGTACTGAATGCAATGCGTATACATGTAAGAATTTAATCTCCTAGCTCTGAGCCCCACATTATCCCTCTGTGGCAGCTGTGCTGAGGATGGTCTCCCTTCCTGGCAGCGGTGATGCCAGTGAAGGAGAAGGGAGTAGACTTATGATACTGGGCCTTGCCAAAATTTGCCTGAGGGCCTTCAGACAAGCAGTTAGCAGAATGACTGCACCTCAGGGTAGATTTTCTGTACCCTCTTGTGTTGCGGGACGTGAACGGGCTCTTCCCTCAGAAGCCCTTCATCTGTAAGCCTTTAGCTCTTACTGCAGCAGCTTGGGGACAAATAGATACTGCCAGAGCTGCGCTGTTCCCCCGCTCCTCAATCAAAGGGCCTTTGTACTGCCTAGTCTCCCTGCTGCATGTTTGATATGATTAACTTTGCTTCCAGCAGTGAGTGCCAGATACACATGCCGTGATCGGAGAGAGCTTTTCAAGCTGCCCCAGAGGCCTCTCTTTAAGCTGCTCTACTCCATACACACGTGCCAGACCTTTTCCAGGAGCTGCTGCAAGAAACTTGTGCGGAGGCACAGCAGCCAGTGTCCTCCCCTGTGCCTTTGAACACTTTCAAGATTACATTTGACCTAAACGGTGATAACATATCTCTTTGGGGCCAGGCCTTCTAGTGGTGTAAACCAGCGGAGCCCTACTGCCTTTGGACGAGCTCTGCTAAATGACACTGCTAATGGATCTGGTCCCTGGATTGCACTTGCTGAGATTTTGATTTGGCAGAGCCCCAAAGGCAGATCTGTCACTGGTTTGCAGGATTTCTGCTTTACAGTTATGAGACTAAGTCAGAAATCTTAATGTGCCAATTTAACCGAAGGGGCCTGAATACATAATTATTTCTAAAGAGATGAGCAACATATCAAGTGCCAAATAATAGTGTCCTCAGTGGGCATCTAAAACTTTAGTGCTCTATTTCCTTTATATCATTTTTTTTCCAATCCAACCCTTAATAAACAAACAAATTGGCAAGCAACATTCAGTATTTCTTGTTTCAATTACCTTCAGCTACCGTTGCAACAGCACAGATTTAATCAGATATATGTATTTAAAGACACAGTTTAGTCACAACGAAGAGCTCAGGATTGTGATCTATTCATTACTCCCTTTTCACCCCTGGAATCTTATATTCAACATCCAGTTTAAGATGCCAGTGAGAAGGGTTTACTATTTCATTTGGGTCCCATCTACCTGCCAGACTTGCTGCATGCATAACCATCATTTCTATTTTAAAGGTGGAACAACCAGCTTCCTTCCCACTAGATAATTCTCCTGAGTCATTTCCCCACCACATTTGTCATTATGAATACTGAAATTCAGCTGAAAGCAAATCCTCAGCTAATGCAAAATCAGCATCACTTCATGGAACTAAATGAGCTACTCCAATTTGTGCCACAGAGCTGATGAGGACCTGCAAAGGGTTATGTTCGTCAGTCCTCTCAAATGCTAGGATTTGGAAACAAACAATGAATTCAAACTCACACTTAAAATGCTTAAATAGAGAATATTTTCCCATTCTCTAAAAGCTTATTTACATAAGGTCCATGCTGAAATGAGCGTGGGTAGGGACACTAAATAGGAGAATATTTTCCCATTTATCTCAAATATTAGAATAGAGTAGAAACGGATTTAATTAGATTAAGGGAAAATACTCCTAATCAAAAATAAAGATCTATTCAGGTAGAATTTATTTGGAGTATATTTTGCTTCATGCTCATACCATGCTGGATTCCCAAGTAGTTGTCATACCTAGGAAGACTGGATGTATATATACTTGGAGCCAACCCCAATTGCTGCAAAGGTGGATAGATTGGAATAGTCCCTTCAAAAGAAATGAACAAAATTTAAAGATATCTTCCCTGACCTTTCCCATGTGCCTCAAGCTCTTCTGCACAAGCATGGACTTTTGCTAGGCTTAACTCAAGATTTGTCTTCCAGAGATGATTAAAAAAATACATCGAGGGGAATCAGTGTTTACCCAAGAAGCCAGTGTGATGTCCCTTTCCTGCATAGACAAGTTATAAATGGTTCCTGAACACTGAGATGCTGAATTACCAAATGAAATATTAATGCTGTGCCTACATGCATATCAAGTTATCAAGTCTTGCATAAATGAAACTTGCAAGAAGTTGTAGTTTATTTGTGGGAATGAGTCACTGAGACACTGTAATGGTTTCCTGCAAGCTGACTAATGTGGAATGATGGAGAAAAGAAGCCTTTTTTTTCCTGTTGTTTTTTGCTCTGATGCGCGGTGCAGTTGCTGAATTACTTACTGTCTAAATTCTAATCTGACCAAAAACACAAATAGAAAACATCATGAATACTGCTGTCCTTATATATGCATGGGTTGATATGCATGCACAAGATTTGGAGCATTTCTTTTCCAAAGAATTTTTTTTTATATAGTTTGTTACAGCATAAGTGCTGAGTCTCTTTTAATCTTTCCTTATAGAGCAATCCCTCCATCTTCAAGATCATTATCTTTTGCTCTTCTCTGAACTCCATCCAGCTTGTCTACAGTTTTCAGAAAATGAGGTGCCCAAAGCTCTCGGTGCAATAATCTAGGTTCAGTCTCACTATATAGATAGGGTCTATTACTGCCCTGTTCCATGAGAGGCATAAATATCTCTGCTTTATGCAGCTCAAGGTTAAAATGGTCCTTTAACTTCCATGTTACTTTGCAAATATATCTGATGGGTAAGATAAAAAAAAAATAGTTTTAGGAGAAAAAAACAATAAGAAGCACTAGGTGCTGACACAACTAGTGGGTAATAATTACCATTCTGACATTAAAAAAGATTATCAGACTTAACCCCTCCGATAACAAACATCCTGGTATTAGCTGACTTGACTTAGTTTTCCTGCCAATGTTAGTGGTCTTTGATTTAGCCACTCCGAAAATAATCGAAAAATCTAAAAGAGAGGATAAGGATAGTCAGAATCAAGATTCTCCTGATATAATTTTATGTGCCTATTTTATCCAAAATATTTGTAAATACATTGAATTATTGAATTTAGATAGCAAATTTAGGTGCAAATATGACAACTTTATGTTCCTCACTTTGCAAGGGACAAAGTCATCTCTTAACACTAGCACTCGAGCTGTCTCTGGAAGAGATATGGAGGATTATATCCTTTGCTCTCTCCAACGGTATCCACACAAAACTAGAACCATGTGACTTCTTCCTAAGGAACAGATAAGGAATTTTAGACATTTATGCTTACAGGTACATGGCGAGATGCTGATGTCATCACAGCTACAGAACCAACTTTTCTCTGACTTCTTTCTGTAAGTGTCCAAAAATATAGCTTCTGAACTCACCTCCACCTGAGACATCTGAATCCTTTAGTATATGCACTGCCTTCCAGATCCATGGTTAATACACCAAAACATAGTGCAGCTGGGAATGCAAGCACTGAGGCCAAGAAGGAGGCTGCCAGGAAATTGGTTGGGGGTTCCAGATCTTGACCCATGAAACATGTGTGAGCATTTTCCTTTTGACCATTAAGGGAAGAAAAAGCAAAGCAGTTCTGGGAAAGGATGACCAGAAAGTAGCAACAGTTCCATATTATCAGTCTGCATCAGTTATAGGAGAGAAAGAAGCTGCTTTGTTCTGGCGTGGTTTGAAATGAAAAAATTTCAAATGCCAGTCTCTATGTAGATACCTCCAATGACTATGTTGAAGAAACAGCAATAAACAGAAGCACTGCAGAAGGACCAAAAGGCTTCTGTAATGCTGAGCAGAAATATTAGAGGAACAATCATATTGATTTTTATGTTTTATTTCTGCTTTTGGTCACACAGATTTTATGAATAACCATAAAGTAGAAGATAGAGTAATTAAAAAAGAAGTCATGTAAGACTTGAGAAAGGGTTACTGTTTCTGCTGCTTGGTGTCTCTGTACATTCAACAAGAGCATATGTTAATTCACTTGGGCTCCCACTTTTTACATGGCAATTCAGAATTTATCCAAAAGCAATCATAACAGAAAAGCTATGTGGTAAAGCCCAATAAGAACAGAAGGACTCTGTTTTCCCATTTTGGCTACTGACAAAGCTCAAATGCAATAAAAGAACGAAATCTGTTCCTGATAAATAAGTTGGTGAAAATTATTTTCTACTAGAGCATAGGAAGGAAAATCAGACTTTCTACTTTCTGAATCACAAATAATTTCCTGGAATGCTCCAGGGCTAAAACAGCTCCTCTCTGTTCCTCATTCAGAGCAAAAATGTGTAGTAGTTATGTTACCTCAAAAGACTTTTCAGTACCACAATTCAGACTGTGGTGGAAAGTATTGGTAAGCCCTGAATTAGTATGAATTTTAGGAGAAAATTTAGATGAACTCAAAGGATAGATTACAAGGTCCTGTTAGTTTTTACCTACTGCAGAGAAGGGGAAAGGTGAATAAAGGAGTAAGATGAGAGGCTGCAGAATTGGAGACTTTATGTTTATCATGATATTTTTATTTTAGAAAAGTTCCTCCTGCCTTGTCCTACCAACACTGAATTATCTATCTTTCAAAGGAGCCACTTAGTGTCTGGGTTTGGGAAGCAGTTTATTTTGTCACCTCATTTTGCAAGAGAGGCAGTGATAGAAAATTACGTTCACATCTCAGAAAATTTTTTTGTTTATTTTTCCCCAATATTTTAATCATATTACTGCTCCAAGTATAGATTATAAGTTTTATCTAAAAAATTATCATGAACACAAATTTTCATAAGAGGGATTAGGAAAATAGGCACATTCTTGTTTTCAGAATTTGAAAACATTCTCCTTTCATTTAGAGCTTCAGATATTTTATTAGACATCAACTATTCTGGGGAAGCTATTCCAACAGAAATGCAAAATTTTTTATCTGAAAATGTGATACTTTTGTAACTGAGATGTTTTAAATTCAAAATGGAAAATACATCAAAATTGGTGGTTTATACCTGGATAGTCTTATACCATTCTTTAAAAATCGTCTTCCTCAGTTTCCTCACGATCAGTTACAAAATTTCCCAATTAGCTTTATCATTTTCAATGCTTTATCCATATTTAAAAGTACTGTTTGGCAACACCACTCTTATAAATTATGGGAGAACAAATTTAATGTAAAATTTGCTTATATAAGTACTTTTATGAAAATGTCAAAGCACATCACTTATCTTACTCCTATTACCACCAATCAGTGTAGTTTCATATGCAATTCAGCAGTCTAGAAAGCAGCTGCAAGTTTTTTCCTTTTAGCCAAGAGAGAAAAAAACATCTAAAAGCAGTTGAGAGATTCACTAAAAGACAAAAAAGTGACTTTAAGAATGAAACAGAAAGTTCTTTCTTTCAGGTGAATATCTGGTTATCAGCCAAATACAAAATGAGAATAATGTGAATTTGGACTGAATTTGGATTTTTCTTTTCAAAAGTTAGCTTTTTCAAACTGGCTCCGGTTGCAAAGTTGTGATATGACAGTATTCCAGTATACATTTGAAATGAACAGTAGAAAATGCATTATTTCAAAAACTAGTGCTGTGCAAAGCTTTTTTCTTTGAAAGGAGATATTCCTGTAGCACAGCTTTGTATAGTGACATAGTGATGTCTTGTCCTTGATAATGGTTCAGTACGGTTATTTAATTTTTATGAGCTGTAGATAGAATTATTTACTAACATTATGACACTTAGATTCATCTGTTTGCATACACACCTATTTTACTCTAAGTATTAAAGTGTTTAGAAGTTCAATTTAAATCTTCATGTTGTCTTTATGAGTTATTCTTATTCAAGCAGGTCATCAATGTACCTACAAGAAAGTTCTAAATCAGATAGTGCTGTGCTAAGTTAGAGTATTAGTATTACTAAGTAATGGGTCCTTTGAAGTATAACAGGTCCAGCACCACTGCCCATCAATGCACCTCTCCCATGAGTCATTAATGCAGTGGTGTAATATGCAGGTCATCTATTAAAAGTCACCCAGGCCTGAAAGTAGGGAGAATAGTGTCATAGCCAGGACTTGGATCTTTCACTGAGAAGTGTGGCCAAAAGGTTATGGGGAAAATGAGTTATCATGCACCTCAAAGGTACACATCTGGCCTAAAGAGGGAAATATAATACTTGTTCTCTTGATAGAATCATAGAATCATAGAATGCTTAAGGTTGGAAGGGACCTCTAGAGATCATCTAGTCCAGCCCCCCTGCACACGCAGGGTCACCTACAGCATGTGGCTCAGGACTGCGTCCAAGCCAGTTTGGAAGATCTCCAGAGAAGGAGACTCCACAACCTCCTTGGGCAGCCTGTGC